>JAVJIF010030717.1:0-254078 GCA_038442645.1 Agave tequilana | reverse complement strand
TATTCAATTATCATTTTCTGATTCAAATATTAAAGATGTCAAATATTGGATTGAAGTCTGTTTCTTATTTGAAAACAGTTTATAGTTTCTGATTTGATACCTTTCAGTGATTTGTTGATAATTTCTATTTCAATATGATATTTATTTGATTTAAATTGCATTAAAAATAAAACTGAAAGATTTACAAATTCTTCATATATACTTATGTCCAAATTCTAAACGTTTAGGCCTCAAAACTGAGCTCAAAGTTGACCTATTGCACTGTCTGGGTCTGTGAGTCCAACGGTCAGAAATTTGACCATTGGTCGGTGTCGTTCGAGCAGTCAACCGACAAACTATTTCTGGCGTTTTTGAACCATAATGGCTAGTTTTTTTCTTGGCCTATAAATATGAGATTTTTGGGTGAGCTTTATACAAGTTTTTAAGAGCTTATTTTCCCATCTCATAAAGTTTCCCAACAAGTTTTTAGAGCTTCATTGTCATATCAAAAAAGAGTTTATCAAGAGTGATCCTCTTTAGTTTTCAAAAGCTTTTCTTTGAGTTTTTCATCTCTACATCTATCTTGTTTTCTCACACAAGTTTGAGTTATCCATTGCTATATCCATCCTCTAGGGATCTTTGTTTGTGAGAGTTTATTGTGATTAAGAGAGTCACAAGTGTTCCACCTCTTATATTTGAGGAGTTGTATAGGTTGCAGTCTCGGCGAGCTTGCGGGTTTGCTGTGTTGTTCTTGCGGGAACAAGTAAGGGACTTGCGGGTCCAAGAGTTCTTGAGTGAGCTCATTGTAGGTGTTGCGTTCCGAGTGATCTTGCGGGATGATTTTAGTGGAAATTCTTCATAGTGTGTGAAGGCGGGAACGTAAAGCAAGTGGCTCGAACCTCGAAACAAATCTCTCGTGTTTATGATCGTTTATCTCTCCCTCTCTCACTTATGTTATATATCTTGCATGCTTTAATGTTCACATTCTCATATGCTTGATATACTTGTGCTTATTGATATACATGCTTGGGTATTTTAGTATCATGTATGCTCTTGTATTGATCATATCATTACATGCTTGATATTGTTTTGTGCTTGTGTGTATACTTATATCAAATCAAGAGAGTTAAAGTAGGCACTTAACTCTTAGTTTAGAGAAATCTTGAGGAGAAGTTCAAAGCCCTTCATCGGGTTCGGCTTTACTCTTTGGGTATAAAAAGTGTGTTTATTTAGTTTGCATAATTAGTTTATTCGCATTATTTGCATAGATTAGTTAGTCATTTTCACCTCCCTCTAAGTGACCTACAAGTGGTATCAGAGCTTAGTGCTCTTGGTTTGGGTCTAACAAGCTTGAGTTAAAGATCTTATTTTTTGCTAATCACAATATTACCCACACACACATGAGATTTCATGACACCTCCCATGTTTTGACATTCTTAACCTCCAAACTTAGAAAGTTAAGATGTCCATGTACCTTAAAGCCCTAGGTATTCATGTTTATTTTGCCACTATTAAAGATCTTTATTTTCTAAATGGCAAAAGCCTTGAGGTTAATGCAAAAGTCATCCTGCTTTAAAGAGTACCCTAAATGATGAATTTTATCTAGGGTGTCTAACATTGAATCGATTTTTGTAGTATGGAACACTCTTGTCTCTCTTGGTGAATAAAAAGCAATATTAAAATGGAGTGACTCGGATGATGGAATTGCCACTTCCAATATGTGCTACATGGTTCAACGGGATGACCCCCTTGAGGCAAATTCCGACTCCGAGCTTGATGAAAATATTGACATGGCCATATGATGAGCTTGCATTATTTTGTCAATAACTTCTAAAAAATATGAATTGTTAAAGAAAGAAAAAGATTCTTTTAAAAATAAATTTAAATTATTTTAAAAGAAAATGAACCTTTGAAAAAGAAAATTATTTTGATTGAAAAAGAAAATAAAATTGTTTTGAAAGAAATGACTCCTTGAAAAAGAAAATAGTTTTGAAAGAAAAGGAAAAGATTTCTTTTTCTAAAGTGAAAAAAGATGTTGTTTCTCATGTTTCTCATGTTACTATTTCATCACCTCCTATTGATAAAAATGAGCATGTTTTGAAAAATAAAATTGACTGTTTGGACTCCACTTTGAGCCAATGTGTATTTAAAAAAATATAAATTAGAATCTATGTTTCGCAAGAAATAAATTTCACACATGCATCACATCCTACACGGCATATAGCTCATGTACACAATGATCACACCCATTATCATATGTATGCTAGAGTATACATATGTACACATTGTCGCCGCAAATGCCATCTTGCAAATTTGTTTTAATTGACTAAATTCTTTAAATTTTACAAATAACAGTGTTTGGGTTTCCAATATTTCTAACCCTCATGGACCCAAAAAGATATGGGTACCAAATTCTCACTCTTGTGTTTGAGTAGGTGTGGGCTCTCACAAGACGTGAGAGGTTTGGTGCCTTAGTGGTGGATGCATTTGGAGCTTAAGAACAAGCACATTTGATGCATCACTATCAAGAAAGTATGGTGGGAGGATCATCTCTTGTTTTAAAGAAATAAAATAGCTACATCGATTTTGGTAACCATTTCTTTCTCCTCTTTAAAAAATATTTTAAATATTTATATGATAGTGTAAGTAACCTAGATTCTATCATATGATATTTTGTGCTTATAGTTGAGTTAAATGGTTGCCTAAGCTTTGCATGTATTTTTGAAAAACTTTTCAATGGATTTACATACCTATTTCTTTTGGTTGATTCATGTTTTTATATGCTTTAGTTAAAGCATATATTGATTTAAATGTCTATTTCATATGTTCATATGCATATTCTATTAAAACTTATGTTATACATGTATAATTTTGAGATTCATGCTTTACATGCTCCATTTCTTTTATGTACTCAATTATTTATTTGATTGTACATTGTATGTCCTAGTTTTGATGATTCATGCATAACTATATGATATATCATGTTTTTGAGAAAAAGAATTTCATACAAGTTGTGTTTTGAGCCTTAGTGTTTATTTTTATGAATTGTCATTTACATGATTCTTGTGCACTCACATTTTTATGTTTACTCATGACTTTATTTTCATGAGCCATTTATGAGCTTTATAGATTTCGAGTGTCAACTCTTTTGTATTTAGCATGCTTCATGGATATATGATTTGTTTTCATGTTTGAAGGATCTTTAATTAGTTTTTCAAAAATTACTTTAAATTAGTTATTTATTCTTCATTTGGTAGTATTTTTAATCTACAATTATTTTCAAATCTTATTTTTGAAAACTTCTATCTTTAAAGAGCGATTGGATGGGTAACCATACCTTGTGTGCCTTAATGACTATTTCTTTCATCTTGTGCATGATAAGGGTGGATGATGTGAGTTTACACTTGATCTTCATGTTGTTTCATTTTTGTATACTCATATTTATTTTATTATATATGTATGATTCAAATTTCAATTGATATTTTTATTTTCATACATACATATATATGATTGATTGTGCTTATTTTACAATGTCTTTACACATTTTTTTAAAGTACAAAATGTTTATGTTAAGTTTGACTTAATTCTAAATGTTAATTGATATCTTTACAAGCTCATGCATGATTTCAATTTTATTTTTTGTATCAAAATGTACTTCATGTGTTTCACCTTCAATTGGTATTAAATTTTACTATTGGTATCTTAAAATTTTTGTTTATCTATAAGTGGTACCAACATTATTTTTATTTTGTCAACTATAATTTGATTTCATTGGTTCATAATTCATTTGTTGACTTCAAAAAATTTCAAAATTTATTTTAAAAGTGATTTCAAAATTTATCAAATTTGTTTGATATATATTGTATATATGTAAGGGGAGCTTAACATCTCCTCTATATATAGATTCATGTTGAGTGTATTTTACTTATTGAGGAGCTTGACTTCTCTTCTTTATGTGGTACACCTGTGTAGGGGAGCTTAACTTTCCATCTATACATTATATATTATGCTCATGTGGGTTAAGATTTAGTCATCCTTTTTTATGTATTGCATGTATGTATGGGGAGCTAACTTAACGTCTCTCCTCTTCATGAATGTATATCACATATATATCTTATTGTTTGTTTGTTTTCACCCTTTTATTGATGAATTGACAAAAAGGGGAGAAAAACTTTAGAGAATTTATATATGCATTTTAATATTTGTTTTTATGCATATATATGTGTGGTGTGTGTGTGTGTGTGTGTGTGTGTGTGTTTTTATTTATGAGCTTTCATTAGATATCTACTTGTTTTTGCTGTGCATGAGTTAAGGGGGCTTCCATGAAGCTTATCTTTAATCCTTGCATATATAACTCCATGAGTTTTGTCATCATCATAAAGGAGGAGATTGTTGGCCAAAAGGCCCATCACTCTAGTTTAATATTGATTAACTCATGTAGTTATATTACTAATGATCGTGTGTTTATTAAGTTTCAGATATTCAATCAAGATGTTAGTCGGTGTTTAGGTTCAACAAAAGATTTGAAGTCAAGTTTTGAAGCTATTACTTATTGATTCAAGAGCTCGCGTTTCAAGATCACATCAAGTACTCAAAGAAGAGTAGCTCATGGATCAAGTTTGGATCAAGTCGAGATGGAGATGAAGATTTTCAAGAGAAGATTTTCAAGAAGACTTGAGTCTGAGTTTGTAAGTTTAAAATTTTTATTTTAGGATAAAATGTAAAAGATAGATTAGCTGTGGATTGCTCAGTTTACACACACCCACACACACAACCACAAAAGTTTGATTTTGAAAAATATGATTTTTGTTTTAAGGTTTAAATTCTATGCGTCAAAAAAGTTCACATGTTTGTAATATGTGTTGATTTTTATCACACATATCTGTATTTTAAAGTATTTCAATGAACTTATTTTTATGAATTTTATGGATATTTTAAAGAATTTAAGATGTAAGTTGTTAAAACTGTTTTTGGGCTGCTTGTGGTTGACGGACCGGTCGACCGAAGGCTTAGCCGATCGAACCGATCGGTCGACCGATGTGTACAAGACGTGCACAAGCCCATGTGACTTGAGTTCGGTTGACCGATCGATCGACCGCAGTAGAGATCGGCCGACCGATCGGTCGGCCGACTGTGTCTGCAGAGCTCTCAGATTTTCTTGGTCGACCAGGCGGCCGACTGTTCTGCTGATCTGCTCAACACCCTTGTAGTTATTTTATCATAACTTTTTATTTTTATGTTCAATCAACATGATTTAAATTGCATTTTGAAGATAATGTTCAGGGTGACATTTCATGTTCAATAATCATTTTTTGATTCAAATGTTAAATGTCAAGTATTGGGTGGAAGTCTATTCTTGTTTTAAAAACAGTTTACAGTTTCTGATTTGAGATCTTTCAGTAATTTGTTGATATCTTTCTACTCCAAAAGATATTGATTTGATTTAAATTTCATTAAAAAGAAAACTTAAAGATCTACAAATTTTTATTCAAATTTTTATATATACTTATTTCCAAATTCTAAAGTTTTAGGCCTCAAAAATGCGCTCTACTTTGACCTATTGCACAGTTTGGGTCTGTGATCGGTTGACTGCCAAACTCCAACGATCATAAATTTGACCGTGGTTGGTCGACCAGGCAGTCGACCGACAGGCCATTTCTGACAGTTTTTGAACCATAATGGCTAGTTTTTCTTGGCCTATAAATGTGAAATTTTGGGTGATCTTTACACAAGTTTTTCAAAAGCTTATTTTTTCATCTTCAATAGAGTTTTCCCAACAAGTTTTTTAGGCTTCATTGGCAATCAAAAGAGAGTTTATCAAGAGTGATTCTCTTTAGTTTTTAAAAGCTTTTCTTTGAGTTTTTATTCTCCACATCTTTCTTGTTTTCTCACACAAGTTTGAGCTATCAATTTCTATCCATCCTCTAGAGATCCTTATTGTGAGAGTTTGTTTTTGTGATCAAGAGAAGTGATCAAAAGTGTTCCACCCCTTATATTTGAGGAGCTGTAGAGGTTGCGGTCTCGACGAGCTTGCGGGTTCGCGTGTGTTATTCTTGCGGGAACAATGAGGGACTTGCGGGTCCAAGAGTTCTTTAGGGAGCTCATTGTAGGTGTTGCGGCACCGAGTGATCTTGTAGGATCGATTCTAGTGGAAATCTTTCATAGTGTTGAAGGCGGGAACGTAGAGCAAGTGGCTCGAACCTCGAAACAAAACTCTCGTGTTTGCGATTGCTTATCTCTCCCTCTCTTATTTTTATATATCTTGTATGCTTTTATTGTTTACATTCTTACATGCTTGATATACTTGTGCTTTATTGATATACATGCTTAGGTTGTTTTAATATCTTGCGTGCTCTTGTATTGATCATATCCTTACATGCTTGATATTGTCATTGTGCTTGTGTGGATACTTGTATCAAACCAAGAGAGTTAAAGTAGCACCTCAACTCTTAGTCTAGAGGAATCTTGAGGAGAAGTCCAGAGCCCTTCACCGGGAATTCGACTTCACTCTTTTAGTTTATAAAGTGTATTTATTTAGTTTGCATAATTAATTTTAATTCTGCATTATTTGCATTAGATTAGCTAGTCACTTATTCACTCTCCTCTAGGTGACCTACATTTCCTTCTTCTTTTCTTTTCATTTCTCCATCAAAACCTTTTCACCACCTACTCCTCCTTCAACTCCACAACAACTGCAACTTTTACAACTCCCTACCATCATCTTTTTCCTCCTCCATCTCCATTTATTCCATCACAATCTTCGAACTCTGTCAAAACTTCCACCATCTCCTTTACCTTCTCCAATACAACCATCACCTACAAATCCCTCCACAAAACACCTCCACTCCTCCACCACCTAGGCCGACCACGACCCAAGCTGTGGGCCGGCCATCTCCTCCTCGATGGTTTATCCGGCGACCATTCCGACGAATATCCGGTGACTCCTCCGGCGACAACTTCGCCATCTTCTTCAACATCACCTTCACCACTATTACAACTTCTCCTTTGCTACTTCCTCTTGTACTTCTCTCTCCACTGCCACCTTCACTCTTACCATCACAAAACTACCCCCATCATCACACTTCTGTTGGCCCAAAGGCCCATCACTCTAGTTTTGATGATGATCAACTCATGTAGTTATAAGTACTAATGATCTTGTGTTCAATTAGTCTCAGATTTATGATCAAGATCTTAGTTGGTGTTTAGCTTCAACAATGGATTTAAAGTCAAGTTTTGGAGCAAACACGGTTTGATTCAAGAGCTTGTGCATCAAGACCACATCAAGTACTCAAGAGGAGTCTAGCTCGTTGGATCAAGTTTGGACCAAGTCAAGAAGATGAGAAGACTTCAAGTGAAGACCTTCAAGATCAAGACTTGTGTCTAGATTTGTTTTTATAAGATTTTGTTTTAGATAAAATGTAAAGGATAGAATAGTTAGTGGATTGCTCAAGTATACCATATACACACACACACTCTTGATTTAGATGTATTTTGCATAAAAGAATTTTTATTTTGAAAAAATACAAAAGAGTTTTCATTTTGACAAAATACAGGTTTGATTTTTGGAGTTTATTATATACATGTGTTTTTAACCAAAACCGTTTTAGAGCTTAATGTCAAAAACATAGATATTTCATCATGTATGTGTAGTGGATCATATCCATACACTCTATGCTTTAAAAGAGTGTAAAATATCTTGTTTTTGTATTTGGAGAAGTTTTGGAAAAATCTATTTTGGAAAAATACAGTTTTATTTTTAGTCAAATTTTTAAGTTACAAAAATAGTTCAAATTGTTTGTAACATGTCTTGATTTTGTTCAAACATGTTTGATTATCAAAGTATAATATTGAACCAATTTTTGTAGATTTTTCGTAAATTTATGGGATTTTGTTTTAGATAAAAAGTCAACTTTTAAATTCCTATAAGAGACCTGACCTGGCTTCTGCCGGTCGACCGGACCGGTCAACCAAGCTAGGAGACGGTCGACCGAGTCGGTCGACCGACGTGCACAGAATGTGCACGCCAGTTTGGCTGGAGGGCCGGTCGACCGACCCGGTCGACCGCCAGAGAGCTTTTGCTCTATGGAAAGCCCCGGTCGATCGGGCCGGTCGACTGGCAGAGAGCTCTGCTCTCTGTTCCAGGCCGCGGTCGACCGAGGCTCCAACGGTCAGAAATCTGACCATTGGCGGTCGACCGGGTCGGTCGACCGACAGCCGTCAGGGCTGAAAAATGGCCCCAACGGCTAGTTTTTCTAGCCCTATAAAAGGGGGACTTATATGGGCTGTTTTCAACAAGATTTTAAGTGAGTTTTGAGCCAGTTTTTTTCAACTCTATTAGGTGTTTATCTCCACTTATTTAAGAGCCAAATTTGCCATATCAAAGGAGAGTTTTTCAGAGTATATTGAAAAGTGATTTTTGAGTTTTCCTCCACCATTTCAATCCTAGTTTTTCTCACACAACACTTGAGCTATCCATTGCTATATCTACCTATAGGGATATTTGTTGTGAGAGGATTTTAGGTGATCAAAGTGTTGTGATCACCAAAGTTCCATCTTTGTACTTTGAGGAGGCGGACTTGCGGGTTCGCGGTGTTTCGAGTTCTTATGTGAACTCTTTGTTTGAGGTGCGGCCTCGGCGAGCTAGTGGGCTTGCGGTGTGTAGTTCTTACGGGAACGAGTGAAGGGACTAGAGAGTCCAAAGAGTTCAAGTGTGAACTCGCCTTATAGGTGTTGCGGCACCGAGTGATCCCGGTGGATCGGTTTTAGTGAAAATCCTTCATAGTGTTGAAGGCGGGGACGTAGAGCAAGTGTGCTCGAACCTCGAAACAATCTCCGTGTTTGCGATTGCTCTTTCTCTATCTCTTGCTTGTTTATTTCTTGCATGCTAATATTATCATTATCTTTATATGCCTTATATATTGTGTGCTTAATTATTATATGCTTGGGGTTTATTTACTAACACTAGTATTCAACCAAGAGAGCCAACGCGGCACCTCAACTTTTATTTAGAGGAATCTTGAGGAGTTAGTCCAGAGCCCTTCACGGGGAATCCGGCTACACTCTTGTGTTATACTTGGTGTTTGTAGGCTGTCTAAAAATGACTAACAGACCAGCCATTAAGGAAGCAGAGTCTCAAGCTCTAGACGCGAGGAATCGATGCTCGCGTCTCAGCATTAAGACGCGTTGGCTCTACACCCGCGTCTCAACGTTCAGACGCGTCGGCCCGAAGCCCGCGTCTCAGCATCAAGGCGCGTCGGCCCGACGCCCGCGCCTCAGCATCCAGACGTGAAGGCCTGAAGCCCGCGTCTCAAACTTCAAGGCGCGTTTGGCTCGACGCCCGCGTCTCAAACTTCAAGGCGCGTTCGGCCCAACGCCCGCGTCTCAGTTGCAACTGCCCTGATTGCGGGGCCAGTCACCGCGCATGTAGCGGGTAGTGGCCCCTCATTCGGGAGCGTTTTCAGGAGGCACCTTCACCCCCTGAGACCCCTATAAATAGCCTTGTTTGCTATGAGGAGGGGGCGAAGATCGGAGTTTTGAAGGGAGAGAGCTTTGAGATAAGGCATCATCAAAATCGATCGAATCCAGGCAAGAGGATCATCAAGAGGGAAGCACGACTCTTCAGCGAGCTTACTGAGTACTAGCCGCTCTTCGCCTACCTCCTCTTTGAGAGTTTTGGTAGACAGAGCTGAGTTACTCTTTCTACCGACCGAAGAGAAGACCCCCGACGGTCCAGGACGGTCATCTGGTCAACGGAGAACAAGATTCACTCTCCATCGCCACACGAAGAACCCAGCTTTAAACAAAGGGAAGATTCAGACATCCTCCCTCCCTTGTAACTGGAAAAGAGGGAAGAGTAGTTCTTTTGGTTGTAATCGTTTCGCTTGAATCAAGGAAATCTTTTACAGCTAAAACCACTTTCTCCGACCACCAAACTTTCCGGCCCCTACAAGAGATGGCGACTCCGCTGGGGAGACCCTTCGTTACTGACGAGCGCACCGTGGTGCAAGATGACGTTCTCCGTAAGGGGAAAATGGTCGAATCCCTCGTCGTCGAGTTCGACCAGGCGAAGTATGAAGAGTTCCTCTCTTCTGGCTCCAAGAGCCCAAAGACCCGCGTCTGCCGCAGGGTCTCAAGTGGACAGCCCCCTGAAGCCCAATCTGAGGCTCTGTCGGGTGCTCCTGCTGCCCACTGTGCCAAGTTTGGTTCACGCGCCGACGCCTCCCAGAAGGCCCGCGTAACCTCAGACTCCTCTGCTGCGATCAACCGCGTCGCGCAGAACACACGCGCCAACGCCTCTCTGAAGGCCCGCGTGGTCCCCGGCACATCTACTGGTGCGATCGACCGTGTCGCACAGAACGCCCGCGTCAGCGTCTCTCAGGAGACCCGCGTGGCAAACACCCCTGGTTCTACAAACCAGGAAGTTGTTGGCTTCTCTCTTCCTCCACGGCGCAATCGGAATGCCGAGCGTCGACAGAGAAGACGCGCGCGTAAACACTCGGTCGGAACCGTTGGTTTTCTGACTGGGGTTGAACGCAGCGTACGATCCGATGCCTTGCCCGCACCTCGTCCAGTGCGAGAGATCCGCGTTTGGCGACCCAAACGCGAGACTCCCCAAGTTGGGCCTTCTGGAGACCAACTTGCCAAACGCCAAAGCGAAGCTTCTGCGTCTTGTCAAACGCAGGAAGCACGCGCCCATAGGCGTGGGGCCCAGCAGCCCACTCTCTCCCAAGTCTCTCTGCTCCAACGCAGCAGACAGCAACGCGAAAGTCGCGTCTCATATCAACAGAGACGCCAGATGCGCGTGACGCAGCCGCGACACAACAGCCGCGTTTCTGAAACCGGTGTCCAGGCTGAACAGCACATGACTGTCTCCCGTCGTCCACGTTGCGAGACCAGTCTCTTTAATCCCCCTCCCACAGATTTGAGGGATTATTTGACAAGGAAAAGGAGTGCCAATCAGACCACTTCTCCATGCTGCTGTCAACAGCTCATCCAGATGCTCTCTGGATGCCATTGCGAGTCAGGCGTGCAACAGCCGTCTTTAATTAGACAGCTGACCCTGATTCCCCCGTCAGCCAAAAGAAGACGCTCCCACAGGAGGAGAACCTTCTCAGATGTTGAATACCCGGAGCTTACTGCAAACATGACTAGCAGAAGCAAGGGAAAACAACTAATGGTCAACTCAGAGGAATCTGACTCTGAACCGGAGGGGGTGTATCAACACACTCGCACCCGGACAGGGGCCATTCCCCCAATTGACTATAATGCCTTAGCCCGCGGCATTAGAATGGGTGGTTCTCACTCCGCTATAGTGGAGTCGCAGGCTTCAAACTCTTCCGTCGAGAAGGAGGCTTCCGCCTACATGGCCGACACTCCTGAGGAGACGACCAGGCGTTTAGAGCAGACGCAGAAGCACCAGATGGATATAATCGCCTCTCAACAGAGATCCATTGACTCCCTCAAGCATATGCTTGAGAAATTGCTTGAAGAAAGAGCGAGATCTCCTCCTAGACGACCGAAGGGGAAAGGGAGAAAGGGAGGAAGCCCACCCTCCGAATCTTCTGACGAGACACGACGATCTACCTCGGATGTGTCCAAGCCCTCGTCGCAGGCAAGAAGTGACCAGACCCGGGAAAGGCTCATGCTAAAAGAATGAGTCAACTGGAGCAGCGCCTCGAGGCCCTTACCAACCGTAAAGGCCTCCAAGAAGCTGGAGTAGTCCGGCCCTATCCGGCCGAGTGGGACTTAGTCCCGTACCCTCCTAAGTTCAAGGCTCCAACTCTCCAAGCATTTGACGGGAAGGGGTCACCCAACCAGCACATCTACTACTTCAAATCCCAGACCGGGAATGTGGTAGATAACGATGCCATCCTGGCGCGACTGTTCATCGGCACCCTGAAAGGGTTGGCCTTTGAATGGTTCATGAAGCTCCCAGAAGGTTCAATCAAGAACTGGGGCGACTTGGAGAAGTTGTTTCTGACACGCTTCTTCGAAGATGATTCGGAGGTCACAATGCCTACCCTTTTAGCTACAAAACAGCGAAAGGGAGAGTCCGTTAAGTCTTTCGTAGAAAGATTTCGGAACATGGCACTCCGATGTCCAAGCGGCATGACCCAGGCCACCCTGGTGGAAACATGTCGCCATAATCTCCAAACCTCACTCCTTGCTCAAATAGGAGTTGCTGAAAGCCGCACCTGGAAACAATTAGTCCAGCAAGGTGAACAGGCTGAGGAGATTGTCGCCCGCGTCAGAGCGGAAGAGGGCAAGCCCAGGCCAGAGAGGTCGACAAGGCGTGCACCAGACACCTCCCTCCAGACGAAGCGGAAGGATAATTTGGCGACGGAGACCAAATCTCCCACCAAACCTCAAACAGGCAGGGCAAGTGGCTCTTCAAGCCAGCCACGCCCCAACAAGCAGTATTCCTTCAAGGAGGAACACGTCGATTCGCTCTTCAAGCTACTCAACAAGAGCAATCGACTGAAGCTCCCTGAAATTAGGCGCCCGGAGGAAGTCGGCAAGACCGACAATCCCACCTACTGCTTATACCACAGGATGCTCGGTCATCCTACCAAAAGCTGCTACGTCTTTAAGGACATCCTTCAAGCTCTGATTGACGCGGAGGTATTAAAAATCCGACCGGAGCAGAAGAAGATGACGGCCAACATGACGTCGATTCTCCAGTTTGGGACACGACCCCCGACACCCGTGGGGGTGATCTCTGTCCCGAAAGGAGAACTGAGGGTGGTCAACACAGACCCTCATCAGCAGCAGGAGAAAGGCTTGGTACCCGTCCCTACACCTCGAGGGGAAATCATGTGGGTCCACCCTGACCTTGTCGACGAGCAACAATGGACGACTGTGACCAACAGGAAGTCCAAAGGCAAAGGGAAGGCTTCATCTTGCCATGTGATATGCGCCTCCTCTCGAGAAGCGGACACTGATGTTCCCTCGCTGACTGACTCAGAAGAGGAAACAATAGTCCTGGCCGCAGAGCCCAGCCAACCTACGGCAGGGACCCGTTCAGGACAGGCATACTTGAAGCAGTACGGCGAGACAGCAACGGCTTCTCCGCAACCAGCCGTGGAACCAGCCAAGCCCTCCTCTAAACAGCCTGGGGAGAAACAGAAAGAAACTCGGTTTTCTCGAGTTCTTGCGAAAGGTGTAACGAAAGGATCCTCGACACCTTACCGCTTCGACGTCTTGGCTCAACTAGCCAACATCCCGGCACGCATTACCTTGTATGAACTCCTGAGGCTATCAAAGTCAACCAGAGAGGCTCTACAAGAAGCTTTGGCCAATGCTGAGGTCTTTATGACCTGCGTGCCAAGGGAGGAAGATGTAGAGGATTGCCTCCACACCTCCCCAAATGCTCCCTGCATCACCTTCACAACAGACGACATGCAGGTTAAAGGGAAGCATGACCGACCCCTATACTTCACAGGGTATATTGGGTCATCCGAGGTGAACCGCATCCAGGTAGACCCAGGGTCCGCGCTGAGTATCATACCTCGCCGGGTTATGCAATTTCTAGGCATTCCTACCCATCGTCTGAGCCCTACCCAGACGACTATTTACGGATTCAATGCCAACAGCTCCCGCCCGATGGGAAGATCAAGCTCAAATGCCAGATCGGGAGCCTCAAGTCGGAAGTGACGTGTTACGTCATTGACGCGGACACCTCCTACAACCTGTTGCTGGGACGACCATGGATTCACCGCAATTCCATCGTTCCCTCTACTCTCCACCAAGTCATGAAATACATTGACGAGAGTGGACAGGTCCGAACGTTGATTGCCGAAAGGCATCCGTTTAAAGGGGTTGAAAATTATTTCACGGACTCCCTCTTATATCAGGATCCGGAGGAGACTAATGAAACCCCACAACCAGAGGAGCCAGACTCTGGTAATGAAGCTGACATTGAGCCTGAGAAAGAAGAGTGCCTGTGGGAGTTGGAGCCCATTGTAAAGAGCACTAATAAGCTCGATGTTGATACCACCGACGATACAGGCGGTTGGTATATTAATGAAGATTTAGATTTCGCGTATTTCCCTGCGTGTGAGTCTGATTCAATACCGTCGGATACTAGTACCGACGTAGATGAGGATGTCTGGTCGGCAATGGATGCTTTGACATCATTGCATGTACCAATAAAATCATCCTTCGGGACGTACCAGGATAATGGAGACGCGCAAGAGTCTGTATTCATGGTTCCAGCCAGACGAAAAGGCCAAAGACCAATACTTTTTGGGCGAATCGCAGCTGAACCAATGCCCCACGAAGAATCGGAAGGTGAGGATGAATCCCCTCAGTTCGATCATTATGAACCAAGAACGCTCAAGATGATGAAGCGCATGGGGTATGATCTAACCAACAGGCCAGGATTGAACTTCGGAAAAGGAAGAAGAACACTGCTTCGATCCTTTGTACCGAAAGGAAAAACCCCTGATTACTATCATCAGACGCGCCGGGGGTTGGGCTATATATCAACTCCAGTGCCATCAGCCTCTGATTCGGAGAGACTGTCAAGTTATGACTGCTCATCAGACACGTCGTCATGGGAATCAGATGTCAGTGTCGGCAACATCTTCAAAGGGCTTTCAGTAAACATGGTTTCGACAAGCCATCTGGAGGATGAAGATGAAGAAATGATCCAATCCGATACAGATCCTTGGATCAAACATTTGAATGCTCTTTGGGACATCCGCTTTGAACAGCGTGAGCCACCCACAGAAGATGAGGTTGTTCAAGTCAACCTAGGAGATGAAGACAATCCTAAACCCATCTTCATAAGTGACGGCCTGTCGCCTCCAGAGAAGAAGGATTTAATATCTCTTGTACAAGAGTATATAGATGTCTTCGCCTGGAATTATGAGGACATGCCTGGACTTGATCCTCAAGTGGCTATGCATCGCCTCAACATCAATCCGGACATGAAGCCTGTTAAACAACAGCAGCGACGGTTCCGTCCAGAGATAATGGAGGCAATCCAATCAGAAGTCAGGAAGCTTATTGACTCCGGCTTTATCAGGGAGGAACAGCATCCCGACTGGGTAGCCAACATCGTCCCCGTCGCCAAGAAGAACGGGAAGATCCGGATCTGCATCGACTTCCGTGATCTAAACGAGGCCTGCCCCAAAGACGAATTCCCATTGCCAATCACAGATGTCATGATTGACAATACTTGTGGATTCGAGCGAATGTCCTTTATGGACGGGTTCTCAGGATATAATCAAATCAAGATGTATCCCGATGACGAAAAGCACACCTCCTTCAGGACACCTTTAGGGGTATATTGCTACACCGTCATGCCCTTCGGTCTGAAAAATGCGGGGGCAACCTACCAAAGGGCCATGAATGCCATTTTCCATCGGCAGATACGCAAAACGGTGGAATGTTATGTCGACGACATCGCGGTGAAAAGCCGCACTAAAGGTGATCACATAGCAGACCTGAGGGTGGTCTTCGACATCATGCGGGCTCATCAATTGAAGATGAACCCCACCAAGTCCTTCCTGGGGGTAGCCAGTGGCAAATTCCTAGGGTTTGTTGTGACTTCCACAGGAATCCATTTGGATCCGGAGAAAGTCCGTGCTATCCAAGAGATGCAACCCCCCAGAAGCCTCAAGGAGCTCAGAGGATTACAAGGACGATTGGCATACATCCGCAGATTCATTTCAAATCTCTCCGGGAGATGCCAACCCTTCGCTAAGCTGATGAAGAAGGGCGTTTCGTTCATTTGGGACGACGCTTGCCAGCAAGCATTTGAGGAGATCAAGCACTACCTCACCCAACCACCAGTCCTGGCGGCTCCGGTATCCGGAAAGCCTTTCCTGGTGTACGTCCGATCAATGGATCATTCTTTGGGAGCTCTACTAGCTCAGAATGATGACCAGAGGCGAGAACAAGCAATCTACTACCTAAGTAGAACGATGATCGGAGCCGAACATCGGTACAACCCGATCGAGAAGGAATGTTTGGCACTGGTGTTCGCTATTCAGAAAATGCGACACTATCTGGTGGGCCAAACCATAAATGTCATATCCAAAGTCAACCCCCTGAGGTTATTTATGACAAAGCCTTCTTCACTAAATGGCCGGCTGGCAAAATGGGCCATATTGCTATCACAATATGAGATGCATTTTCTGCCACAAAAGGCTATTAAGGGACAAGCGGTGGCGGACTTCTTAGCTGAACACCCAGATCCCAGGGCAGCCAAACTCTACGAGGATCTCCCAGATGAGGTCGCCGAAGTCTGCCTAGCTCAGACATCGTTCGAAAGTCAAGTATGGCAACTTTTCTTCGACGGTGCATCAAGGGCAAGCCCGAAGGGACACACAGTAGCGGGGGTAGGAGTGGTACTCGTCTCCCCACAAAATTACGTGATTCCCCGAGCTATCTCGTTAACCGAGCCCTGTTCCAACAATGTGGCGGAATACAACGCTCTTTTGATTGGGATGCAATTCGCCGATGAGATTGGCGTTAAAAATCTCGAGGCGTACGGTGACTCCAAACTCATCGTCAGCCAGGTTCGCGGAGAGTATGAGGTCAGGCATGAAGATCTAGTACCCTACTACAACGCGACAATCCACATGGCCGAGAGGTTTTCAAACTTCTACATCGACCATGTACCGCGCAAGCAAAATGCGCATGCAGATGCACTTGCATCCCTTGCTGCCTCCTTAGCTCTTCCAGCTGGAGCAATGGAGAAGATATTCGTCTATAGCCACGACCTATACTGCCCAAAAAGTCCCCTCGGAGACTACCAGAGGTCAACGGGAGATCGTCGCGGTAAGGAAACACTTGAAGTGTCAACCGATCAAGAGCTTAAAGACTGGCGATTCCCCTACATTGATTTTGTCTTATACGGCATCTTGCCCGAAGACACCAGGGAGGCGGCTGCCATCCGAAGGAAAGCCTCCAAATTCTACTACAATGCGATTTCGCGAACATTGTATCATAGATCGCATGACGGGATCTTACTCCGGTGCCTCTCATCAAAAGAAGCCCACGAAGTGTTGAAAGAAGCCCACGATGGTACGTGTGGAGCTCATCAACCTGGCCCGAAGCTGGCAAACCGACTCCAAAGATTGGGTTACTACTGGCCCAAGATGGTTGCCGATGCTGTTGCCTATGCCAAAAGATGTCACGCCTGTCAAATACATGGCGATTTCATCCATCAAGCACCAGGATACCTCCACTCTACGACCTCTACCTGGCCGTTCGAAATGTGGGGGATGGACGTGGTTGGTCCTATCAGCCCACCATCATCAAAGGGACATCGGTTCATCCTAGCAATAACCGATTACTTCTCAAAGTGGGCCGAAGCTATCCCTTTGAAAGAGGTGAAATCTTCTAACGTGATCAAGTTCGTGAAACATCACGTTATTTACCGCTTCGGTGTGCCTCGGCGGATTGTCCATGACAATGGACCCCAGTTCATCAGCCAGGCTTTTCAGAGATTCTGCGCCAAGTTCAGAATCCAGAGTGTGTCATCAACGGCATACTATCCGCCCGCTAACGGCCTCGCAGAAGCTTTCAATAAGACTATTGGCAAGCTTCTCAAGAAATTCGTCTCGAAAAGTCAACGGGACTGGGACGATAAGTTGGGCGAATGCTTATGGGCCTATCGCACGACTGTGCGAACCCCAACTAAAGCCACGCCATTTTCCTTGGTGTACGGATGCGAAGCCGTCCTTCCACTGGAAATCCAAATTCCATCTCTTCGCGTCGCCTTGACAGCGGAAATGACAACAGAGGAGAAGCATCGACAGCGACTCCAAGAATTGGAAGCCTTGGACGACAAGCGTCTGCAGGCCCAACAACAAATCGAGCTTTACCAAGCTCGTATCACCAGAGCCTTCAACAAGAAAGTCAAATCCCGAACTTTCAAGAAAGGCGACCTCGTCTTAGCCGTCCGAAGACCCATGGTCATGACGCACAAGACGAAAGGAAAATTCCAACCCAAATGGGAAGGACCGTTTGTAGTAGAGTCAGTCTACTCAAATGGATCGTATCGCCTCATAACCTCAAATGGCGATACACTCATGATGCCAATCAATGGCAAATTCCTGAAGAAATACTATCCCTAGATGGCTTTCTTCCACCGATCAAGTTAAAAAATACACCTCTGATCGGAAACATCCAACGCCTCCGACGGCTAAGGATAGAGGAAAATGTTGGCTTTTAAGTCCAACATAAGTCTTTGACAACTCATCATGCTGAGGGGAAGAGCATGGCTAGCCCAACTCAAACGGTAGTTGGTAAAGGCATGTCAAACCCGTTGACAGCTGAGGATTTGCTAAAAATCCTAAGGGACACGTTCCCATTTGATCCGACGCCTCCGACGGCTAAGGATAGAGGAAAATGTTGGCTTTTAAGTCCAACATAAGTCTTCGACAACTCATCATGCTGAGGGGAATAGCATGGCTAGCCCAACCCAAACGGTAGTTGGTAAAGGCACCTCAAATCCGTTGATAGCTGAGGGTTTGCTAAAAATCCTAAGTGGACTTGATTCCACTCTTCCCTCCAAAAATCCCTTACCAATTCTCATCCATAGAATGGTAGGACCACAAAATGCAATCATTACTATGTTAACACTATACCTCTGGTAATGAATACTCTTTGTCGAGTATAAACCTGGCTTGTTAACTCTGCATAGAGTAACAAACTCTCAAATTTGCCAAGTTAACACTATACCTCTGGCACCTCAAATTCCACTTGTCAATTCTCATCAATAGAATGACAGGTCCTCAAATTGCTCCTATCGCAAGCAAATTCTTGTCAAGTT
Organism: Agave tequilana; assembly: GCA_038442645.1. Classification (NCBI taxonomy): domain Eukaryota; kingdom Viridiplantae; phylum Streptophyta; class Magnoliopsida; order Asparagales; family Asparagaceae; genus Agave; species Agave tequilana. Next base: position 235,312 of record JAVJIF010030717.1, on the reverse strand, counting down.
AATATCACACCTCTGACAAAACTACTGTTTAAAGTTAACATTACACCTCTAAGCGGTACTTCGAGTGCCTGTCAAGTTAATATCACACCTCTGACAGTCACCTTTCTTCAGACTTCCATATCGAAGCTGAAATGGACGATGCCAAGTTAACACTACACTTCTAGCATCCGAGTCATTGCTAAGTTCAACAATACACCTATGGCTATGACCTTTCCTTGACTTCTTTAAGCCGAGACGACTAATTCCAAGTTCAACATTACACCTCTAGCATTACTATCACTGTTAAGTTAAACATCACACCTATGACAGTGACACCCTCAGTTTTCCCAAATAAAACTGAGATGCTGATGAGTTAGGTTAATATCACACCTCTAACTCACGTCCTTGTCAAGTTAATATTACACTTCTGACAAGACTACTTCTAAACCGTTAAGTTAATATCACACCTCTAGCGGTAAAAATCTTACTAGATTCCCCACGAGTCTAGTTTCATTTGATATTCTCCCCAACCGAGTATCAAATTCATTTGGAAGGCATTGTTGGTTAACATTACACCAATAAACAATGCTTCCATCAAAATCCCCAGCTGATCTTAAATCAAGTTAATCCCAAATCCTTGATAAAAGTTCACCTTCTCTGGGGGTACGCACTCCACTTGTCACTTTCTTTTATAAAGTGGCGGGTCCACCAAAATCATTCTTTTGCTTCTAAAACAAAACATTCAAGACAACAGAAAGAGGCAAAAAGAAAAGTGTCACTTTTATTGATATTCAAGCATATGAAAGTGATACAAAACGCTCTCTTATACAATAAGATTGAGTGTTACAATTAAGGAGTACAAAGAAGTCCCTCTCTCTCTCAGAGGCCGTACTCACTCCTTGAAACCGCATCTGATCCCAGGTGCACAACTGGAACCGATTGCGCCATGGCGACGACGCCAACTTTCGAAAGCGCCCTAGCTGACTGAGCCAAGAGCAATGGTGTTCTTGAGGTCCGGTGGCAACAGAAGGTCCTGCAACCCTCGTTCAGGCGCGTCTCTTTCCCTAGCAGATCATCCAACAAACATGGAGTCACTCTTGGGGTGAGAGAGGAAGTTTCGGAGTCATCACAAAGGATGCCACCCTCCACTCGGTCCAGCGGCAGCAGAGAGTCCTGCATTCATCACCATCCCTTTCCCCAGCAGGCCATCCAACGGAATGTCCTCGATGTCACTTCTGGAGTTGGGAGAGGAAGAGGATCTTTTCCGCCACCGTAACCGCCGGACCACCCTCGCCGATACTCGGCCTATCCATCTCTTGCACCAGATCTGAAGAGACCTTGGCGAGGGTTGGGTCCTCGTCAGAGATATAATTTAATCTCTCACAAACGACGAGGACCATAATTTAATCTCTCACAAACGAACGTGGAGCAAGTTCGCCAGCCGGTATATTCTTTCTGGGGCCCAGCAAACCTGAAAAAGGACAAGCAAGCCTACCTGCAAAGAATAAGCAAGAGAGTCAGAAAATCTGGAACTCAGTACATTTTTATAAAGGAAACTGAGTAACAGAACGCGGCAGCCATTCAAGACTTCAGACGCGGGAATGACCCGCACAGTCAAACAGACGCAAGTCAAACTGCGCCACGCATAGGATTCAAACGCGGCCTCAGTTTGTACCCGCGCCTAATGCACCAGACGCAAAGAATTTCAGAACGCCAAAAATTGCCATCTCTCTGTTGGGTGAACAGGAGTTGCAAGATTCAGGTCTGAAACGCGCCAAAGCAGTAAAACGCAATGGGCAAAGCCAGCGTCAAGCGCCTGCATTCAGAGAAGTCAAGTCACTGGCACAAATTCCAGAGGAGGAATGCACCGGGACTTCATTCAGATCATCATGCCGAAGTTCAGGCTATACACATCATCGGGGGACATACCAGCAGAGACCTCTAGCCAGAGTTGGCCTCTCTGCACCCAAACGCAGGCGTCCAAGATGATCCGAGAGGGGGTTCTTCTTGAAGAGACCAAACCGAAGCGTGAGAGCTCTGGGTCATCTTCATCCTCGGAATTACCTTCGTCCATGCAGACGGAGTCCCTATCAAGAAACTCTTTTCTGAAGAAGGTGGGACTTCTCAGAGCAATCCACCAAAGAGAAATAATCCAAGCTTGGATTATAGAAGGGGAGCGCACCCTATTTATAGGCAGGCCCTAATAACTGCCATTAATGAGGCGTTAATTGGAACCGCCACGCACGATTGTCAAAGCCCAGTGAAGGATTGACGCGTGGAACGCCGCTTTGGGAACCGTCGCAAGCGCCGGTTTTCAACCGCCCGCATCGGTTTTGCGTCCAAGGGCAGTAACTCCTGAGTCCAATAAGGAGTTGACGCGTGGATAACTGCCTTGGGAATCAACGGATGACTCGGAATCCCAATCGACAGTGAAGACCTGACGAGCAAAGATCTCCTAAAATCTTGAGTCAGATCACATTAGACGCAGGTGGGAAAGCCGCGTCCCTTCAGCAGACAAGGCTGCATCTCTTGCGTCTGCCCGATCCGCGCAAGACAGATTTGCGTTATTCAGAGCTGCGTCTCACCTTGTGATTGACGCTGCGTCTCAGGGACTGACAGCCGCGTCTTACTTTACGGATCAATGCCGCGTCTCATCTTTTGATTGACGCCGCATCTCATCAAGAAGACCGCGTTCCGATTTGTGATTGACGCCGCGTCTCATCAAAAGGACTTAGTAGAATCTAAGTTCTTATGAAATGATGACCGCGTCTCACTTTATGATTGACGCTGCGTCTCAGTAAAAGGACTTAGTGAAATCTAAGTTCCGGTAGACTGATGACCGCGTCTCACCCTGTGGGATTAATGCCGCGTCTCGCCAAGACCGCGTCTCATTAAAAGAACTTAGTCCTACCTAAGTTCAGTAATCACGACTAGTGATCAAGAGTTGGACTCATCCACAACAGGACAAAGAAATTGGGACAAAAGCTCTAAAGAAAACTTCTATTATATCAAGAAATGATAGAAGTGGATACAAACACTCTTAATAAATAGAGTGTCCCTTTTCTTTACAAAAAAAAAAGAAGAAGAAAAGAAGGCTAAATGTCCTGGTTCGCCAAGGAACGGATTTGTTCCCTAAGGCGGTGAATCTCATGCTGGCGCGTCCTCTCAGCCTCCATGATAGCCCGGTCCCGCAGCTCCGCCTCAGATAAGAAACTTCTGGCAGCCAGCTGCATCCGCAGAGATTCCACCCTGGAAGATTGTAGGGATAGACTCTCTTCAGCACGCGCCGTAGCAGCCCGTTGCTCCTCAAGCTCCTTTTTGAGGGAAACAAGTTTCTCCTCATTTAGCGCAAGAACAGCTTCCGCCTTGGCGATAATGTCCCGAGTTCTGAGGATGACTTGCTCCGTGCTCTGCACACTGAGCTCAGATTCCCTCGAATCTCCGGCTAATTTTTGAAATTCAGCCTTGGAATATTCAAGGTCACGGACCCCGGCAGTGATCTGCGCCTCCGCCTCCTGTCGCTCCCGTTCCTGAGCAGCTAGGAGCCTAGTCAGGATGGCCTGGGCCTCACCGGAAGAACCAGCATCTTCCAAAGATTCCAGCTCCCGCAGGTTATCTCCAAGTTGCTCTACCACCTGCAGGCATGCTCTGGCAAGTGAAGGGCCTCCCGCCAATTCGACGCTCACGGCCATATTTTCAAGAAGCCTCTGGGCGAACTGGAAGGTGCTGTGTCCACGGAAGATGAGATCAATACATGATCCCATCGAGGTGAAGAATTGTTGCACCATCTGACGTGCCAGCTCCCCCATGTCTTCACCACCTAAGAAGCTTCCCGACCCTTTTTCTGTCACGGGATAAGGGATATAGGGCGGGTCTTCTCGCACAAGAGCCGTGCCGGCCGTCGATGTGGCAAGAGCAAGACTACCCACTGGCGCTTCCTGGAGCGCCGCCTCTGCAGGAGCCTCCACGACCAAGGAAGGAGTTGTAAGCACAACCTCTTCAGAAACTTCCACCGAGGATTGAGCTGTGTGGCCTTTTGGAAGGGTGCCGATCGTCAGACTCCCCACCTGAGCCCCCTCAGTCAGAGCTGCCTTACTAGGTTCGAGGTCCAGAGGCGTCGAGTCCTGTAGAATGGGAGTCTCCTCAGCTTCAGCAGTAGCCTTCTCCACCGGCGGAGTGAGAGCCTCCTCAGCCTCAATGGTTGTTTCCCCTCCTGGCAAAGGGAAGGCTCCCCAACTTCAACAGCCACCCCCTCCGAGGTTATCCCAGCGGCCGAAGCCTCAATCCCCTTGGGCTGGGTCAACTCTGTTTCCATCGCCTCGACATGTGAGGAAGTTATACCTTCAACAGGGATTATCGCCAGCGGTAACGCAGTCGATGATTCACCCCCGTATATTTTCTCCTCCGAGATGTGGAAGAATTTGCTCTGATCAGGAAGAGCGGGTTCATCGCCATGGTCGACTTCATCTTCAAAGTCACTTTCTCCCGATGACGAAGAAGACGATAGCGCCACACGAGGAAGCTCTGCAACAGGAGCTTACCCCCAATCACCCCAGTGGTAGGACTAGGGTCAACTGCCCGAGGATTGGAAATAAAGACGCTAGGAGACCCCGGCTGCTGTACCTCGTCTCTCCCTTCATGAGCAGAAGGAAATTCGGGCTGAGTTGAGATTCCTGGAATCTCGACATCCTCTTCGCCCATTATGTCAATCTCCGGTGACTCAGCATCACCAGCAATAAGGGGTCGCTCAACAAGCTCCCCTTCCTCCACGGTCTCGCTGCGTGACCTAGGAGCACGGACCAAACTTGGAAAATCTTCATCTTCCAGCGGTTCCTCAACTCTAACAGGGACACCTTCAAGAGGAACCTCAACTCCAGCAGAGATAGCTCTGGATTGAGAGACTTCAGCCGTTAAGTCCCTCCGAGCCTTCTTTGGGGCAGGCTCAACTACAGAAGCAGAGCGTCGACGACGCTTCCTCGCCAATTGCTTCGACCTCCTTGCCGGTCGCGGCTCCACTCTCATTGCTGGTGGCTCCGCCCTCGTCGCTTGCGGCTTTGCCCTTGCCGGTCGCGGTGCCGCCCTCACTACTGGGGGCTCCCTCCTCGATCGTTTCTCGACCTCCCTCTGAGCTTTCAGGTACTGGTCGAGGAGTTTAGTACGTTTACTGGATTCAGACCTCTCCTCGAGACTGGCATTGATACTCTCAAGACATGAAGACTCCGGAATAAGATCTGGCGTCTGGCCGGCTTGGGAGTACCAAATACAGAAGCTGAAGCTCATACGGCACTTAGGCGCCTCGTCGGGTAGATGGAACGTTGCTCCCGTCCCTCCAGCCACACTGTAATACCAAGCCCGAGCGCCTTCGAACAGGTTCCCGTCAAAGGCAAGTTGAGCATTGGGATTCCCGACGTAAAGCTGATCATAGCCAAATTGTCGGGCAAAACGACTTGGCATATACGGTTCGATAGTGCAGGAAGTTCCTTGGCGAAACAGCACATATCCTGGTCGTATATTGATCAACCACCAGAAGGCTCCAGCAGGCAATTGCGAGAAGTCATCCCGCCCAGCGACATCCGTGAACAGCTCCCCGGGGGCTGCACCTTGAACCTCTGGAAAGCAGCGGTTGAGCTGATAATTGGCGGCACAGGAAAGACGCTTCCTAATGTAATACAGGTAGGTGTCATGCCACTCTGAACGTTCCAGCCGCTGCACAAATGGGATATGATCCACGCTCCCACGCGCCGCCGTCATTAGAGATGGGCAATGCATCACGTACCAAGCCATGAGGTACGTGTAAGGCAGCTCAATTCGCGGGTTGGGGTGCCTCACCGTCGGGTTCCCCTCTGAGTCGGTATACGGCTCCCCACGAGAATTAGCAGTCTTTGGGGGTCCGCAGAAGCTCTTGGTCAACACCCGCAGCCCGCTTTGAATACCAGCCACCACGGCGGGAAGAAGGGCTATGGGGTGGCCATGAGCCAAGAGTACCGCCGGGTACACCACATCTGCCACAATAACTTCATGTGGTAGCGTGGGCACCACACACCTCTTCAGCCACAACATCAGGAAGCCCGCCAACAGCGCCTGATCAGAAATAGGGGTCCGGGCTTGATGGTGAAAGCTCTCAAAGACCAAGTCAGGGTCGAAGCCGTCCTCGTTCGACTCCGTGGTGTAGAACTTGTCAGAAGCTGCGTCGATCCTGTCTTCAACTTCCCCACCAGAACTAGGAGCTAGTCGGATTACTGGGAGATCTTTATTGCTGACATTATTAAACAGATAATCAGCCCAGGATAGTTGCTTGACGCCTCCTGACCTCCAGGCAGTTGTCTGACCGCAGATGTAGAAATGGCACATTACCTCCCAGTAGGTCTCATACACTTGAGGAGATTCTTTTTCCAAAAGGCGCAGCTCCCTGGTGGTTGGGACAAATTCCTCGTAAGGAATATCCCCTGACGACAACCCGGAGACCTCATACAATTCGTGTAGGGCAAGGCCCATCTCTCCAACCGGAGTAAAGAATGTCCCCGTCCGAGGATTGTAGCGCTCCAGAATCCCAAAGAAGTTATGGGAACTCATCGGGACGCCCCACTGCACGGCCCTGACTGCTGGGTACAGCCCCACACGCTTCAGCGGCCCCTCAAGATTGGTAAGGACAAAACCCACCATCCTACCCCACCAGTAATTCTCTGGAGAATGGACCCATCCATACGCACGGAAGTCGACAGGATAGTCACCCCCTGCTTCTATGAAGGAATTGAGGAAGGTGGTAGCAAGCTCCGGGATCTCTCCAATTGGGATTTCAGGCTTGGACGACGCAGGGAACAGTCCGACAACTGACCCGTCATGACTATCATGGCGGTCTACCTTTTGGAGGCCAAAGTCACCAAGGGCGATCTCAGGGATATACTGGGAAATGTCCCATTCCATCTTTCGGGGAACAGACATGTGTTGAAAGTAGGACATCGGGAACATCCTCTCCATGTCTGGAAGAAAGAATCTTCCGCCCTTTATCTCACGGAGCCATTTATAGGTCCCCTCAGACACACGACGGCCATCATCATGGATATGATCCCCAAAGAAGAAGGCAGGCTTCTCCAACCTGACACCGTCATCCGTTTTGAGCGCGGCATCGGTCATAAGTGCCCGGAAGGTTCTCCTGTTAACATTAGAGAGCCTGCGATCCAGCAACTGGTCAGCAGTCACGGGGACAGTCATTCTTTGCACAAAGGTCAAGCCCCGGTCGGCACCACCCACGCGGCCAAAATGGTGCATCTTGGCAAGTGAACCTGAAACATGCGGCACTGCAAAAGAAAAAGACACTTGGTCAGATACTTTGCCAAAAATAAGGGAAGACGCTAAGTGTTCATAATTCAAAACGCAGCCGAGACATTGGACGCAGGAGTTATCATCCGCGTCCAGACCTGCGAACTTGCACCAAAACGCAGAAGAGATACTGGACGCAGGAATTTTTCGAAATCCGCGTCCAGACCTGCAAAGCTGCGTTCTGCAAACCAAGACTTATGAAAATTCGAAGTACTTGGACTCAAACGCCAGATTCTACAAAATCGGCGGTTGAAGACACAGAACGCAAGGATCAAATCCGCGTTCTGCAAACCAAGACTTGTGAAATTTCAAAGTGCTTGGACTCGGACGCCAGCGCCTGATGGCACAAAACGCGGCACAGAACGCATGGATCAAATCCGCGTTCTGCAAATCGCGTCCAGAGACCTTCACAATTAGAAATATTCTAAGTGAAGGACCCAGAGTGCAGAGTTCACCAGCGTCGGATCATCAGGCCCGCGCCCCGGTTATCATCTCAAGGACAGCGTCCGAGAATCAAACACGATCTTGTGTTAAAGGTCCTTAGGGTTCTATGAACATGTTTTAATGGCGGAACCCACACCGAAGGTACATTTTTACCTCGGAAAACACCCTCCTGCGCAGAGGAAGCATCTCTCTCAGCCTCGGCGACGGTCGCCCTTGAGGTCGATGCAGTCGGTTTTGTCTTGGGAGCCATTGAAGATCAAGAAATCCGAGCTAGGAGATGAATAGTTGGAAGTTCTTTTTCTCAGAGAATGCGTTCGTTCGGAGAAGAAGATACATCTCTCCAACTGTTGCCTTTTATAGGCACGGAGATTTGCGAAGATACGCAGCGTTTGGCCCAATAAACGCTGCAGCGAATCGCTGCCTGACGCGTGGAGCCAAATCATTGTTTAAACAGGGAAGATCATGCGTCGCGACCCCGCCACAAGTCAGAAGTTGACACGTGGAGCAGTTCATTTAATGAACCGGGGGATCCGCGCGCCAAAAGGCGAAATCTCGCCGTTTCCCCAGGCCAGCTGGCGGCGTAATCATGACATGGCACAGGTGCGCGCCCCAAAGTACGCGGCTCTTCGGTGGACATGCCCCGTCAGCATCATCATAAATGCACCCAGAAAATCGCGTCTGCATTTCAAGAGATGCGTCTCTCCAAAGTCCGCGTCCCCTCAAACAGGCCAAACATCGCGTCTCGCTAAGAAGTCGCGTCTTTAAAGCAGTCTCTGCTTTTTCAAAAGGGAACCTGCGTCCAGTCTCCTGCTTCTGCAAGTCAGTTCAACAGTACACTGACGCAAACAGACAACCAACCACTCCCGGCCAAAAGCGCACCCGTGACAGACTAAAAGCAATCGGGGAGGTCTAGACTGTGTATCTAGACACTCAACACGATCAACTATGACGGCTTCAAAGAGTTCAACAGTACACTCACGAAGACCAATTCCAGATAAGATCAAACCCGAAGCATCAACAGTCCAGTCATAAACGCGAACACGGCTAAGATCCAAAGTATTCCGAAATCCGTCCCATTCAACTGCGGAATATCAGAAACTTTGGAGGGGGTTCTGTAGGCTGTCTAAAAATGACTAACAGACCAGCCATTAAGGAAGCAGAGTCTCAAGCTCTAAACGCGAGGAATCGATGCTCGCGTCTCAGCATTAAGACGCGTTGGCTCTACACCCGCGTCTCAACGTTCAGACGCGTCGGCCCGAAGCCCGCGTCTCAGCATCAAGGCGCGTCGGCCCGACGCCCGCGCCTCAGCATCCAGACGTGAAGGCCTGAAGCCCGCGTCTCAAACTTCAAGGCGCGTTTGGCTCGACGCCCGCGTCTCAAACTTCAAGGCGCGTTCGGCCCAACGCCCGCGTCTCAGTTGCAACTGCCCTGATTGCGGGGCCAGTCACCGCGCATGTAGCGGGTAGTGGCCCCTCATTCGGGAGCGTTTTCAGGAGGCACCTTCACCCCCTGAGACCCCTATAAATAGCCTTGTTTGCTATGAGGAGGGGGCGAAGATCGGAGTTTTGAAGGGAGAGAGCTTTGAGATAAGGCATCATCAAAATCGATCGAATCCAGGCAAGAGGATCATCAAGAGGGAAGCACGACTCTTCAGCGAGCTTACTGAGTACTAGCCGCTCTTCGCCTACCTCCTCTTTGAGAGTTTTGGTAGACAGAGCTGAGTTACTCTTTCTACCGACCGAAGAGAAGACCCCCGACGGTCCAGGACGGTCATCTGGTCAACGGAGAACAAGATTCACTCTCCATCGCCACACGAAGAACCCAGCTTTAAACAAAGGGAAGATTCAGACATCCTCCCTCCCTTGTAACTGGAAAAGTGGGAAGAGTAGTTCTTTTGGTTGTAATCGTTTCGCTTGAATCAAGGAAATCTTTTACAGCTAAAACCACTTTCTCCGACCACCAAACTTTCCGGCCCCTACAAGAGATTCTCTTGTAGGGGCCGGAAAGTTTGGTGGTCGGAGAAAGTGGTTTTAGCTGTAAAAGATTTCCTTGATTCAAGCGAAACGATTACAACCAAAAGAACTACTCTTCCCTCTTTTCCAGTTACAAGGGAGGGAGGATGTCTGAATCTTCCCTTTGTTTAAAGCTGGGTTCTTCGTGTGGCGATGGAGAGTGAATCTTGTTCTCCGTTGACCAGATGACCGTCCTGGACCGTCGGGGGTCTTCTCTTCGGTCGGTAGAAAGAGTAACTCAGCTCTGTCTACCAAAACTCTCAAAGAGGAGGTAGGCGAAGAGCGGCTAGTACTCAGTAAGCTCGCTGAAGAGTCGTGCTTCCCTCTTGATGATCCTCTTGCCTGGATTCGATCGATTTTGATGATGCCTTATCTCAAAGCTCTCTCCCTTCAAAACTCCGATCTTCGCCCCCTCCTCATAGCAAACAAGGCTATTTATAGGGGTCTCAGGGGGTGAAGGTGCCTCCTGAAAACGCTCCCGAATGAGGGGCCACTACCCGCTACATGCGCGGTGACTGGCCCCGCAATCAGGGCAGTTGCAACTGAGACGCGGGCGTTGGGCCGAACGCGCCTTGAAGTTTGAGACGCGGGCGTCGAGCCAAACGCGCCTTGAAGTTTGAGACGCGGGCTTCAGGCCTTCACGTCTGGATGCTGAGGCGCGGGCGTCGGGCCGACGCGCCTTGATGCTGAGACGCGGGCTTCGGGCCGACGCGTCTGAACGTTGAGACGCGGGTGTAGAGCCAACGCGTCTTAATGCTGAGACGCGAGCATCGATTCCTCGCGTCTAGAGCTTGAGACTCTGCTTCCTTAATGGCTGGTCTGTTAGTTATTTTTAGACAGCCTACAGTGTTTAGTTTAAGAAGTTTTAGTTTGTATTAAATAAGTTTTAATTTCTCATTAATTGACCATTAGATTAGCCATCACCTATTCACCCCCCTCTAGGTGATTACAAGTGGTATCAGAGCCAAATGCTCTTGATTCGGGTCTTACAACCTAGAGTTAAAGATCCTCATTGTTTAGCTAATCACAATATTTGTACACATACCATGGATTTCATGTCACCTCCCACCTTTGACATTCTTAACATCCAAACTTGGAAGGTTAAGATGTCTTTGTACCTCAAAGGCCTAGGCATTCATGTTTATCTTGCTACTATTAAAGATTCATATGTTAATAATAGCAATTATATTGAGGCTAACTCAAAAGCCATTCATGCTTTGAAAAGTACCCTAAATGATGAATATTTATCTAGGGTTTCTAATATTGATTCGGCTCTTATAGTTTGGAACACAATACTCTCCCTTGGCGAAAAAGAACAATATTATGCGGGGAGCGACTCGGATGTTGGAAGTGACGCTTCCAACGTGTGTTACCGGTCCAAGGGGATAACCCCCTTGAGGTAACTACCGAATCCGAGATAGATGAGGATGTTGATATGCCTTATAATGAACTAGCATCATTTTGTCAACAACTCTTAGAAAAATATGAATTGCTTAAAAAGGATACAAGAAAATGAAAAATAATTTTGATTGCATGTTAAAAGAAAATGTTTCTTTTAAAAATAAAATTGCATGCATTGAAAAAGAAAATGAAAGTTTGAAAAATAAAAATATTTCCTTGCTTTCTAAATTAAATGATCTTTGTGAAGGAAATACTTCATTGAAAAATAAAATTATTTTGGTTGAAAAACAAAAGGAAATTGCTTTGCATGAAAATACTTATTTAAAAAGAAAAATGGTTGAAAAAGAAAAAGTAAATGTTTCTAAAAGAATAAGAAAAATGATTCTCATTCTCACCATGCTTTACATGCCACTATTAATCAAAATGAGATTAAAATTTTAAAAAATAAAATTGATTGTTTAAGCTCAACTTTGAGCAAATGTGCTTTTAATCATTCTAGATTGGAGTCCTTGTTTTCAAAGAAACAAACTCCACATATTCATGCACATCACCCACATCATGCATATGCACATTTTGCACGCCACGATCACACTCATACACATATGCATCCTAGAGTGTACAAGTGTACACATTGTGATCGCAAAGGCCATTTAGCAAGATTTTGTTTTGATAAGATACATCATATTAATTTTGCTAAGAAAAATGTTTGGGTTCCATTAGATTCTAACCCCCGTGGACCCAAAAGAAAATGAGTACCAAAATCCCCACCGTGTGTTTTTGATATAGGTGCGGGCTCTCACAAAACGTGAGAGGGATGGTGCCTTGATGGTGGATGCACATGGACATGATGGACATACTTTTGATGCACCGCTATCAAGGAGGTTTGGTGGGACAACCACCATGCTTTAGAGACTTAGAGCATAGTTCTTTGGTTTGGTAACTATCTCTAAAACTCCTAGATTATGTACATGCTTTTTCACATATAATATTTTTAGCATGTTTATGTTTTATTTGTATTGTGCATCATGTGATAAAAACATGGTTAGATGTAGTTTTTATTAAAACTTGTGTATATACGTGTATAAGTAGTGAGCAACAAATCGATTCATATATGTTTGCACTTCATTGTTCATTTGTACTCACTATATGCACATGTATAGCCTAGTTTTGATAATTCTCTCATTTACACTTGTTTTGCCTATTTTCATGTTTTACTTCATGTATAAGTATTTTGTATTCAAATCTAATGAATATACATGTATGTCTCTTGAGTCTCTTGCCTTCATGAATATCATATCATAGACTCTTTTTATGTTTGGAATATGTATGCATATTGTTAGGATTGGATAAATCATACATATACGTAGAAGTTTATTTTTTTTGAAAATAAATTTCATGTTTTTCATGTTTTGATAAAAATAAGATTCATGCTTGTTTTGAGCTTCATTTCATGGATAATGCTAATTACATGACTTTCGTACACTCACACTTTATTGTTTATTCATGACTTTGTTTCATGATTATTTTTGAGCCTTATAGATTTCGAGTGTCAATTCTTGTGTTCTTAGCTTGCTTCATGGATATATATATTTGGTTTCAAGGATCTTTAACTAGTTTTTCAAAATTGATTTAACTAGTTATTTATTCTTCAAATGGTAGTGTTTTCACAATAAAATATTTTCAAACTCATGTTTTTGAAAACCCCTTCCTATCCCCTCATGGGTGGACGGATGGGCGAGTATGCCTTGCAAGCTTTATTGAAAACCTTTTACCTTGTGCATAAAAAGGGTGATAGTTATGAGTTATATACTTGATTTACATCATATTTTCAATTGGTACCTCAATTAATATTTTTTTGTATATACTCATATTTTCTATATATGTATGCTTCATTTCATATAATATCAATTTCTATTGATATTTTTCATTTTCATACATATATATGATTTGTTTGTGCTTGATTTTTAAGATATTTACATGTTTAAAGTACAAAGGTTGTTTATGCTAAGCTTGATTCAAATCTTTATTTTCAATTGGTATCTCAATTGATATTTTAATAAGCTTATGCATTATTTTTAAAATTGGTATTTTTATTGATATCAAAATGTGCAATAATTTTCAATTGGTATCAATATGATTCTATTTTTGGTTTAAAATTCAAAATTTGTACTGTTTATTTACAATTGATATCTTAAAATTGGTATCTTAAAATTTGATTTACTAAGATATCTCAAAATTTGTTTTATTGAGAAAAAATCAAAATTTTGTTTTAATAAGAAATATTAAAAAATGTTTTGATGTGTATTGCCTATATGCAAGGGGAGCTTAACATCTCTTCTACATATAGATTCATGATGAGTGTATCTTATATTGAGGAACTTGACAACTCTTCTTTATGTGATACACGTGTGTAGGGGGCTTCACATCTCCTCTTATGCATTGCATATTATGCGTTATGTGAGTTAGGGCTTGTCATCCCTTCTTCATGTAATGCATATATGTAGGGAAGCTAACTTAGCGTCTTCCTCTTCATGAATGTATATCGCATATAACTTTTTATTGGTTGATTTGATTTCACCCCTTTATTGATTTCTTTTGTTTTTGACAAAAAGGGGGAGAATATTGTTTTGTTTTACTTTAACCCCTTTGTTGATGATTGACAAAAAGGGGGAGAAGTATTTGGTATATATGCATGTTTTGAAAAAGAATTTCTTGTTTATGCATATTGTTTTGTTTTGCAAATAGGAGAAAAAGAATTTGATGTGTTTCATACTTGTTTATGCATGTTTATCTTCTTGTATTTGCATACATGTTTATGAGCTTTAATTGCATATTTATTTGTTTCTTGTGATGCATGAGTTAAGGGGAGCTTCTTTGAAGCTTTACTTTAATCCATGCATATATAACTCCATGAGTTTTGTCATCATCAAAGGGGGGAGATTGTTGGCCCAAAGGCCCATCACTCTAGTTTTGATGATGATCAACTCATGTAGTTATAAGTACTAATGATCTTGTGTTTAATTAGTCTTAGATTTATGATCAAAATCTTAGTTGGTGTTTAGCTTCAACAAAGGATTTAAACTCAAGTTTTGGAGCTAGCACGGTTTGATTCAAGTGCTTGTGCATCAAGACCACATCAAGTACTCAAGAGGAGTCTAGCTCGTTGGATCAAGTTTGGACCAAGTCAATAAGATGAAAAGACTTCAAGTGAAGACCTTCAAGATCAAGACTTGTGTCTAGGTTTGTTTTTATAAGATTTTATTTTTAGATAAAATGTAAATGATAGAATAGTTGGTGGATTGCTCAAGTATACCATATACACACACACACTCTTGATTTAGATGTATTTTCATAAAAGAATTTTTATTTTGAAAAAATACAAAAGAGTTTTCATTTTGACAAAATACAGGTTTGATTTTTGGAGTTTATTATATACATGTATTTTTAACCAAAACCGTTTTAGAGCTTAATGTCAAAAACATAGATATTTCATCATGTATGTGTAGTGGATCATATCCATACACTCTATGCTTTAAAAGAGTTTAAAATATCTTGTTTTTGTATTTGGAGAAGTTTTGGAAAAAATCTATTTGGAAAAATACAGTTTTTATTTTTAGCCAAAATTTCTAAGTTACAAAAATCGTTCAAATTGTTTGTAACATGTCTTGATTTTGTTCAAACATGTTTAATTATCAAAGTATAATATTGAACCTATTTTTGTAGATTTTTTGTGAATTTATGAGATTTTATTTTAAGATAAAAAGTCAACTTTTAAATCCCTATAAGAGACCTGATCTGGCTTCTGCCGGTCGACTGGACCGGTCGACCGAGCTAGGAGTCGGTCGACCGAGTCGGTCGACCGACGTGCACAGAATGTGCACGCCAGTTTCGCTGGAGGGCCGGTCGACCGACCCGGTCGACCGCCAGAGATTTTCTGCTCTCTGGAAAGCCCCGGTCGACCGTGCCGATCGACCGGCAGAGAGCTCTGCTCTCTGTTCCAGGCTGCGGTCGGCCGGGCCGGTCGACCGAGGTTCCAACGTCAGAAATCTGACGGTTGGCGGTCGACCGGGCCGGTCGACCGACAGCCGTCAGGGCTGAAAAATGGCCCCAACGGCTAGTTTTTCTAGCCCTATAAAAGGGAGACTTATATGGGTTGTTTTCAACAAGATTTTAAGTGAGTTTTGAGCCAGTTTTTCCAACTCTATTAGGTGTTTATCTCCACTTATTTAAGAGCCAAAATTGTCATATCAAAAGGAGAGTTTTTCAAGAGTATATTGAAAAGTGATTTCTTGAGTTTTCCTCCACCATTTCAATCCTAGTTTTCTCACACAACACTTGAGCTATCCATTGCTATATCTACCTATAGGGATATTTTATTGTGAGAGGATTTTAGGTGATCAAAGTGTTGTGATCACCAAAGTTCCATCTTTGTACTTTGAGGAGGCGAACTTGCGGGTTCGCGGTGTTTCGAGTTCTTGTGTGAACTATTTGTTTGAGGTACGTCCTCGGCAAGCTAGTGGGCTTGCGGTGTGTAGTTCTTGCGGGAACTAGTGAAGGGACTAGAGAGTCCAAGGATTTCAAGTGTGAACTCGCCTTGTAGGTATTGCGGCACCGAGTGATCCGGTGGGATCGGTTTTTAGTGAAAATCCTTCATAGTGTTGAAGGCGGGGACGTATAGCAAGTGTGCTCGAACCACAAAACAAATCTCCCGTGTTTGCGATTGCTCTCTCTCTATCTGTTACTTGTTTATATCTTGCATGTTAATATTGTCATTATCTTTATATGCTTGATATATTATGTGCTTAATTGTTATATGTTTGGGGTTTGTTTGCTAACACTAGTATTCAACCAAGAAAGCCAACGCGGCACCTCAACTCTTATTTAGAGGAATTTGAGGAGTTAGTCCAGAGCCCTTCACGGGGAATCCGGCTACACTCTTGTGTTATACTTGGTGTTTAGTTTAAGAAGTTTTAGTTTGCATTAAATAAGTTTTAATTTCGCATTAATTGACCATTAGATTAGCCATCACCTATTCACCCCCCTCTAGGTGATTACAACTTCAACCTCCAATATCACTTTCATCATCAACTCCATCACCTTCTTTTTCCTTCTCCATCAAAATCCAACACACCATTACCTTCGTCTCCACCAAGCTCAAGGCCACATACATCAACACCTCCTCCCTCTCATCCTTCTTAGCGCCGACCACCTCCTTGGCCACCCTAGGAGGTCGGCGCACCTCCCTAGGGCCCGTTGCCACCAAAGGGCCAAGCTCCCGTTCAATTCTCGCTTTGGTGTTTCCCCGCTATGGGGTTCATGTGTGTAGCTTTCCGGAGTTCTCGACATTTTCATCGTGTTTGTATTTAGGCGAGTGTTTTTCCTCGCAGCTTCAAGCTTGTACTATATTTGGTTTGTGATGTATTATGTATGTTGTTTTATGTAATTGTATCGAGTTGTATGTGTGTACCAGTGTCATATGATGTACCTGTGTTTGAATGCTTATAATAGCGTAAACGATATAATATTGTGCATGTGTTGGTACTAACCATGCAGGTACCCTTGTATAGCCTTCGGGGCTTCCGCCTACTCTCGTGATGACTACCTAATTGGGTTTAGGCCTTACACCCTTATGGGTTTCGTGATAGCTACCAGGAGTGCGCTTAGACCCTGGGCTTACTTTAGCCGTTATGTGCTTACACACAGCCTTTGAGTTTCGCACACTATATAGATGGTCTAGTTACTGCCTGTTTATATGTATGATTGTGTGGTACTAGCACTCCTGCAGATACCTACTCGGCTTTCTGGCCCTTCAGCCTTTATGGGCTTTGCCCACTATCTCGAAAGAGGAAGTGTGTTCAGACCTTCAGGTCTTTTAGCTCCGCATGGTAGGCGAGTCTAGCGCACAGCGCTTTATCGCTAACTCCGTCCGAGCGTGTTACACCGTGAGTACAGCTTCGTCACAGGTGATGCAAACCGATTCTCCTGCCACCACGCACATGCGTTAGTCGTACCGCGGGCGGTAATCACATCGAATGTGATAGCGTCAAATGCTGTACGTTAGCTTCACTCTAACTTTGCTTAAGCTTTGCTTGATTGTGCTTGGTCATGACACTATCAATTGACATGTTATCTCTTGATGTGTTAACACTTGTCGTACTATCACCTGACATCTGTCATGTTATTACTTGTTATCTACATGCTATCATCTGCCATTTGCCTGATCACTTGTCATCTACATATTAACACCTGGTACCTATCATATTTAACTCTTGACTCATAATTATCACATTATAGGAATGTAGTACCTGATCTCTTGATAAGTACTTATGTTATGCATGTACTCCTGTTATTCCTGAACCTGTTATGTTCCTGTTCATTCTCATAATCTGATAATTATGCTTAATAAGCTGTAAAAAGGACAACTTATACTAGGAATAGGGGGAACTGATGAATGCCGGTATGATGCCTTACTTATAGTGGTAGATTACTAAACTGATGATTCGTGTTTGGGTGCTTTTAGGCACCTGGAAGATGCGTGTTTTGGTGATTTTAGGCACCTGTAGGCTGTGTCCCGGGCAGGACGAGAACCACTATAAATATGAGCCATCAGTTCTTCATCAGCTTCCAATAACCAACTTCAACTTACTTATATATGGATGTATGTGTGTTGAGAGGTATACCAGGATACATACCTAGATACATGGGTCGATCGAGTAATAATAATAAGATGCCAAGATAATAACTCGTTGTCTTGCTTTACAAACAGGGTTATACCGCTGGTTTTGCCGTATTTGCTTCCATCGGGTTTACTTCGGATTTTCTGTTTTATTAATCTTTACACCTGTATGCTACTCCACTGGTCTCCTTCTTGACATTACACATGTTTCACTGTATTTATCCTCTTGACTTGATCACTCCTGATTCTATACTGATTTCTCATTCATGTATAGTGTGTCTATTTTCACGACACGATTTTCAATGCATGTCTTTTAACTTAGATTTATTGATACACGTGTGCCTGTTCATGCACGTCATTTGACATTCACATTATCACTCGTTGGGTTGCATCTGACAACCCTGAACTCGTATGTCCAGATTTTGGAGCATGAAGCATAGCAGAATTTTCTGAGAAGATCAGAGTGGCATAGCGAAAGTGTGGTTGACGCCCGTAGCTCTTCCTCCTAGCCCTTCTCCTGACCAGCTCTCGAGACTCCACTTGTTGCTCGTGAGCACTTCTCAGCTTTTGATTTGTATAATTTTCTTGTAAATCGTGCTTTTGTATCCTCTGGAGATGTAATATTTCTGTAATATTGTATCACTCTCTGTGACAATTATGTACTTATACTTTTCTGTTGGAATGTATATTACCTCTGTGCTTTTGCACTTTAATTCTGTCTGTACTAATACTTAGCATATATACGTGAGGTTATTCCCGACCTACGTATATACGTCACAGTAACGTCCCTATATCCGCGGGATCGGGGTGTTACACGAATAATGAGATAGACATGTTAATTTTATATTTGAATTACATGTTATAATTAATTCGAGTTCTTTTTAAAAATATCATGCAACTCTTGTATTGAACTCTATCATATATCTAGCTAAATTATATTATTTCTACACATTGAAACTAAGCAAGATTCCCTACACATTTATTCTGCATACCCTAATTTAAAATCGATTAACTCAAATTTATATTATGAACTTTTCATGTTTATAAAACTATTGAGTGCATAACACATATAGTATTTTCGGATATTCATATTCACCACCTCTATCCGATCTCAATCTCTTGATTTTCTTATTTAGTTGATTTTCAACTTCTGATTTATATTTCAGAAACATTTCAAAGGCTTCATCTTTAAATCTTAACAGATAGACTACTGTATATTTAGAACAATCATCAATGAAGGTGATATAGAATCTTTTACCACCAAGATCATTATGAATAAGCTCAAGCAATTCAGATTCTCTTCGTACACTTTTACATGATTTCTTAGTGGATTTAGATTCAACACATATTTCACATTTGTCATGATCAGATATAGTTACATTATGCAAGGGGCCTATATCTTTCATTTTCTTAATGTAAGAAAAACCAACATGTCCTAACCTACCATGCCAAAGATCACAAGAGTCAATTATGTAAGCAGAAGAAGTAGATGCATTTTCATTCATGATTTCAAGTACATTCAGCATAAATAAACCCTGACTACAGTACCCTTTACCAACAAATTGTCCATTCCTAGTCATTACAGTTTTATCAGATTCAAAGCAGATCTTAACTCCAGCTTTTCTAAGAAGGAAAACAGAAATGAGGTTCCAACGAATCTCAGGAACATGAAGCACATCTGTAAGAGAAAGGATCTTCCCTGAAGTGAGCTTGAGAAGCACCTTTCCCTTACCCACAACGGGCGAGGGCCTCGAATCGCCCATGAATACTTGTTCACCATCATCAACAGAGGAGTAAGAAGAGAAAGCTCCTCTGTCGGTACATATATGTCGGGTTGTCTCGGAATCAATCACCCAATTCTTATTATATGCAACCATGTTAACTTCAGAGATTACAGTGGCAATAATGTCACTCTCAACTAGGCTAACTTGTGGCTTAGATGGAGCCTCACCAGTCTTTCGGAATCTACACTGTGCTGAGTAGTGTCCGGGTTTGCCACACAAAAAACAGTTTCCTTTCTTCTTGAAAGTAGAGTTAGGGTTTCTTTTCATCTTAGGGTTCTGATTTGATTTGAAGTTTGGCTTATGAAAATATTTCTTTGGTTTAGAAGGCTTGCTTTCAATTAGATTTGCCTTGGAAGTAAGCTCTTTGGCCCTTTCAGTTTTCTCTCTTTCATTATTTTTCTCTTCAATTTTGATATGAATTATTACATCTTCAAGGTTCATTTGTTTTCTTTTATTCTTCAGTTCTTTCTTATAATCTTTCCAGGAGTCGGGTAGTTTTTCAATTAGGACTCCAGCAACAAAGGCTTTGGGTAGGGTGATATTTTCATTTTTAAGATCATCAATTAGAACATGGTATTTATGAATTTGAGAGGAAATATCTTTTTGATCAGACATGACAAAATTTAGAAAATTTTCAATAGCAAATTTTTGAGTTCTAGCATCTTCAAGAATGTATTTCTTATTAAGACTTTCTCAAATTTTAATTGCATTTTTATAATGACAGTAAACATCAAACAGTGCATTACTAAGTGTGCTGAGAATGATGTGTCTACAGATTTTGTTGGCTTTGTCCCAGTTTTGTAATTCCTTTTCTTTCTCTGGTTTAGGATCAGTTATAGCAAAGGCATAACCAGTTACATCAAGTGTAGACATAACTTTTCCTTACCATCTTTTATAGTGAGTTCCATTAAATGGTTCAATCCTAGAGATGTCAGGCAGAGACTTAACATTAGTAGCAGCAACTATATCAGTATCCATATCTACTCTTAAGATTGTTGAAAAATAATGTACGAAATACTGCTAAGCTATTTAAATTAAACTTTCAAGAAGGAAGGAACTTCTCTATTTTGATCGAGGCGTGCAGAGCACTGTCCTTAAGAGTAGATCGCGTCCCTCTGAGAGAGTATCTCGGTGCAGTAGGTTGATGGCGGCCTACCCTCCAGGATTCAACGATCGCTGGCCCTGCAAGCGTGCACTCACAATGCACAAGTCCTCGAACAGCTCGGTTTTGTTTCCTCCAGAGATGCAGGGAAGAACTGAAGAGTTTAAGAATTTTCAGTGAGGAAGAAGATGGTTGAGTTCTGTTTTTGAGAGCTGGGAATAGATCCTTTATAAAGAGAGTTTATCATCATTAGAAAATCTTTGGGAAGAGAAAATAATCCTTGGACAGAGAACCAATCTTTCCTTGTGCAGAGAAATAAAATTGCCTTGGAAAGTGTCACTGCAATGACAGGACAGGACATAGAAAGATACGAATCTCAACAGCTATCTCTGACCCAAATATTATGATAGAAATTGAAAAGATTTTATTTTAATTTTAAATCCAAAAATAAAATTGGTAAAACTTAGCCTATTCGGGCACACCTGCGAGGCTCTGAAACCCGAATTTGCACCCCCCTGCGCGTGCGATGCGGGCGCACATGCGCATTAAGGTTTTCTGGATCCGGTAACCCAAGTCCCTTCACTGGGCCTCAATGGGCTTGTGTGCGCGCGAGCACCCCTGATTTCTAGGCCACACAACCCTTGATGAAAGAGACTCTCTATATAAGTACTAAAGAGTTCTTTTTCTATCCAATGTGGGACTAAAAGAACTATGCTTAATTTTGAAATACCCTCAAAATACTAACAGAATTCACCTAACCAAACACTACATGGAAGAACAACTGCACCCTCAAACAGGCTCTTAATCCAGAACAAGCTATACCTCAAAAAGGAACCTATCACGAAGCACGTTGCATGATATTTATAAAAAAAAACACTGCAATTTCTTAAGACTTTGTGGTCAAAACCCACCAAACGAAGGTTATCTCCCGTGACTCCTATAGAAACTTTGTATGTCCGTCTGCCTTCAATCGAGAGAGAGAGAGAGAGAGAGAGAGAGGGCGGCCCCCTCCTTCTTCCTCCACCTCCCCCACCCATCCTTCTTCTTCTTCCCCCTCCTCCTCCTCCTTCTTCCAGCAAAGCCAAAGCCCTCCCCCCATCTTCTTCTTCCTTCTCTCCTTCCCCTCCTCTGCCGCTCTGTCGTCAGTTTTCACCGCCGACAGAACGATATACTAGTTTATACCTTATCATAGATTAAGAAAGTTTACAGTAAATAACTCCACCAGTGCACCGTTCACTGCCTATCCCAAGCCAGGATAAAGGAGGAGGGTTGTGGTAGGCCTGTGACAGCCAATGTAAAACATTATCACATATTATGAATATGAACCAAGAACTAAATTTCGTTGGGGCGTTCCCTACTGAGCGAGGCGCTACATCAGAGCCCGGGTGTAGTGAAAAGTGGGCAAAAGTTGTTAGGTCGTCGTCCAAAAATGACGCGCCACATCTGCGCCCGAATGTGGTATCAAATGAGTAAGGGTTCCCACACTTTTATGAGTAGGTGAGGGTAAAGAAGTTAGCTCATGAATATAAGATTAGGTTAGCATCATGGAACATACGTTCTCATACAGGTAGATTAGCAAAATTAGTTAATGCTATGGTTAGAGGGAATGTTAGTATTTTGTGTGTAGAAAACTAAGTGGGTAGGTGAAAAAGCTGGCGTTATAAACTTTGGTATACTGGCAGAGATAGAAATCGTAATGGGGTGGGTGTGATCATATATGAACAATAGCTTGAGGATGTAGTGGAGGTTAGGAGAAAGGGTGATAGGATTTTACTAGTTAAACTTATTTTAGGTAAGGAGATTTTTAATATTATTAGTATCTATGCAACACAAGTAGGACTTGATGAGTCAAGTAAGCGTCAATTTTGGGAGGATTTAGATGAGATTGTACAAGACATACCCATTAGAGAAAAGCTTTTCATAGGCGGTGACCTTAATATGCATGTAAGAACTAGTCGTTATGAGTTTGATAGTGTACATAGAGGATTTGGTTTTGGGGAAAGAAATGAATCAGGTAACTCGATTCTAGATTTTGCTTTGTCATATGATTTGATCTTAGCGAATACTTGATTTAGAAATAGAGTCTCACTTGATCACTTTAGAAGTAGATCAAGTGCGAGCCAAATAGATTTCTTTTTAACTAGAAAAGTAGAAAGCGATTGTTTTATGGATTGTAGGGTACTATCGGGTCAGAGTGTAGTAACCCAACATAGACTCTTATGTCCGAATTAGAAGGAGATTTAGAAAAATTAAACGTAAGTTAGATCTTAAGATTAAATGGTGGCGGCTAAAAAAAAGTTAACCATGGAGTTTTTATAGATTGAGTAGTACATGAAGTAGATTGGAAAGCCCAAGATGATCCAAATACAACATGGAACAAATTGCTAGCTGCATTAAAAGAGTAGCTAAAGATGTACTTGATGAGTCACGGGGTGGTGCTCCACCATGTAAGGACACATCATGGTGGAATAAAAAGGTAAGCTATCATTAAGATCAAACGAGACTCTTATAGAGATTTGAAAAAAATTGTGATGGAGTGAGTTTTGAGAGGGATAAGCTAGCCAAGAAGGAGGCTAAGAAAGCCATTCAGAATGCAAGAGCTAAAGTGTATAAAAAAATGTATGAGAAGTTGGGAACCAAAGAGGTTGAAAAGGATATATATAGAATTGCTAGAATAAGGGAGAGAAAAACTAGAGACTTATGTACTGTGAGGTGTGTCAAAAATGAGGATCAGAAGGTTTTAGTTCGAGATGAAGAAATTAAAGAAAGATGGAGAGAGTATTTTGACCAATTATTCAATGATAGTTCTACTCAAGACTTGGATGACCTTACCATTCAGTGTCAGGATATGAACCATAATTATATGCGCAAAATTAGCGAATCTGAAGTTAAAGAGGCTTTGAAGAGGATGAAGTCAAGGAAAGCTGTTGACCCGGGTGGAATTCCTATTGAGGAATGGAGATGCTGTAATATCTATGATCTTAAAATACTATATTTTTTCTAAAGTATTTATTTTATTTTACTGATTATTTTATTATTATTTATTAATTTGATTTATAGTACAAATTATTTTAAGATAGTAAATAGTATTTTGGCCTTATATTTATATTTAGCATTATTAAGTATTATCATTTTAATTACTAGCTAGTATTTTTCCATTACTATGTTACTATTAATATCATTATAGTTGCTATTATTATTAGTATTGATATTGTTACTATTCCTATTGTTATTATATTGTTTTATTTATTATTATTAATGGTAGTATTTTTACCAAGTATTATTAGATAATATTTTTAATGTTGATAATTTTATTATTATTATTATTACTATCTCTTTTAATTATTAGTATTTATTATTATTATTATTGTTACTATTATTCATATCTTTTCTTTTTCCTAACCCATAACCCATTACCATGAGATCCTTACCCATCAAAACCCAATTCTAATCCTAATTCAAATCCTATCTTATCAAATCTTTTCATAAATCTTAACTAATCCTAATCTAAATCCTAATAAAATCATCCTAATCCTAACTACTAAATCAATCAATTTAAACCAACTGAAATTCTGATTTCTAAACCCTTAATAACCTATAAAAACCCTAAACTTCTTCTCTTTTCTACCTCCAAAGAAAAAAAAACATCACCCAACTCCCCCCATCTTCTTCTTTCTTTTCTCCTCAAGCAGAGCATGAACGAAAGGGATATCGAATTGCAGAAATTGAGGAACATGCTAGGGGAGATCAAATCCAAGCAAGTAATTTATTTTCTCAAA
Source organism: Agave tequilana (assembly GCA_038442645.1). Lineage (NCBI taxonomy): Eukaryota > Viridiplantae > Streptophyta > Magnoliopsida > Asparagales > Asparagaceae > Agave > Agave tequilana. The sequence goes on along the minus strand of JAVJIF010030717.1, from coordinate 210,815 downwards.
ATTCATTTGATATAAATTGTTTATTAAAATCATGTTTATACAATGATCTCCATGAATATTTTTTATACATCAAAACCCAATCTAAAATCTAACTAAAATACATGTGAGTATGTACAATACATATCTAAATTTTAAAACACTTTTTAAAATTTTTACAATTTAAAATTTCAAAAAAAAAGAAAAAAACTGTCGCTGCACAGAACAGGCAGTTTGTGCAGTGCCAGGCCAGACCTGCACTGGGCCGCGCAGGGCCTTGGACCCTGTTTAAAAAAAAAAAGAAAAAAAGGAATTTTTAGACCAGGCCTGGGCCTGGCCTGGTCCGGCCTAAGCCTGGGCCTGATGGCCTGGGCTACTGGGTGTATACAAAAAAATAAAAGAAGAAAGAAAGAAAGAAAGAAAGAAAAAAGAATTACATATTCAAATAATTAGTTAAAATATCAAAAAAATAGAGAAAATATAAATAATAGTTGACAATAATTTTACTTCATATGATAAAAAAATTTAGAGTAATACCAACATAAATTAATTCAAACCACCCACTTTAAAACCATATTCCTTAATGGTAAATTCAGATCCGTTAAGTATTTTAATAGTTTTAAGCCTATAAAAATCTAACAAAAATTAAAAAATTGATTTAAACTAAACCTACTAAATTCATTAGATCTAGAGGACCATATTTCTAACCCCCAAACTAATTAATTAAGATTAAAACCCCGTATAACTCTCAAGTAAAATATCCTTTTAAAATTCTAACAATTTCTATTGAAATTAAACCATGTAGATTTATCGGGGCCTTATGATTTCAGTGCTTTGGACTTGGAATCGAGTTCAGGTGAGTGTTTCTTTTCTTTATTTAATTTTATCGTGAGTGTTTTTTCTCCTTCAGTTAAACAAGAATTTTGTGATAAATGATTTTATTTTGTTATGAAATTATGCTACTAAAATTTTATGAGATGATATTTGTGAGTATTATTTTCCTCATTCACCATTGTCAGAAATATGTATATATGTTACTTGTTTTATTTCATGTGACCATCTGCTTTATTTTATTTATATGAGTACCTGTATCAATTCATGTGATCCTCTGAATTATTTTACTAGTGTGATTACATGTATTCCTCTATGAGACATCGGTAAGTGCTCATCCTATTTAGTTAGTTCATATAAGTGTTTACCAATATCATTGCCTGTGTGGAGGATTATTACTTTTGATTCTAGGCTAGTTGTCGTACACCTTAGACTGTGACTTAGATTAATCTTGAGATTGGCCTCGTTCATCTTGTAGATTTACTTGAGGTATTATCCATTTATTTGATGATGTTTCAGACGAGGATTCATTTGGAAAATAAAGATGGATTAAATAAGATGTTAAAATTCATTTATCTTGATGCTTGGATTTATATATGGACCTAGAGTTCAACTTGAGATTTACATGGGATCTTAATTTATATTTGGATGAGATCAATAATAGTCGGATTCTGATCATGTAGTAGAATATCTTAACTTGATTTTGGATTATTAGTTGCAAGTATTTTATTTGGATATATTCATTGATCGATTATCTGAGTAATGGTGCTTAATGATATCGAGGTTTGAGTACAGAGACTTTCTAGATTTCATGTAGTTTGAGGATGTCCCACTCCTTAGTTATTATCTTAACTGGGATTGGAAGTATTGGTGATGTAACATAAACTATAATTATATTTAGATCTTGGATTTGACTGGTTCATGATGGTAGCTATATAAGTTGATATATGAGTGACATTATTAGTAGATTTGATTATTTTTATTGATAGTAAAACAAGTGAGAGTTTGGTTAGATATTGATGATTGATTAATTTGGAGGTTCTTTATTAAAATAACGAGATATTGGACTTGGATTTGTTAGTAGACTCGAATGAGTTGGAGTTGATCTTGGGTTGAGGAGTAGGCATAGATTGGGTTGACCTGACCTGGTGGCATGTATATGCATAATTAACTAGTAAATTGGATTTCTGAATCTTATGTTTGAACTTAATGAAAGTGAGAGTGTATGATGATCTTAATTAAGATTGGATAGTGATGGCTGGTTGGATATACATGAGTATGTATTTTATATATTGGGACTTGGATATATCGATGACTTTGAGGATCTGAGTTGATTAAATATTTTGCCGGATTATTCTATTCATGCCAGCAGGTCATTACTTATTCTGAATATTATGATTTACCTGAAGAACTTGACTGATTATACATGACATTTACCTGATAACTATATTGTCCATGTTACCATAATTGCTGGGAAATTATTGTATACGGTAACAACACTCTCATGTTATACTTGTTTCATGTCCTGTTATACTGGTATCTTGTTCACTGACATTATATATCATGTTATACCAGTATCCTGATTACACATGTTGATGTTATTACCCACCGAGTTATCCCAGCGGTCTAGGTAATATGTACATTAAATAATCTTGATAATCTAAATAACCTAATATTAAACAACTTACACTGAGATTGGGGAGATTGATGGAGGAGACAACGTCTGTATTTTGGTGGACCTAGAATATAGGTTGCGCAATCGAAAGAGGGTTCCACTGCAGGGTTCCCGTGGGGTGACTGACACCCGTCATGCTCTTGTTCCTGTTATACATGTTATACATGTCCTTGACTACCTTGCGGTAGGGTCTAGTTTAGCGCCAGGAGTCTGGGCCGTGGTCCCGGGTATGTACGAGACCCACCTAAAGCATGGATAATGTCTCCAACCGATCAATTTCAATAACTTAGGACATCGATTGACATGTGTGATAGGCGTAGTATGAGATGCATCAATCACAGGTGGCAATTGGTGTTTGCTGACATAATAATAATAATAAACTGTTCATAATGTACTGTATTTGATTGTCTTTCCCTGATACATGTATGTACGTTGAACACCCGATGTTACACCTGACCTGATTGGACACTGGACTCTAGCGATGACTGACTCTAACCGCCTGATATATATAAATTGTGATAGACACCTGATTGAATACCCGACTGGATATATACTCTACTGTGTGCTATTCACATTATTGTTTATTTACTTTATTCATTCTATTTCTTATTCCAGTATATATATATTTTTTATCTGCTTACATGTTATATGCACATGCACGTTCTAGTTTATTCTTATACATTCACTAGGAGTTCTGACTCCCTGAATTTGCATATCCAGATCTGTGGCTATTTATTACTGATCAGAGGCGTCTTTTTATTCTAGCAGACGGAATTTCATTGGTCTAATTTGGGATTCCCAGTGTACATTTACTATATAAATAAAGATGACGATGTTACCAAACAAGTCCTTAAATTTATTTGTGGTCGTAGACGAGCCGTATGAAACTGAGGTCTCATGTAATCGGGTTCGGGTTCGTCTTCTTCAACGTCCGGGTCTGCGTTGTGCAGCCCTTCCCTTTCTTCGAGGACTTTTCTTAGTAATCGACCGGACAATCTTCTATTTCTTCTGATTTACCTTTTTTCATTTCTTTTTTTCCTTTTTTGCCCCATCTTTTTGTGGCTCTTAGTTTTTGTTTGAAGGGAGCTGAACTTGGGGATTACGGATCAGGTTACTTTTGTGGGAATGGAATGGGAAATTGAAGACATATATTTAAAGGTGTTGGAAAGTCCTTTTCTTAGCAGTAGCCCTTATAGCTCAGTGGTAGAGCGTCAGTCTTGTAAACTGAAGGTCCGCAGTTCGATCCTGCGTGAGGGCATTTTTTTTAAAAATTTTTTCCTCTCAACGTTTTCTCGCCAGCAATTATATGAACGTGCACCTGAGATTTTGTTTTCTCTGCAGATTTAAAATCCTTTTCAACTCCATTAATTGCAATTATTTTTCAAGCTTATGCATTGTTTGTTGCTACATCAGCGTAGTTCACTAATGTTGCTTCGAGTCAGCTCCAAGCAAAAATACACAATCCTTGCTGCAGTTTGCAGAATACTTGCCCTGTAAACTGATTGAATTGCCAATCACAATCACGTACAGGCTGCAGCACAGAGGATCTTTTCAACTGATAGAATTTAAAAGTCACAAATGGACTGCAATCTGTATGGACAAAGAAGCAACTCTTCTCATATACTAATTTAAACAAAATATGGGATCATCGCCTTCCTATGAATCATTCAAAATCAAAAGACCAAGTTAATTACAGATCAATTATTTCTAGGTTTTCATCAAGTTTGATGCAGATAGACATGATTCCAGCATCATCCTTGGATACATCATCTTTCAAAAGCAGAATGAATCCACCGACCAATAGAGTTCCAGCAACCTTTATTAACCTGTAAGTTCCATAGAGAACATGAACAACAACATTTATACAACATCAATGATATGATCAATCTGTATTCCTTGGCAACATTACCAATCACCTAAGCAGCTGTTCAGATGTAACCGTCTTATTTTTGATATGACATACTGAATTTGGGGATGTTATTGTGGTTCACAATATGTTCCTTTCAACGATGAATGAATGTCTAACAAAAGGGTGCACCAAAGTAGTTTCGAATGATAAGACTTCACAGGGAAGAAAAAAAAATATTGTAAAGAATGAGCAAACCAATGGCGATAGCTATCACGAGCACTGGAAGTGGCTGGCCAAATAAACCTCCAGTTAGGGTGCTATGAGCAAACCGATGGTAGGGTGCTATGAACTGCCATTGCCATCTTGGTTCCATCTTGGTCTGCTTGGAACTTAAATAGAAGGACCACACACAGGTTGGTCATGCGCAAGAGAATAATTTTACTCAATCTTACAGTCTCCAATATGAAAAGAATGATGGATGATTACAATCCAATCAATATTCACCTCAATTTCACTGCACAAAGATGAGAGTAATTTAGTAGAGAATGCAAGAAAAAGGAGGAGGGGGGGGGGGGGGGGGGGGGGGGGGGGGGGGAATTTTAACCACAACATATTACATTGTACAACAAAGCCAAGTACGCCCAAATATGATTTCCCATCAAAACATTGTTAGTGTTCTGTCCAAATATAGACATAATAAAATTGTATGTGTTATATTTTATTTAGTGATTATCAAATAATTTTTTCATTTGCAGAATAATGAGTTTTTATCTGCTGAATTAATTATGAGATAATTAATTAGATATGAGTATCATGATCCATAAGTTGAATTGTGTGTGTGTGTGTGTGTGTGTGTGTGTGTGTGTCATGGCAATCATTAAGATGTAATTGCGGGAGATCAGATATTTAATATTCTTGTACCTTGAATCATGTCACAACTAAATTAAGTTTGGGAGCTCAATTGAACAAATTGTTATATGCATCCAGTGGTTCAATAATTATCGTGATTTTCGTGATACAAAATGAGATCTTTGCACTAATATGTTGGGTGCATTAAGAATGCATTAACGAACTGACCAAGGAAAACTTGTCATGTGAAACAGTGACATGATCAAGATTGTCACTATCAAGATAACACAAGTTTTCATATATGATGCATTTTATCCTCAGACCTGAGAAATCCATGATAAGTCTCATAATGATTTATTACACTTAGATTCACCAATTTAATGTAGTTAAATTAATTAACTTTTAAATCGGTTAGTTGGGTCAAGTTAAATATTATTTAGATCTTATGAGATTTTCAATATAGAATCCATTATTCTTATAAAGACCTACTAATAGATATTGGTTAATTTAGCTAGTCTCAATCATAGTCAGGTGTAGCTGCAAATTATATTTGCAAGATCCAAATAGAGCCTAATGTGAGATATGGGATTGAGTGTTGACTAGGAGTCGGCCAGTGACCATCAAATGATTTAACACTAGATGTTAGTAAGTGGAATGAGTTGCATAAAGGAGTAATCGTGATCTGCATCACTAATCTTCATTGATTATTAGATTGACCATGGGATGAGTCAAATTTAGAAATTAATCAGGTGTCATTCAACCTAACCTAAAGTGCTGAATCTTGACTAGGAGTCGGTCCGTGACCATCAAATGATTTAACACTAGATGTTAGTAAGTAGAATGAGTTGCATAAAGGAGTAATCGTGATCTGCATGACTAATTTTCATTGATTATTAGATTGACAATGTGATGAGTCAAATTAAGAAATTAATCAAGTGTCATTCAATCTAACCTAAAGTGTTGAATCAATTAAATCAAATAAAGTTATTGGATTACTGGATGAGACCCAATAATAAACATAAGCTCGAATCAAATTTGTCATCCATTCCATTAAGGATAATCTGAATATTGATGTGATCATATCAAGAGAGATTTGTTTCTCTCAAATCTGATCCTATTATGATCGGATAAGATCAAGTGATAACACCACTGTGATAAGATTGGATCAAAGGTTGCTTATACAAGAGAGGAGTGGATTAAAATGAATCATTCATTCTCTCTCAAAAAATCACCTCTCCTTCCTCCCACAGTCTACCACGAAGCTAGTCTAGGTTACAAGAAGTGGAGGCTCCATCTCGATCAAATCGGGTGGGAGTTTGTGTTGCTAGTCGTGCCTAGATCAGATCTAGGCAAGTGGAAGGAAAAAAAAATTGGCAACTCATTGTAAATATTTTTTTTTTAAATTTCTATTTGCTCTAATAGAATAAATTTTTTATTTGTAACTAGACTGTATTGTCACTTTCATTGTAACTAACAAATATATCATTTACTCAGAATCCAAATCGTATTTAGAGAAAAGTTAGGTGGCAAAAGCAGCCACTTAGAGTATTAAAAGGTAAACTTTCCATAACAAGTAAGAACTCATATATAATAGTAATCTCAAGTACAAGAGGAATATTGATATAAGCGGCCAAAGCAGAAAATTTCCTATTATGACAGTCAAAGGCCACCTCTAACCCTTATTTTCTTCTATTCGGCCTCACCCTGTTGATCTTTGTGCCCCAAGTCACCATACGCGACATCGACCTAATGAGATCACCCTGCGATAAACGGCAGTTGCGAACAGAAAATACCATTAATATTTCACAATGCTAGATTCATTGTACGCTTTGGTGTGTGGTATAAATACGGGTACATGGTACGCTACTCTGAATGGTACATGGTGCGAAGGGATTAGGATTAATCAGGCCGTTATTGATTCATTATACATGGGAGCATTTGCTAGTCATTTGGATGATATATGTATTATTTGTGTGCATATGGACAAAGGGAGACGTACATATATACTTGAAGACATAAAATTAAGAAGGGTATTTTCCATATCGACACCTAAAATCTTTGATAATTCCGTTTTACCCTGAAATCTTTACATTTCCACTTTGACACCTAACTCCTTTTAGTTGAGACAAAATTATCCCTCCGAGTCATATTATGCATGGGAGCATTGCTAGAGTCATTTGGATTAGAGTCATTTGGATAATCATACATCTATTATTTGTGTGCATGTGGACAGAGAAGAGATGTACATATATATTTGAAGACATAAAAAGATTAAGATGGAGTTTTTCCAATATCGACTCATAAATCCTTTGATAATTCCATTTTCACCCTGAAATCTTTACATTTCCATTTCGATATTTAACTCCATTTAGTTGAGACAAAAACCCACTCATTCTTAGTCACTTTGTCTATATAACAAAAGATGCCTAGAATATTCACTTTTTAGTTTCACATCTCATCTAGTCTATTGTAAATTAACGAAATTAACCCCTTCATCTCCTCCCCTTCTTATATGACCCTTGAGGGTAATTTGGTCTTTTGACCCTCTCCCCGTTAGAAAACAACGATAACTAAATAGAGGGTGGGCTTTAGTCCCTAACTAAAAAGAATTTAGGTGTCAAAATCAAAATAAAAAGATTTCAGGGGTGAAAATGGAATTATCAAAGATTTCAGTTGTCGATATGGAAAAACCCAATTAAGAAATATGATAAATGATATAGAAACTTTCAGCATTGAATATCTACACAACCATTCATTAGATAGAGAAAGAAAACTATCTGAGTTAAAAATATGATCACAATTCTAATTACATTAAATAATTAAATTTAAATTCCAAAGTTTAAACATATAGTATAAGTGTCAAAATCCAAAAAATTTAGCCTAAATATATCCAAAGAACTCATTGAATCAATTAGTAAATAGTGCTTTTCTTTAATTCTCAAGTCACCAATCTTGGCAATCCAAATCAAGAATACACTCTGAATTGAAAATGATGATTTCACCTTATGATCTATGAAAATGATGAACTGACTTGCCACTCAAATAAGTTAATTCATCAACAGGAACACATGGTTAGGTTGATGACACATGTAACCAGACAAAGTTCATTTAATCAGAATACGAAGAGTGACACGAAACCCTACTGCTTCATTAAGTAAACAAGCTAATGTTATGTCTGGAAATTTCATACTACAATAACTTTTTCCTCATTATAGTAGTCAATTTCCGACCCCTCGAGATCACTCATGTGTCCATCCAGCCCTTGGACGATCGCGTGACACATGTCCATACCTAGAATAACTGGAGAAGAGTCTTAATCTCATCTAAACTCCAAGCAGTTCAAGTAGCCAAATGATAGAATCAGTTATAAGTACCTCTATTTACAAGCCAAATCTTCATTTGAATTCGGCGGTTACAACTCGAAAGTAGATCAACCACATTGGTAGGTGGATAGACCCCACTGGAAAAAATAAATACGAATTCTACCAATTCAAATAAGGATGTTTGGCTCCAACTGCTTCCAAGATAAGCAATTGAGATATGATAGATATTCATATAGACGAGAACTCCGTAACCTTATCCAACAAACACCCACATGTATAAATAGTAGACTCCCTCCAACGAGCTATGTAGCATTGTCACTCCATGATAGGAGTCACGTCGTGTCCGAAACATGTCCGACACGCGTGTCAGGAAGGCATGTCGTGTGTAATTTTAAGCATTTATCATGTATCCGCGTGTCGTGTTCTTGTCGGAATAGTTGTGTCTGTGCTACATAGCCAATGAGACAGGGACGATCAATCAATTCTAGAAACCCTAATGCGTGAGATCAGGCTGTCACCATTGTAATTTCTCTAAATTATAGGACGTGTTTGATTGCAAGGAAGTGGGCGGAAGTAAGGAAACGAGAAAGTATAATTGTTCACTTCCCTATCTATCCAAACACCGGAAAAGAAAATAAGAAAACACTTTTTCCTTTTCTCTTTTCTCTTTTACACAACCATTTTCTCACTTTCAGGGTGCTACAGTTAATTTTGTGGTTATGTAAATCTCATTTGTAATAAGTTGTAGCACAAAATAGTTAATTTTTTGATCATGCAAATCTCACTTGTATTCTAATTACAGTCCATTTTTAATTTTCTTAATTAATTTTAATTTTAATATTATTTTGCGGTAAACTTTGTGATCACTTTTCCACTTCCACTTTACCATCCAAACACCAGAAAAGACATAACATTTTTCAAACTACACTTCCCAACAACATCCAAACACCGAAAAACTTACTAACCAATTCTCAAGTTCCAAAGGAAACTATTACTACTTCCTCACTTCCACCCTTAACCAAACAGGCCCATAGTGGAATCCTCTCTTGCACCGTGATTTTTCCCTTTCGGGTTTTCACGTAAATCTGTGTGTTTGTCCTGGTTTGATTTGAATAATTCATCCAGTAATCCATACAATTTGGTGTGTGGATAACTCCCTCGGAAATTACCCACAGCATTTGGTGCTTTCGTTGAGAGCCTTTTGAGTCCATACTCGAAGATCTCTCCCACTTTCAAAACCTAACCCCTCCTCAAAACAGCCTCACACTGCGAACATGGTTCCACCAAGGAAGAACGTCTCCTTAGCTACAGCCGCCACCCAAGCCTCTTCGAACGGGAAGGGGAAAGTCGTGGACCTGCAAGTCGTCACCCCGACCTATCGAACGTCCACATCACCGACGCTGAAGATTCTTAGTCTTCTTCTGCCTCGCCACAGAGGATCCTTACAGTCGCACCCAAACACCGACACACCAATGAACAACTCCTCCAGATGCTTTTCAACCTGCAGAAGCAGATGGAAGAGCAGCAAACGGAGATGGGTCGACTCCATGAGGCGACTACCCTCGAAAAAGAAGCAGTGACTCATGTCTAGACCAGACTCCTCAAGCAGTTTGACATACTGCGCAAATCGCAGTCCCCCCGAACTGGTGAAGAAAGAGCTCAGGGTCCCCCATCGCCAACGTGACGGGGAAGCTATGCATACCACTGGCAGTTTGAAGCGCAACATGTCAGAGACTCACGATGATGACGAGCGTTTCAAGAATTCAGAGCATTCCCGCAGTCCGAAGTTACCTCGCATTGGGGACATTGCGGATCTGGTTAATAAACGGCTGAACCAAGTGAGCCAACAGTCTCCGAAAGGAATGGAGCATAGCGGGCTGAGGCCCTCTGACTCACCACTGTCGAAGAAAATCACCACGCTTCGAGAAAATTCATGATGCCCTCCTTCGATTGCTACTCCAGAACCTCCGACCCCTCCTTTATCTCCGCCAGTTTCAAGATAAAATGGTGGTATACGCTCACGATGACCTTCTCCTTTGTTGGGCGTTCCCTTCTAGTCTCAAAGGTGCCGCCTACCATTGGTTCTACTCGCGGAGTTTCGATGATGTAACTGACGCCTTCTACAATCAGTTTGTTTCTCAGAGAGAGTTCCAGAGGAACAACAACCATCTCCTCGCAGTTAGGATGAAACCAGGGGAGAGCCTGAAGAACTACGTCAATTATTTCCAAAGCCAGATGGCTCTGGTATATAACTGCAATGAAGACAAAGCTACCGCCGCATTCATCAGTGGGCTGCAAGCCACCTTCTCGTTCTACAAGCATCTGGTGAAGAACGATGTCACCAAGATGAGAGACATTCTCGTCCGAGAGCAAAAGTACATGCAGATCGAAGAAGCGGCTCGGGGTGTGACCAATCGCCCCCTTAAACAAGGACCCGAGGGCGAGAAGCTGAAGCAACAGTTCCCCCCAAAGAAGAATCTAAACCACAACTCTGCCGCTGTCCATAAATCACCCTGACACAAGTGCGAGTCAAACAAGGACAGCGTTATAGAGCCCGACCTAATTCCATTCAGAATTCCCGTCGACCATGTGTTCAACGTCATCAAAAATCAGCCTTGGGTCAGGCGCCCGACTCGACCGCTCTCGCAAAACCGAAGAGACCCGGATCTAAGGATTATTGTGCCTTCCTTGACGGGATGAGTCATACCACTATCTAATGTTGGACCCTCCGACATCTCCAGGATCTGGTAAGTCAGGGATATCTCCAAGAGTTCATCCTCAACTCGGGACAACACTCGGAGACTAAAGTACAAAGGGAACACCCACCCCAAGACGATCAGGCAGGTGGCACCCTCATCCAGTACAGGGAGGTGAATGCCATCTTCGGTACCTTCTCGATAGAGGGCACCACAGCAAAGGAAAGAGCTATTTATGTCAATGAAGCCCGGAGGGACGACCATCCGGCAATACTAACAAGCTCACCTTCATCACTAGGTAGGCCTATTTACTTCTCGGAGACCGACGCCTACGCTGTGCACTTTCTGCACAATAACACTTTGGTCATGGCAATGCATATCGGTTGTTGCCGAATGTCAAAGATCTTGGCTGACAGAGAGAGCAGTGTCAACATTCTGTACTGACACACCTTAGATCAGATGGAGGACACTCTCGAGTTGGCTCGAAAGATGATTCTCCCTCAGACTCAGTCACTTCTCTATGTATTTGACGAGAGCGAGGCGCGTTCACCGGAAACAGTTATGTTCCTCGTCTGAGCGGATCTATCAACGTTGCCACAAAGTTGTGCGTCTTTGATGTCGAATCTTCCTACAACGCTATCCTTGGGAGCCCATGGATTCATATGATAAGAGCGGTCCCGTCCACCCATCATCAACTTCTGAAGTACCCCACATGATAGAAATTGCTGACATAAGGGGTCACCAGGCGATGCCCGAACAATAGCTGCAGTAGCCCGAAAGAAGTTCGGCTGGATGACAAAGACCTCCCGAGCAGTCTCCGACAAAAAATTCCTTTATGGATAAAAAGCAAAAGAGGATTGCTGAGCAATAACAATTACAGAATGGCGAAAGCCAAGACTCTGACTCCTTTGTCGAGTCGGAAGATCCAGACCTCGACTCACCCATCAAGTCAGGGACCCAGACAACAGGACCGAGGAACCCTAATCGTTTCTTATAGATCCACATCATCCAAAGCAAGTCCTCCGAGATGGCTCGAAGCTGCATCCTCAAGAGAAGACCTTGTTTAAAAAATTCTTGCCGGACAACTTGGATGTATTCGCATGGGCTTCCATCGATATGCCTGAAATTGATCCCAATATTGGCTGCCACAAGCTCTCCATCAAGGCGGACGTCAAGCCAGTAAAGCAGAAGCCAAAGAGAATGAACGAGGAACGAAATCGGGCCATGAGCGATGAAGTTGACCGCCTACTACATGCCGGCTTCATCTAAGAGACCTTCTACCCCAACTGGCTCTCCAATCTCATTCTCGTGAAGAAGAATGGCAAGTGAAGGGTCTACATCGACTTCACTAATCTCAATGAAGCTTGCCCAAAGGACAGCTTTCCCCTACTAAGGATCGATCAACTGGTAGAGGCAACGACGGGCCACAAACTTCTCAGCTTCATGGATGCCTACTGAGGGTAAAATCAGATCAAGATGCACCAACCAAATGAAGACAAGACTCCTTTTACTACTGGTCGGGGAATTTATTGCCACAAGATGATGCCCTTTGGGCTCAAAAACGTCGGGGCCACCTTCCAGCGCATGACTGATAAAGTCTTCAAGAATCTGATCGGGAGAACATGGTAGTATACGTTGATGACAAGTTGATGAAAAATATCCTCCACACATATCACCTCCAACATTTGGGGGCAAAGCTTTCGACTTCCTGCTGAAATACAAGGTGAAGCTCAACCCCGAGAAGTGCACATTTGGAGTTGCTTCCAGGAAGTTTTTAGGATATCTGGTCACTCAACGGGGCATCGAGGCCGACCCCGACTAGATATCTGTCATCTTAAACATGAAGTCGCCTATGTGTGTGAAAGAGATCCAGATGTTGAACAGCGTCTCGCTGCTCTAAACCTATTCATCAGCCAATCCACGAACAATTGCAAGCCCTTCTTCTAAGCCTTGAAGAAGAACGGGGCCGACTTCCGCTGGAACGAAGAATGCGAGACAGCTTTCCAAGGTTTGAAGAGATATCTGGCTTCACCACCACTCTTGTCCAAGCCCATCTCGGGAGAAATGTTGTTCCTTTATCGAGTCGTCTCAGAGTCGGCCGTGAGCGGGGCCCTAATTCGTGAAAATGGCCTCGTTCAGATGCCGGTCTACTACATCAGCCATTTTGAATGAACCACAAATCAAATATCAAAGGCTAGAAAAACTGGTGCTCTCTCTTCATCATCTCGAGGAAGCTCAAGCACTACTTTCAGACTTATCCGAGCACGGTCCTCACGAAGCATCCCCTGCAAAGCGTTATAGAGAATCCAGAAGCAACAGGACGGATATTGAAATGGGCATCGGAGTTGAGGCACTCAGATACGAACCGAGGACAGCAATCAAAGGGCAAGTCTGGTAGACTTTATTGCTGACTTCGCCCCGAGAGCCACAGAGCAATGTGACTTACTGGGAGGATAGATTCTGAATGTGGATGGTTTCAAACAGCATGGGGCAGGCATCGGGATTGTCCTCACCACTCCAGAAGGATCTATCATCGAGCAGTCCTTTACCCTCAGCTTCTCGGCCTCCAACAACAAAGCCGAGAATGAGGCAGTCCTAGCTGGACTCCGAATGGGTATCACACTCGGGGTCACAGGGCTTCAAGTTTGATGCAATTCCTCACTAGTAGTTAATCAAGTCAACAGAGAATACATCTCAAGGGATGCTCGGATGGTGGAGTGCGGACCTACAACTGGTCCTCGCGCTGAAATCTAAAATCTCTCGATGCAACTTCAAATGGGTCCCAGATCTGAAAACAATCACGTTGACTCACTCGCCAACCTAGAGGTAGCTATAGAGTTTCAATACAGACAGGAGATTCCCATCGAGCACATCGCCAATCCGAGCGTCCAACGACCGATTGGAAAGGTCTTTTGCCTTGATACTTATCAGGATGGAGGGATCCTATAATTACTTATCTGAAGGATGGGTCCCTCCCTGACGACAGAGCAGACGCACAAAAGCTCCTGCACTTGACCACCAAATACACGCTCCTTGGAGACATCTTATACAAGAAGTCTTACTCTAAGCTTCATGTCGACCCCTACTTGAGGTGTCTCGGACCAGACGAAGCTCAGAGAGTCATGCAGAAAATCCATGATGGTGATTGTGGGAATTATTTGGGATGCCGCTCCCTCGCCCATAAGGATATCAATCAAAGGTATTACTGGCCCAAGATGTTCGATGATGCTAAGGATTATGTGAAGAAAGGCTCGCAGTGTCAAGTATTCGCCCAAGCATCAAACAGACCGAGTACCGACCTCCACACTTTGCGAAGTCTTTGGCCCTTCATGCAATAGGGGTTGGATGTGGTTAGTCCACTCTCCCGAGCACAGCCTCAGTTACAGTTCCTGTTGGTAGCCACTGACTACTTCACCAAATTAGTCGAAGTGGTGCCACTCTCCGAAGTCATTGGACAATAGATTATCAAGCTTCATTGGCAGAATATTGTGTGTCGCTTCGGACTCCCCTACAACATTATCTCCAACAATGGGACAAACTTTGATAGCAAGCAAGTGGCCCACTTCTGCTCTAAGTATAAGATCACCCACCGATTCTCCACACCCTACTATCCTCAAGGCAATGGTCAGGCTAAGATCAGTAATCGCACCATCCTCGACAACCTGTGCAAAAGCCTGAACAGAGCAAAGGGCAAATAGGCCGAGAAACTCCTCAGGGTGCTCTGGGCCTACAGGACCATCAAGCGCGTCTCAACGGATTAAACACCATTCTCATTGACATGGAAGCCATCTTCCTAGTCGACATCAGCATATCGACACTCCGCGTAGAACGGGTTGATTGAGACCAAATAATCACAACTCCGCTTAATCCTGGATTAGTCGAAGGAAAAGTGGCAGTAAGCCCAGATCCGCATCATAGCATACCAACAGCAGATCCGAGCCGCGCACCACAAGAAGGTGAAGATGTGCGAATTTCAAGTCAAAGACTTGGTCCTAAAGCGCGTTATTTAGACTACACGACAGAAGGATCAAAGAAAGCTCGGGCCCAACTGGGAGGGTCCGTACACCATCATCGCTTGGGAAGGCAAAGGATCGTATACCTTGGCTAATCAGGACAGGAAGATCCTCAAGAAGCAATGGAACTTTTTCACTTGAAACCATACTATGTGTAAAACCATATAATATCCAATGAAATGATTATGCAAGTTCTCTTGTTTTGATGTCTATACCTTCTTCGAGCACGATAAACACTCCCAACAGCCTACAGCGGGTCCTACCTGACGACTAACCCTCGGGCTACCCTGACAACATAGCTCCGCAGTCGGGATACCTCCCACTCGAAAGCAACACCGAGCCAAACACCGTTGCAGGGTCCCCTCTCGGAGGCTCAACTCCGTAGCTGGGATTTTCTCACTCGGAGGTAAAAATTTTCAGGTACCGCTATGGGACAGATACTACTCGGGAACCACATGCTTAACCATTCTAAACAAAACAATCACAAGACAATTCAGGCAAGATCCAAAAAATACTTCCATTTCAATTCACTGTTTTATTATAAAAAATTTCGATTACATCCATTCGAATACAAGCTTGGTTACATCTAATAAGAGTAATACAAAACCTATTACATGTTCGTGTCTTTTTTGAAAGAAAAAACAGATACGTTCTCTGCCACAATGTCGATGACAGCATCTAAGAGATGACTCCTAAACAAACAATCCATCATTTTTGAGAGGGCAATGACACCTAGAACTCTCAGAAAAATACCAACACTGAAGATCATGTCTTGGACTGCAGACTGAAGCCTGCAAGACAATCATGTTACCAACGCCAAGCCCATAACTCTGAAGATGAACTCGGAGCGGAGGTAAAATTTAACAGAAGTGCAGACGATTAGACCCAGGGATCAGAACCATCATTAAGCATGCCCTGTGCTCCCCTCGTACACGCTGTGAGGAAAGAGAGGTGTCGAGTCCCAACTCCAGCCCGGTCTGATCTGATCAAAGACCAGACGGGCAGACCAGGTAGAAGCAGGGGCCCTACCTATCCTCCCTAACAGTCGGGCCTCGTCCGCAAAGACTGACCTTCCTCGACGAGCCCATCGCGAAAACTGGTATTCCTCGACAAACGAACTCTTGAACATCAGGAACGCATCAACCGTACCCATCATTTCCCTCTCCTTCCTCCACCGGGCGAAGAAGAAAGAAGACATCACCGCACACCAATAATGCGAAATTTTGAAAGCAAAAAATTTTCAAGAAAAATAGATTTTCCCTCAAAGTTCCGTCCTATTTATAGAGGGGCAGGAAGCCCAAGCGTCTACTGTTCAAAATTTTAATCCCAAGAAGATGAGAGAGCTACTTTTACCACTCAAATCTCGAGCGGACACTTGATCGAAGGCTACACGTGTCGCGACGGATCAGATCCAAACAGTCGCACTCGATTCGCGGCCCCAGCCTCGAGCTGCCACTTGATCAGAAGCCTATACGTGTCCTAAATGCTCAGATCCGAACCGTTACGCTTGATTTGCTGCACCAACCTCGAGCGTCGCGCCCCTTCAAAAGCGACAGTTATCTGACCAACACAATAGCGGATGGAACGTGCATTTAAGGCTCTGCCAGCCTGTAGGGGCACGCCACAAGAAGACAAAAACTGAACCGACACAAAAATCCCGAGTCCAGGCTCAAGGGGTCTGCTCCCCTCCTTTTCTCTCGGAGTTCCCGGGAGCACATAGCTCCCGGGGGCGATGTAATACCAGATTTTGTAATACATGATTTAAAGATAATACTAGTATTTTAATACATGTGTGTGTGTATATATATATATTGTATTATGAAATTAATTATTGTCTAGTGAGATTATTTTAATTGTTATGAATTACTAATGTCATTATTTTAGATTGTTATTAGTATGCAATTGCTATTGATTATTATTGTTCTAATTGTTATTATTACTTATATTATTATTCTTGTTATTTCCTTCCTCTTCTATCTTTTTCTTTTTATTTTCTTTAGCCCATAACCAAACCCACTTCTCTTCCCCCATTTCCTTATTTTTTCTTTATTTTTCTTTGGGCCAAGCTCCAAACTATTAGCTCATTGAGAACCCAACCCAAACCCAATCCAATATAACATCCTATATATATATATCATCTCCTTAACCTAACCCTAATCCTTTACCTAATCCTCCATCTCCTCTTACACACTGTCGCCACCTCTCCATGGTAGTCGTGCAACCGAGCCCCTCCACCATCTCCGCCATGGCCATGCTCTCCTTCTCCGGCGAGATCCCATTCCCGCAACTACACCCGGAGCTCCACCTCCCTCTACTCCTTGATCCAATTGCAGGCCTCGGCAGCCCTCTCCATCTCACCACCGAGCTCCGAACCCTCCTTGCCAAGACCCCCAGCCGGAGCTCCATCACCCCTAGCCTGCTCTCTCCTTGGCCGGAGCCCCTTGGCCGAGTTCCCTCGCTTGCTCCTCCCCTCCTTGCCGCACGCATCACCAACCATCACACCCCATGGCTACAGCCGGATCCCCATGATCTCCTCCCCTGTGCACACGCCGAGTCCCTGCACCACTGGTCGCTGCCCTCCAACAGCAGGAGCACTCACCAGGCAATAGCCCGGCGCACCCACCTCCGAGTCCTCTTTCCTTCTCCCGCGATCTCCGCCGATGAGCCCCGGAGCACCCATCTCAGCCCGCGACTCCCCGATCTCCTCCGCGAGCACTCCGACGAGCCTCTGTCATCGTCTGCCTTCTCCATCGGCCTCTGCCATCCTCTCCGGCAAGACCGCGAGCACCCCTTGCCGTGAGCCTCTCTCTCCTGTGTTTTCATGCGTGTTGGGTTTAGTGTGTGTTGTATTAATTTGTGTGATTCTGCGTAGTGGGTGCATGTGTAAATGTGTTTACATGTGAATGTGTATGTATAAATGTATGCATGCTTATATGTCTATGTTGATGTGTGCGCGTGTATTTGGTGCATGTATGAGTACGTGTATGTATTGTGTATGTTTGGGTGTATGCATGCATGCGGGTGTGTGTGCGCATTAATGTGCATGTGTGTGTTTGTTAGTATTTTGGGTATGTGAGTTATTTATCAGATTCAATGTTCTAAAAAGCGGTTTCAGTACGTGCGCGGTCCGAGAGCGCATAATGCTTAAACGGTTTAAACGGTGATTAAACGAATTACACGTTTTATTATTATTTTAATATATTATAATATTTTAATACTCAAAACATGCAAATATGATTCTATAAACTCCCAAAAAAGCATAAAAGATATAATAAATATAACTTGAAAAATTAAATTGCTATTACTAAAAGGAATTTAAAAAGTAATAATGTCAATCAATTCAAAGTACATCAATGCACCTCGACCTTCAACAACTATAATTAAAAAATGCTTTTTAGATGAACAAATATATGTATTTCTTTCAAAAAAAAATATACTTCCAACAACTTTTTAAATAAACTCTGACTGCTAGATGTAACTGCAAGTAATATGCAACTTTATTCTTCTCACGCTTGAGGCATTCCTCAACCTATTAAAAGAAACAAAGACCATTGGTAAAAACCTAGGCAAAATACGTGCACGCGAGGGGGAGAGAGAGCTGAGTAGGGGGAGGTTGTCGTCGACACAGGAGGAGGTTACCGTCGACGCAGGAGGAGGTTACCAGAGAACTGATCGCAAGGGGAGGTCTTTGTCGACAAAGAGGGAGGTCGCAGTAGGAGGATCAACTGCAAGGGGAGGTCGTCGTCAAAGGGGGAGTATGTCGTAGAAGGATCAGCCTTTTATCAACTTCTTCGTCGTCGAGCTTCGAGAGCCGTAATTCTCCAGGAGGATCATCGTCGCCGTGAGCTTCAGGAGATTCAGATAAAATTAGGGTTTTGGGAGCTTCGTCGTCTCGTCGCCATGAGCATCGAGAGCTTCTTCATGAGATTCAGGAGCTTCGTCGTCGCTAGAGGAGGATCGAGGATGCAGATAAATTTAGGGCTCGCGAGCCCTAATTCTCCAACACGTGACAATTTATATCCTCAATTATTGGATCAGGTTTGAGTTCAGTTAGCTTAATGGGTTCGAAATTCGAATACATTTAGAAACGATTGAATAACATTTAAACGAACGCTAATTAATCACTAATTAGACGCTTAATCACTGCTTAAGCGAATTAATCGCTTGGCCGAGTAATCCGACCGCTTTCTTCAAGTTCTGTTCGGTTTAAGGCCGAAAATATTTAAGCGGACGATTAATCGGCCGCTTAAACCTTTTTTTAGAACACTGATCAGATTTGATTTCTTTTATTCGATGATAATTTAGATGGGATCTAGGACTTAGACTTGTCAGTAGACTCGATCGGAATGGAGGCGACCTTGGGTTGAGGAATAGGTGTTTGATTGGACTGGTCAGAACTAGTAGATTATACGTTCGCACATTCGATTAGTTACCTTGGATTTGGATCCATTTGATTGAGCTTGATAGAACTGACGGTTGACCGATGATCTTGTTTGGATTTGGATAGCGATGACTGTTTAGATATGGTAGACTATATATTTTATTTTAGATATTGAGACTTGTATACATCAGTGATTTAGAGGAGGGACATATTGATGACTTAAAGGTTGGAGTAGATTGGTAGCGATGAGAGAAATGATTATTGATTCATTGAGACGGTGGTTTACTGTACCAGACAACTTTGACATGGATTGATACTTGATGTTAATGATGATTGTATCGAGACTACAAGTCGATGGATTAGTTACTGATATCTCTTTAGTACAGATGAATGAGATGTTGATCAGTTCTAGATGAGATTGTCTATTGAGCAGTATCCTAACTTGTTATTGTATTAATTAATTATTTATGTTGCCTCGTGCATGTACCTACATATAGAGTTAGACTAGGCCACTATCAATAGGACTTAAGATACAAATCCTATCACTCCAAATTTAAAGATTTGCAATCCTAAAAGAAAATTCGTCTGTAATAGCCATGAACTACGTACAAACAAATTTTATGAAATTTCAACGTGTTTTACCCATGCCTAGTGTCGAAAATTTTGTCAAGTATGTCGATTTGGAAACGTTGATTTTGTCAACACTTAATCCACAGGTAAAATACATTGAAATTTCTTGAATTTTGATTTGTGTGTAGTTTATGAGTATTAGATCACATCTAACGGAACGAATTTTTTCTTAGGGTTGCCCATTTTTAAATTTGGGGTGATGGAATCTGCATCTTAAATCTTATTGATAGTAGCATAAATTAACTCCCTATATATATAAAACCCAGAGGAAGTCACGCACTTAACAGCTTCCCCCCTAAACCCCCTTTATTTCTTCGGCTAGAGTTTTCTCTCCCCGACTTGCTAGAGCGTGCTAGAGAGAATTTCTTGAGATGAAGTTTGAGATCGCGGATGGATTGCGTCAAGGGCTACCCTTCATCGTTCATCTTTGTAGTTGGGAGAGGATGCAGATGAGACTTCGTACGATCTTAACTGTTGGGGTTCAGGGCCGCCTCTGGGCCAGTGCGACTGCACAGGGCCCCAAGCTTAGGGCCGTAATCAACAGACCGTTCATCTTCCTATCCCCTCTTCTTTCAACCTCGCCTTTTTCAATTCTCTCTCCACTCTAAAAAGAACTCGAACTCCCCTCTCTTTCTTTAAGTCTTAAGCCCAAAGAAACCCTTAACATTATCTTTTTTTATAATCAGTCCCTTTCTCTTCCAAAAATCTGAGAATTTTGCAGAACAAGGACAAACGATGAGCAGGATCGACACCGGCTACAACCTCTCCGTGACCACTTTCTCCCCTTACAGCCACGTCTTCTAGATCGAGTACGCCGCCAAGCCCATCGACAACAGCGGATAAGGGTTCAACTTTTCAAATCCCCTGTCCCCTTCCCCAAATTTCGCATCGCACAACAAAGTTTTGATTTTTATGTTTTTTTTGTTTTTTGTGGTGGGTGCAGGGCTGTGATTGAAATCAAGTGAAAGGATGGGATCGTGCTGGTGATTTTTTTGTCTTTTATATTTTTATATATTTTTTGTGGTGGATTTGGTGTAGGGAAGGCTGTTTGGATTTTTGGATTTTGATTAGGGGGTTTTGGTTTTAGGATGTTGAGAAGTTGATTACATCAAAGACGATGCTGCCGGGATCGAATCGAAGGATTCATTCAGTTCATCACAATTCGAGCATGGTAAAAAAACAAGTATAAAACTCTTAAATTTAAGTAATTTTTTGTGGCGGGCATTAAAACAAGTTGTCTTTATTTCTGATTTTTCCATAAATATTGTGATGGCATGTTATGAGTGAGCAGAATTTATAAGGAATAGTTTAGAAATCCATTTAGAGATTTGGGAATAAACTCATTGTTTTTCTAGTGAATTTTTTCCGGTATCTTTTTAGTTTTTCCATAACAATTAATATCTTTTTAGTTAACAAGAATGTTATTACAATCTACATTTGCACATATAAATTTTGCTTTAGGAATTCAAATTGGTGTTTATTGATATTTTTTATAAGTATATAGAGAACAGCCTTGCATTCACTTTTTACACAGGGCCCCCTAAATCTGAGAACCATCCCTGCTGGGGGTGACTAGCGATCCTAGCCATCTCGATCTCCCCACATGATCATTGAGATTCAGGAATTGATTATGACAAGGGCTAGTTTTCGTCGTTCATTTTTGCAGTTGGGAGAGGACGCGCACGAAACTTCGTGCAATCTCAACTGCTAGGGATGGCTAGCGATCTCAGCCATCTGAATTTTTCCTTATGATCTCGCCTCTTCTCATGTGGGGCTACTATAAGATATCCATCTTAGCGAGTTATGTTAGGTTCGCTAGCAAAAGATTAATAGTTTCATCGATGATCGTGTTATTTGACGGCGATCGAGGTACTTGATACCCATCTAGAGTTTGAATCTACAAGAGGGTCAGCATCTTTTCTTTAATTTTTGTTTCGATCGGTAGATTCAATCAATGTGAGATCTACAATAGGATCGACTTTGTTTCGATCGATGGATCCAGTTGATTCAGGTCTGTGTCAATGATCTACAGAGAGATCAGATGTTTTATTCATCTTATATTTTCTTCTGATAGTAGACCTGGTGAGATGTATTGTGATTCTTCATGGCAAGTCTCAGAGCTATATATATATATTTTTTTGCATGTTAATGACTATTCTATGATGAGTTTTTGGATTGTTTGAGTTATTGAGAGTTGTATTAAGTGAATGAGTTCTCATTTAAGAGAGTTATTAGAGAGGTTGGATTCAATGTAATATTTTGTACTCCTCTTTTGATTAATGAAAGTAAGTTTACCGTTCATGTGTGTGTGTAAAGGACTCAGATCCAATAGAGATTAAAGGATGAAGTGGTGATACACCTGAAGAACCTGATCATCAACTACAAGTTTATGAGATCAGATCCATTTCATGGAATGAAATATCAAACACAAGAGAGATGAGGTAGTTATGTCGTAAAAGATAATGTCACAGAGTATCTTCACGGATAAAGATGATATTTGAATCATCAACTGGAACTGTAGTGGAACTAAAAAAAGTTCAAAATCAAAACACATATTGAGATGATATGGGTGTGGTGTGACTAATGCAACAAGGATAGACATAGAGTACCAGCACTTTGTCTAAAAGGTGAAAAAAAAAAAAGAGGGAGATTAAAGAAGACCATAAAGGGGTGAGAATTACTTCAAAAACTCCACACAAGGAAAACTTGTTCTAGATAAATGACTTGCACACATACACACCACAGATAAGGGACGCATGGTGATATTTATGCATAGCTTAACATATGCAATTATCTAAACACGAAAACTTACTCCGCCACTTATCCAAACAAAGGACCAGGAGATGAAATTCTCAATGGGACATTAGAAGGAACCTTCGAGTAGACGAGTAGATCGCCTTGGACGGACAACTTGTTCACATATAGCTTCTTTTGCTGATGTTCTTGTGCTTCTTAAATTCAACATTATCCCACCCTTATTTTCAACTTCAGAATGATGCCGCTTGGTGTGGAATTCTTCATGAATCTCAGGGCTACAAGATCTTTTGGAATTATTCTGAGAGGACTTCTGAGAACGTGAGCATCTGCATAACCAAATAAACAAGTCATTTATATTAGGCAATGTATCTAGATACAAGAGAAAACTTAAGCTTAGCTCAAAATAGTTTACTCTGATGTCTCTATCTCCTCTGCTTGAGTGCTTTCACCCTGCACAGAGCACAATAGGAAAGTCTTTAGACACTGAAGGGCCCATTTAAAAATCCGCTGCAAATGAAAATTAATATTCTTTGTACATGCAAATTATCCACAAAACATAAGGCAATTCTAATGTCACTGCTTCTCAACTTAGACAACAAGTATCTAATCTGATTGTACATGATAATATTATAACTACAAGGTCTTTCACCTCCAATATAATATAAGTCAACTAAAATGGCTGAATCCTCGGTGGATATCAAAATGTTACAATGTGGGTCAACATTTGAATCGACAGTGGCATTAGTTGACAGGACACAACCACTGAGCTTAAAGGGGTGTGGTTGGGTTATGGGAGGTCCCGCCTTTAAGACCAGGCTACGGCTTGTCTAAAAAAGAAGTAGAAGAAGCCACGGCAACGGCAATGACAATGAAGAAGAAGAAGAAGAAGAAGGTTCACAGTTGTCACAAAAATGAAAACCAAGAGGTCAAAACTTTCCTTGCTCCATATCTCACTTGCAAATACACATGATTCCAATCCAGTATTTTAAAAAACCCGTTATGTAACCCGTTATAACTCGTTATATAACGTAACGTCGACCAATTGTCATGTAACAGGTCTAAAAACACAATGTTTGATAACTATGGTTATTTTGCCCGTAACTTACGTTACGTTATTAATGTAACACACTGTAACCTACGTTATGTTGCAAGTCAACTTTTTATAAACCCCCATATTCTCCCGGTTTATGGCAAAAAAAATCCCCACAAATTCGCTCGCTCGTCGTCCTCTCTGCAACCTCGCCGTCGTCTCCTCGTTCGGCGTCGAGAAGAAAGAAGAAGACATACCTCTCTTTGGTTGACAACAAAAGACGAACTACCTCTGGTGATTCCCTGTCGTGTTGGTTCTCGTCGGCGTCATCTCCAAGCGGTGGTTCTCCGTCTCCAAGCACATGTAAGCTCTCTCTTCTCTCTCTCTCTTCAGTCTCCTCTCGAATCTCTCTCCCGATCTCTCTTTGCTTTCTCTCCTGAGAAGGAGAAAGCAGAGAGAGATCGAGAGAGAGTCGAGAGAGAGAGATCGGGAGAGGGGAGAGGATCGCAGGGAGAGAGAGTAGAGAGAGTGATGAGGGGAGAGCAGAGAGATCAGGGGTAAAATATCGAAGAGAGTGAAGGACACAGGGAGATAATTAAATAGCATATTGTAAATTGAATTATGAATTATAATGAATAGAGTGACTAAGAAATTATGAATTATGATTGAATTATGAATCTTTGTGTAGATTGAATAGCATGATAAAAATTATGAATTATAATGAAATATACGGATCATATTGTTTATGTAGATGGAATTATGAATTATAACTTGTGAATGTGAAAAATTATGAATAGCATAATAAAAAATAATGAATAGCATGATAAAAATTATTAATTATAATGAAATATGCGAATCATATTATTGTTTATGTAAATGAAATTATGAATTATAACTTGTGCATGTGAAAAATTATTGTGATACTTGCTAAAATTGTTGTGAACTTGCTAAATGTGTTGTATATTGTTTTGATATTTCTTTAAATTATTAAAATTATTTTTCTATTTATAATTTTTTTAATATAGTATATATATTTATTTTTATTAAATAAATATTAAATCACGTAACCTACGTTATGCGTTACGTTATAACCTATGTTAACATAACAGAAGAAAAACGTTGTCATTACGTTATCGTTATTTTGAACATTGTTCCAATCATACATATATTTAACAAAAACGACCTTTTAGCAACAACAATAGGTTATGATTACTTATGAAAGTTCCCTTCTGATCTCTGATGACATTCTCCTCACCTTAGTGAGGTCAACTTTTCACATATCTGAATTGTTCAATTCGTCATTTCTGTTTTCCCTCTTTATCTTAGTAACCAGTCTTCTTCACCTTGTCACTCCCTTTTGTTACATGATCATCTTTCCCTTATCGATATCAATTAACATGAACCCTTCCCTCCTATATTCTTCAAAATCTCTTAATTCAACCAAGTCTATCTTATTACCATCATTATGTCTGATATAACTAAGGAGGAAACCAACTCTTGTTTTTTCTAGTTTTTACAGTAATCACAGATAAGCTCCTCCACTTCCCTGATCTCAAAGAGAGGCCCCTTGTGGCATGGAATTGAAATTTGTCTCCAACCATTTGCTGATCACTTTGAAGATATTGATATTGATTGTGCGCTCCGGGTATCCCCAGAGCTCTATTAAGGTGATCCTATAAGTCTATGCATATTTGTCACAATTCTTAGCCTCCAATTTGAGCAGATCACTCAATCAAGTTGTACAATCTCCCAGCAAGCTATTTGACAGCTAAATTTGCAGGCAGTTTAGGATCTCAAATTGGAGTTACTCTACTTCCATCGCTTTTGCATGCTAAAAATTGGTCTCAATAGATTAAAACTTATATACAATTGACTCAGCAAACCTCTTTCAAATTCTTTACCATTGATTAATCATGGCAGATCATTCAAGAAGCTATTACTGAATGCAAGTTGGCAAGGTACTGCTGTATTTGTGGTAAATTAGGATTTAGGACATAATCAAACTGAATGTAACAATTTGCATGATTGAGAATGTCTCTATATGATATAACAGATAAAGTTAACCAACCACTGATCACATGTTTAAATTTCATCTCCATGCTGCTACTCCTAACGAACTTTAGGAAATGCCAAAAATCCACCTTCTCTCCGCCCTCATCGTATTTGTTAGATATAATTAGCAATTTGCTATAGAGTCCTTGTAGTATTTGGAGTCTTCTATGAAGCATGGACATAGATACAAGACACAATGTACGACATGATACTAACACATGGATACATCTGTTTGAAGAACTAGTACATGAATACAGTATGAATACAACAAATATTATATGATATGTATATTTGTGTTTCTGTGTCTCCCTACACGTAGATACACAGAAGAAATATATAGTGCACAAATACAAGTTAAAAATATGACATCGTACATGCATAAGTATACAACAATAATTAAAGTATATTTATTTGTCTTTGTGTGTTAATGTTCATTATAATCAAAACGAATTTGAAAGGCTAGAAGCCTAGAACAACTAAGAGAACACAATATCGAAACATTTGAGTTGTATAAATCAATAACCATGCAAACAATCCTTATTGAGGAACTAAACAAATTATATAAATGCAATGCATCTACAAGTAACACAGTTGTAAAGTCCTCATTTACAATTAAATATTTTAACTTTGTAGTCTTGGTTAGATCTAAGATATGTCTCTGATGTATATAGGCTACATTATAAATTGTAAGATATGTCAAGAGGAGTATCTGACACGCATCAGTCAAGTATTAAAGTATAGGAAAAATATGCTTCCTTTGCTGAAGTATCCATGCTACATAGGGAGTATTATAGAGTCCTAATAGTCTTTAGAGTCAGTAATAATTTGAGGAGTATTATAGAGTCCTTGTAGTCTTTAGAGTCATAATAATAACTTAAGTCAGATTTTGATGTGAAACGTGTTTGCATATAAATCAGAAATCAGTGATATGATAAATTTTGCTACGTTTCACCAACTATTACGATCTTGGGTAGGAAAATAATTAAAACAAATAATGTAAGATGATGGATTTAACAAAACGTGCAAGTACAGATACACCGTTCGCAATTTTAATAAACTAAAGTAGCTATCGTTTATGAAGGCAAAGCTTGTACCTTCAATATATATGATCAGCAAATATAGGGCAAGCAAAATCTCATAGTATCACAATATAATGACAACAGTTTAAATCGATAAAATAATAAAGGATAGTTATCAATCCATAAATAAATAGACCGTGTTAAAGAAAATTTACCTACTGATGATTACAGAGATATCTCGGACCTGTAGTAGGTACTGATGCGTAGAGCTCGTCGTCGTAATCGTAATGGTACCAAGATCACCTGAATCGGAGCCCGGATGCAAAAGTTACGGCCCAAAAATTAAGTAGAGTCGCTTAACGGTCTGTTTTTTGATAACGGGTTTAGATCTGAAAATTGAAACCCAAATTCGATTGAAGCTTACTTAATTTCTTCTTCTTTGCTGATGTTCTTTTGCAGGCAATCGGAGGAGGGAAGCAAGGTAACCGTGAGGGCAGTGGTGGGTTGCGGCTGTTTGCTTGCTGTTGGAGAAGAGGAAGTGGGTTCCTTTGTGTTTTGATTGCAGGTGAAAAGATAACAGAGAGGAAGAAAGGTGGGTGCTTGCTATTGGGATTTTGCAGAAAACAGAGAGAAAACAGGGAAGGGAGGCGGGTGTTGGCGGCACACCAGTGAGGGGAAGAAAGAAGAAAGGGAAAAATAAGTTAGGGTATAATTGAGAAAGATTAAGACTTAATCCTAAACACAAATTTGAGAGAAATTAAATCTCACAATATTAAATTTATCAAAATCTCTTCATTGATCATTATTGCTACAATAAGGCCTTTATATAGGCTTTTACAAAATTGAGTCCAACTCAAACTCAAACTCCTAATCTAAATAGAATTGCAATCCCAAAATTTAAAAACTCTAAATACCAAAAAAAAAATAAAAATAAAAAAAATAAAATAAAGAAAGAAAAAAAATCTCAAATCTTACTAGGACTTCAACTTGGACTGGGACTTCTTGAATTCATCTCTTCGGCTCTTTCATCTTGAATAGATGTCTGCATCATTCTCCCCGGGTGGGAGAAAACTTAACTCCATCGAGTTTAGATGGATTAGGTCTCTCATGCGGCACTGGATCAATGCTTTACAAATCACCTCGATCTAGCTGCGAATCAACAGTCGGTGCTTTTCTTGTACAGCGGTTTAAATACCTGTGAGTTCCACCAGTTTTGATGGTGATAGTCTCATCCTTTAAAACTTTATCAACCGTCTCTGCTGTAATGGGATGAGTATATGGGAGTGGGGTGAATGGGGGTCTTTCAAAGAATAGCTTAGGGGAAGGCTCAACAATCAAAGGGCTACAATCAAAACCCTTGTAATCTACTAGATCATTAACATTGAAAGTACAACTAATGCCATAATCTCTAGAAAGATATATAACATAAGTATTACAATTCAGTTTATTCAAGATCTTAAAAAGCCCAGCACTGCGGACATGCAACATTTTAACAGTTATCGAAGGAAACTATTCGGATAAATCTGAACCATCACATAATCGCCTACATTATAATTTTTAAATATTTTTCTACTGTAAGCTCGTAAAGTAGGCTTCACATTGCTCCATTTATTTTCATCACTGATCTCTTTGTATAGTTTGTGCACGTGTTTATGTGATGCAAATGCAGGTGCAGACTCGAATGCTTTATAGTGAGATGGTGTCGGTAGTAAGGGAGCAAGTGATTTGCCACATGATATGCATGATTAGTGGGCGATAGAGAATGAATAATAGCAATGAGATGTGGAGAGGGTGGAGCTGGCAGCAAAGCCAAAGTGAACGTTTGATGGAGCTGTTCAGTCTTGAGTCTCAAGGGTAGTAGCTTAATCTGTTTACCCTCATGCTCAAATTGACACATGTTGGATCGATCGTAAATGGTGACATTTTTGTCAAACAACCATGGTCTACCTAATATAACTTGACCCACATTTATGGTGATCACATCACACCAAATCTTGTTTTTTATAATGATTTAAACTGATTGGGATAAGACATCGTTGTTTGACCTCAAGTATTGTAGAGTTAATACAAGACACGTTGAATGGGTGAAGGTGGGGTATAATCTCTAATCCAAGATTTTCACACAGCCTGAACGATATTGCCTGTCCACAATCACCTTACAACTCTTGTCTCTAATCTTGGTGAACGTGTGAAAGATCGCAGTTCTTCTCCAATCGACCTTTTCTGCTGATGGAGAGGGAACACATTTGACGACAGACAAATGGGTAGACAGCGTTGGCCTAATGCAGTTGAGACCAACATCATCGCTTAATGACTCGTCGTCAGTTTCAACGTCTGGGTGATGGTATACTCATCAGAATTTGACTCAGTGGCTTCGGTGGGTGTTTCATCTATTATGGTGACTTTGACAAGACTATAGCAACTGGCGGCTAAATGTCCATAACCTTAGCATTTGTAGCACTTAGTTGTAGAACTAACTCTGGAGGAATCAGGGCCTTAGTTTCTGTTGTCCCGTTCAAGACTCTTACTCATCCCTATGTGAAAAGGTTCGGGTATTAGACCTATGGGTTGGGAAGGTGGAGAAGGTCATATAATTGTAACTCTTTGAAGTGTGACTGGTCCTAGCGGAATCTAAATCTTGGACTAAGGCATATGCTGCCTCTAACTCGTTGACGCCTCTAACTAACAGTTCAGTTCGTAGGTCATCTCTAAGACCTGCTCTGAATCTAGAAAGAATTTGAGCTTCTTCTTCCTTATGGAGGGTACTGCATCTGATGAGGAATTCATCGAATTTTTCGATATACTCCTTTGCAAATTTGTTACCCTGAGTATATTGGTGCCAATTGTCCATGAGACGAGCACTAAACGATGGTGGCACATACTTTGTTTCTAACTCTTCTTTCATCCTATCCCATGTGTCAATTGGTAGTCGACCTAGGGCTGCACGTCTGTTTTCTAAGTTGGTCCAATACTGACTAGCTTGGCCGGACAGTTTTATTGCAACGTGCTTAACTTTCCTAGACTCAGTAAGTTCTTACCAATGTGAAGTACCTATCTAATTGGAGTGTCCAGTGTATGAAAAGTTGTGGGTCGTGACATCCCTCAAAGTTTGGAACATCGATTTTGATACTTTTCAGATACTGAGCATCAGGATTGGATGTGTTCTTGATGTTGTTACGTTGATTGTTTTTCGGTAGAGTTTGATCACGTGTGGACTCCACTTTGGTCAACCTTTCGTCGAATGTCTTAAGAGTATTTAACTTGGCATTTATCTCGGCGAACATTGCGGCAATCTGTTGGAGATCCATTGGGGTGGTGTGAGATTCACTAGGCTCTTCTAACAGATATGGGTGACCACTACGAGTGGACATGCACTATGCAAGACTTAAATGAGGATGAAAAGATGAAATTTTAGACTAGATGATTTTTTTATTTTTTTAATAATTGCAAGAAAATAGTAAAATTCCTAGCAAATGCCTAAGTGATGCAAATCCTACCCTAACCATGCTCTGATACCAAAATGATGTGAAATGTGTATGTGTATAAATCAGAAATCAGTGATATGATAAATTTTGCTACATTTCACCAACTATTACGACCTTGGGTAGGAAAATAATTAAAACAAATAATGTAAGATGACAGATTTAACAAAACGTGCAAGTATAGATGTACAGTTCGCAATTTGAATAAACTAAAGTAGCTACCGGTTACGAAGGCAAAACTTGTACTCTCAATATATATGATCAGCAAATACAGGGCAAGCAAAATCTCACAGTCCCATGATATAGTGGCAGCAGTTTAAATTAATAAAATAATAAAAGATAGTTATCAACCCACAAATAAATAGACCGTGTTAAAGAAAATTTACCTACTGATGATTACAAAGATATCTCGGACCTATAGTAGGTACTGATGCGTAGAGCTTGTCGCCGTGATCCTAATGGTGCCAAGATCACCTGAATCGGAGCCTGGATATGAAAGTTACGACCCAAAAATGAAGTAGAGTCGCTTAACGGGTCTGTTTTTTTATAACGGGTTTGGATCTAAAAATTGAAACCCAAATTCGATTGAAGCTTACTTAAGTTCTTCTTCTTTGCTGTTGTTCCTTTGCAGGCAATCGGAGGAGGGAAGCAAGGCAATCGTGAGGGCAATGGTGGGTTGCGGCTGTTTGCTTGTTGTTGGAGAAAGAGGAAGTGGGTTCCTTTGTGTTTTGTTTGCAGGTGAAAAGAAAACAGAGAGGAAGAAAGGTGAGTATTTGTTGTTGGGAGTTTGCAGAAAACAGAGAGAAAACAGGGAAGGGAGGCAGGTGTTGGCGGCGCACCGGTGAGGGGAAGAAAGAAGAAAGGAAAAAATAAGTTTAAGGTACAATTGAGAAAGATTAGGACTTTTGAGAGAAAATCAAATCTCACAATATTAAAGTTATCAAAATCTCTTCATTGATCATTATTGCTACAATAGGGCCTTTATATAGGCTTTTACAAAATTAAGTCCAACTCAAACTCAAACTCTTAATCTAAATAGACTTACAATCCCAAAATTTAGAAACTCAAAATACCAAAAAAAAACTAAAAAACAAAAATAAAGAAAGAGAAAAATTCTCAAATCCTACTACGACTTCAACTTGGACCGGGACTTCTTGGATTCATCTCTTCGGCTCTTTCATCTTGAATAGATGTCTGCATCATATTTAGTTTTATTTGAGTCTATATAAGGAGAGAATTTTGCTCATAGTTCTATGCATTTGTATCTTGTATTTCTTTAAAGAATTAGTAAAGATGTAGTTCTTTAGAGCTAATAAAGTTTTCCTTTATATTCTAACATGGTCTCGAAGCAGAAATTCAGCGTTTAGTTTAATGTGATTTGCATTGAGGTTACCTGCATCAGATAATCATAATTTGCATCCAAATCGTGATTCAGAATCCAAATGCAACTTTGAAAATGAACATTTAACCATCATCTCTTATAATCCTGCATAGATTCCTTGGGTCTATGAGTGAGATAGAGTTGTAGCCTTGGGTGTGTTCCAATATAGTGATTTTTCCCACATGTGGCTCAAACAATAGAATCGTAGTGGGGCTTTTGAGCCTTGTCAAAACCAATTCTTGGTTGATATCATCCGCATTCTGGCCATAACTTTCTGGAAAATTCCAATGACTGTCAAAGCATTAGAAACTGGACTCATTTATCTTCAAAGCCATATATGGTTTGCAACTATTGGACTTCTAGGTCAGTACAAAATCAGGTTCAAATTGACCCAAATTCTGCATGTTGACAACTTCTAGGAAACAATGAGCTAGATGCATTATTGAAGAATTGGGATAATGATATGAAAGTACCCAACTTTCAATCCAAAATCTTCATTTAGAGCATCTAGTTCCATGACGATTTTTGGGTCAACTTTGAACATCCAGTCCAACAGTTTCGAACAATATACAGATTTGAATATAAACGAATCTAGCTTTGTATGATTCAAAAGTATTCGTACATTCGAGTTTACTAGAGAAAGCTGTGATAAGAACGCTTTGCAGGCTTGCAGAATGAGTCAATTTAGTTTTGCTTGTTAAACATAATATCATATTTTCTAATGTGTTATTAATGGGTCAAACTAATTAATGCACCAAGACAAATATAGCAGTCTGAGTCTCTTGTAATTTATGCCTTGGGTTAGAAGAGTCAAATTTAAGTGTTAATTTGTTTTTCTAAGTGTTTTTGATATTTTTTTGTATTTTCTATGTGTTCTTAACGAGTCAAATAATGAATTTACTGAGTTAAATCTAGTAGCTAAAAGTCTCTTGTAACTGAAGTCCTTGGGTCCCAAAGGGTCACCTATAAATACTTCTTTTGCATCTCATTTATAACCATAATTTTTGCTTCTTCACTATCCAATTTATTATCAACTAGTGTTAAAGCTTTGGTGATAATTTGTCGGACATTTTATTAGAACATCTGAAATTTCATACTACATTTAGTTGATTCTGGTTTTCTTTTATTTTATATTTATGCGATTATAAAAATTCCTAACAGTATAGTAACTAGAATCTATTTGCAAGTTCTTTAGTGTTACTTCCATACTCTTGGCCCAAAATATTTTGTGGTCTTTACTAAGTGAACTTTTTCAAGATTTGTGTCATATCAATTCTACTTATCTTATTTTTTAGATGTTGTTCAAAGATAAGTTATTACTTTTGAGAATATTATTAAATATTTGTCATTATTTATTTTATTTTTGTTCACAATTTTCTTATGCGCAAAGAAACAAGAAAAACAATTGAATTTTCATGATTTATATAATATTTGATATTGAAGTGAGTTGTACTTTACTTCCATTTTATATACGCTATCATGTATTCTTAATATTTCTTAATGTTGTTGGGTCATATGCATAGATCGATTTAGATTCCTATATCTCATAGTGACATTTTTTTAAGGATTACTATCAAATGATAGAACTATCATATTATTCATCGTTTATTGTTAGTAGATTGCTTCTATTAATTGTTTCATAGAAGTGTGAATTATTGTAAAATTGATATATTAAATGGTTCTGAGCATATAAGCTTGAATTTCATTCCAATTGACAAGTATAATTATTGCTGCTTTAATCAACTAGTTTTAGCATGTCGAAACGTTTTATTCTTTCTTATTCTTTGCTATAGTATGCCCTATTTATGTGTAAATGGATCGACGAACAAATTCTACTCATTTAATCCTTCTAAAACAATTTGTTTTATATAGGATATTTCTTGCAAAATAATATGAATATATAGAATAATATTTTTATAATTAATTTGGTTTGGTGGCTATCTTTTCCTTTAGCCAAACATGATGTTGATTTATATTGTCTTATAACGTGGTTTTAAATTGCCCGATTTTTGTGGATCTTCAGGCTTATCTTAATGCAAGGCAATATTTTTGTTTTCTTAATGAATTGAGCTATCTCACTTAAAATATTTGGTGTTTAATAATGATCTTTTTAATTCTATAAATAAGAAAATTTCCTCATCTTTTTCTTTGTTTGTTGAATGATAGTTTATTTTCTCTGGAATGAATATCAAGTGGACTGCAAAAGTAAGTTCTTATCTTCGAAGACAGTCACTATAAGTTTATGCGGATGAAAACTAAAACTCAACCTGTACATACTACAAGAATGACCATAGGATATCTTGCAAACAGATTAATATGTATTCTGTGAAAACAAGAAATCTAGAATTAGTTTCTTATTTTGTTATCTGTCTATTGACAATTTAGAACTTTACTTTGATCTCGTTAAATTGCATGTTGTTTTGTTTATGAATTGTCCTATAATGACACTTGAGAACACAAGTTTTACTATTGCATCTCGTTAAATTGCATGTTGTTTTGTTTATCAATATTACTATTACTAGTATTATGATTACATGAAGTTCTCATCATATATGTGTGTGTATATATAGAGAGATAGACTTGTATAGTTCCAGAAGGACTCGAGCCTGAATCATTCCCACTCAAATACCATACTACGACATTCAAATACAAGATCCACTCTGTTGAAGTTGATATATATTATTTAAAGTAACTAAAAATCAAAAATCAAGTGTTTTGAATACTTTTTGCCCATCCATCAAGTAGATGCAAAATGGACGGCCGAAAGTAGTGAGTGGTTAGTTTAACGGCGTAGAATATTTGAAACCTAACAAAAATTAGTATTTAGGGGTTTTTAAATGTTTAGATCATGATCAAATGATCGGATCGAGAATTTGTATGTCTAAAGACATAGATCTACGCAATATGTTATTTTCAGCCGTCTATTTTGCGCTCACTTAATGGATGGGCAAAAAGTATTCAAAACAATTATTTTTAGTTACTTTAAATAATATAGATCAACTTCAACGAAATAGATCTTGTATTTGAATATCGTAGTATGATATTTGAGTGAGAAGGATTCAGGCCCGAATCCTTCCGGAACTGCGCAAGTCTCTCTCT
The DNA here is from genome assembly GCA_038442645.1 of Agave tequilana. Classification (NCBI taxonomy): domain Eukaryota; kingdom Viridiplantae; phylum Streptophyta; class Magnoliopsida; order Asparagales; family Asparagaceae; genus Agave; species Agave tequilana. The sequence goes on along the minus strand of JAVJIF010030717.1, from coordinate 175,772 downwards.
CTCTATATATAGAGAGAGATAGACTTGTATAGTTCGGAAGGAGCCCGAATCCTTCTCACTCAAATACAACCATACATCATCTGAATACAAGATCCACTTCGTTGAAGTTGATCTATATTATTTCAAGTATCTATAAATCAAAAATCAAGTATTTTAAATACTTTTTGTCCATGCCTCAAGTAGGAGAAAAACGAACGGCCTAAATAGTGAGTTGGTTAGTTTAACAATGTAGAACATTTGAAACCTAACAAAATTGGTATTATAGGGGTTTTATAATGTTTAGATCATGATAAAATGGCCGGATCGAGAATTTGTATGTCTAAAGACATAGATCTAACTAACTCACTACTTTCGGCCGTCCATTTTGCTCCACTTGATGGATGGGCAAAAAGTATTCAAGACACTTGATTTTTTATTTTTAGTTACTTTAAATAATATAGATCAACTTCAACGGAGTGGATCTTATATTCAGATGATGTATGATTGTATTTTAGTGGGAAGGATTCGGGGTCGAATCCTTCCGGAACTACACAAGTCTATATATAAAGAGAGAGACTTGTGTCCTTCCAAAAGGATTTGAGGCTGAATCCTTCACACTCTAAATACCAACATCCGACATTCGAATACAAGATCTACTCCGTTGAAGTTGATTTATATTATTTCAAGTATTTAAAAATAAAAAATAAAGTGTTTTGAATACTTTTTGCTCATGCATCAAGTAGGAAAAAAACAGACGACCTAAATAGTGAGTTGGTTAGTTTAACGGTGTAGAACATTTGAAACCTAACAAAAATTGGTTTATATGATTTTTTAAATGTTTAGATCATAATCAAATGGCCGGGTCCAGAATTTATATGTCTAAAGACAAAGATCTAACCAACTCACTATTTTCGGCCGTCCATTTTGCGTCGCTTGATGGATGGACAAAAAGTATTCAAAACACTTGATTTTTGGTTTATAGATACTTGAAATAATATAGATCAACTTCAACAAAGTGGATCTTGTATTCGAATGTCGGAGGGTTATATTTGAGTTGGAAGGACTCAGGCACAAATCCTTTTGGAATGACACAACTCTATTTATATATATATATATATATATATATATATATATATATATATATATATATATATATATAAAGAGAGAAAGAGAGAGATAGACTCGTGTTGTTCCAAAAGGATTTGAGCTTCTAATACCCGTATTTTGTAATACATGATTTAAAAATAATATTAGCATTTTAATACATGTATATATATTGTATTATGAAATTAATTTTTATCTAGTCAGATTATTTTAATTGTTATGAATTACTAATGTCCTTATTTTAGATTGTTATTAGTATGTAATTGTTATTGATAATTATTGTTCTAATTGTTATTATTACTTCTATCATTATTCTTATTATTTTCCTTCCTCTTCCGTCTTCTTTTTCCTTTTATTTTCTTTAGCCCATAACAAAGCTCAGAGCTCTCTTTCATATTTTCTTTTCCTTCTTTCTCTTGGTTCAACCCATTAGCCCAATAACCCACTACAAAATATGTTAGTCTAAAGGCCCATCACTCTAATTTTGATAATGATTAACTCATATAGTTATAGTACTAATGATCTTGTGTCTATTTAGTTTCAGATATTTAATCAAGATCTTAGTAGGTGTTTAGCTTCAACAAAAGATTCATAGTCAAGTTTTGAAGCTAACACGTGTTGATTCAAGAGCTCGCGCATCAAGATCGCATCAAACACTCAAGAGGAGTCTAGCTCATGAATCAAGGTTTGGACCAAGTCAAGATGGAGAAGAAGATTTTCAAAAGAAGATTTTCAAGAAGACTTCAGTTTGTATTTAGTTTAGTTATGTTTAGATATTGTGTAAGAATGACTAGTGTTGATAGCTCAAGTTCACACACACAAGTTCAATATGTTTGGTTTTCGTTTAACCGGTTTTGGATTTCAAATTCACATATATATGATTTTCATGAATAGATAGAATCAAAACAAGTTTACATGGTTTAATGTATATTAGATTTCATCTATATACATATATGATTCATATATTTAGAAAACTTATTTTGATGATCCTATTCATGTGTTTAGAATTTTGTAATTAACAAAACCTATTTTAGATTTTATGTCAAAAATATAGATATATCATTTATTGGATTCTATCCATACACAATATGCTTCAAAAGAGTTTAAACATCTTGTTTTTGTAATTATACAAGTTTAGGAAAAATCGGATTTTCATTTCAAAGTTTGATTTTCAAAAAATACCGATTTTGTGTTTAAGCTTAATTTCTATATCACAAAAATAGTTCAAATAGTTTGCAATATGTGTTAAATTTTGATCACACATATTTGTTCTTCAAATATTTATTAGAACTGATTTTTGTATAATTTATGAGAATTTATGGGATTTTATTGGAGTTAAAAAGACTAAGTTTTCTAACCCTTTATGGCTTTATCCCAGCCAGAGATTGCTGGCGGTCGAGGTCAGTGCACAAGAACGTGCACAAGGCTAGCCTAGAAGGCCGATCGACCGACTATAACTACCCAACTCTCGGGTAGTGTCGGTCGATCGGGCGGTCGACCAGAGCTCCAACGGTCAGAAATATGATCGTTGGACAGTCGACCGGCCGGTCGACCGAAAGGTCAATTTTCACTTTTTCTGGCTGCCAACAGCTATATTTTTGAGGGCCTATATAAAGAGGTTCTCTTAGGCTGTTTTCAACAAGATTTCTTGAGAGCTATTTTCCCATCTTTTCATGTGTTTAGCAGCAAGTTTTAAAAGAGTTTTTGTGCCAAAAAGTTTTATCTTTTTCTTTGTTTTAAAGTGTTGGAAAAATCAAAGAAAAGAGAGTCTTTGGGAAATTAGTTTTGATCTTTATTTCAATATCTATTTGGTGTTTTTCCCAAGTATTTTTCTTTGTTGTTTTCATTTCCAAACACTTTATTTTCTCACACTTGAGCTATCATATCTAATCCTATCTATAGGATATTGTTTTTGTGAGAAAAATTGTTTGTGATTTATTGTGATCACTAAGTGTTGTTTGTAGTCTATTGTGATCACCAAGATTGTAATCCTTTCTTTGCTTTGGGTTTGTGCATATTTCTTGTGTAGAGGTGATTGTGGTTGAGCTTTAGGTTTGTGCCTATCCCTCTTGTGTAGAGGTGATTGTGGTTGAGCTTTGGCTTTGAGCCTTATCCCTCTTGTGTAGAGGTGATTGTGGTTGAGCTTGGCTTGGTGCCTATCCCTCTTGTGTAGAGGTGATTGTGGTTGAGCTTTGTGCCTATTCCTCTTGTGTAGAGGTGATTGTGTTTGAGAGAGGAGTAGTGTACTCCAAGTGTAGAGTTGTAATTCCTCGGTGGAGGTCCCTTTGTGTAAGGTCATGTGTGGACATATAGTAAAAATCCTTCTGTGTGAAGGCGAAAACGTAGAGCAGTGGCTCGAACTTCGAAACATATCTTGGTGTTTGCGTTTGATCCACTATCTCTTAATTCTCTCTTTTATATTTGCATTGCTTTATATTGCACATATTCATTTGCAAGATATAGTTTGTGTGTGCCCATACTTGTGTTAAACCAAGAGCGCTTCATATAGCACCTCAACTCTTAATCTAGAGGAATCTCGAGGAGATAGCCCAGAGCCCTTCACGGGAAATTTGGCTATACTCTTTGGTTACACATAGTGTGTTGCAATTGAGTTTTTAATTCCGCATCATTTGTCATCAGATTAGCTAGTAAACCTATTCACCCCCTCTAGGTGTATTTCAATTGTTATCAGAGCCTATGCTCCTGATATTAGGTTTAACCACCTAAGAGTGAGATCTTGGATTGCTAATCTAGTATTGCATTTGCACACATATAGTTTATACACTCATGGATCACCTTGCCCCTCTCATGTTTGATGTTTCTAACGTCGATATGTGAAAGTTTAGGATAAGTGCTTATTTAAAAGCCCTAGGTTTGCATGTCTATCTTGCCACTACCAAGAAAACTTATTTTGGTAATGATAAGTACATTGAGGCTAATGCACAAGCTTTAGATGCACTAAAGCATACACTTAGCAAAAAATATTTATCTATGATTTCTCATTGTGATTCCGCTTTTACAGTGTGGAATACATTGACCTCTCCCAAGCTACAAACGACAAACAATGTGGAGAAAGAATCTAGTGGAGAAGAGTCCGACCAAGCTTGCTTCATGATCCTAGGGAATGACTCCCTTGAGGTACATTCGGATACTCAACTAAATGATAGTGCTAGCTCTTCTAATGATGATCATGATAGTATGGATAACCATGCACTAAATGAAGAGCTTTCCCTATTTTGTGAAAACTTACTAGAAAAATACAAACTTTTGAAAAAAAAAGTTTTAAATTAAAAGAATAAAATTAGGATTTGTTTTCAAAACTTAATATAGTTTTGCAAGAAAGGGTTGAGATTTCAAGTGAAAGGGACTCATTGAATCCCAACTTGTCCTTGCCTTAAATGAAAACGAAATTTTAAAGAATAAAAATGATTGTGAGGATGTTTTGAAGAAAAATGAGGTTTTGTCTTCAAAACATTAAATTGTTTAAAAAGAGAATGATTCTTTGAAAAATAAATTTGTTTTAATTTCAAAAGAAATAGATTTAGTTTCAAAGGAAAATATTTCTTTGAAAACTAATTTTGATTCCCATGCTTGTCATGCTATTATAGATACATCTTCTATTGCATGCTCCACTTCTTCTTCAAGTATTAATAATGATATTTGCATGTTAAAGAAAAGTGTAGATTGTTTGGGCTCCACTTTGAGTAATGTGCTATGGATCACAAGAAATTGGAATCCATGTTTCAAAAGAAATAAGTTTTACATATTCATGCACACCAATCACGGCATACACATGCTCATCATGCACACACACATGATTCTATGTATGCTCATGTGTACACTTGTACACATTGTGGGCGTAAGGGTCACCTTGTAAAGTTTTGTTATGATAGAATACATAATTCAAATTTTGCAAATAAATTTGTTTGGGTTAAAAAAGGTATTAACCCTCATGGATCCAAAAACGTACGGGACCAAAATTCACCCCTATTGTATTTGGTGTAGGTGTGGGCTCTCACATGACGTGAGAGGAATGGTGTCTTGATAGTGATGCGTTTGAGCTTGATGGACACTACATTAGATGCATCACCTTCAAGGATGTTTGGTGGGAGGACCACCATGATTTGGAGACCTAGATATTAGCCCTATTAGTTTTGGTAACTATCTCTAACTCCTTATTTTGTTTACATGCTCTCATTGATTGACTTTTAGCATGCTTTGATTTTTCATGTTCATTATGTTAAATGCAATGTCAATTAGATTTAAGATATACATAAATAGTATTTGAGATACACCCATATTTATATGAACTATTATTTTTGTGCTCTCACTATAATTTAGCTATTGTGTATATCCTAACTCAAAAGCACGTGCATTTACCCTAATGATCATGTTTGTTTATGATTTTACACTTCATATTTTTGACTACTTGTTTAAATGAAGTTTTCGTTAAAATTTGTGTTTATACTTGTACAAGTAGTGAGCTACACTTGATTATTATATGTTTGTGCTTCATTACTCATTTGTACTCATTACATGTACATGTATAACCTAGTTTTGATGATTCTTTCATTTATACTTGTTTTCCCTATTTTTGTACATGTTTTCATAAAAATGTGTTTATCTTCATGTATATGTCAATTTTATCCAAAACTTTAGATATACATGTCTATCGTAGAGTCACTTGCTTTTCATGCAATATTTATTATGGACTCGTTTATGTTTGGGATATGTATGTATACTTTAGTTTCAACAAAACATACATATACCTTGAAACGTATTTAGTGTTGATGATTTCTTGCTTTTGATAAAAGAAAATTCATATAAGCTTCAATGCCTTATTTCCATGATTTTTTTGATTACATGATTCTTACACTCTATGTTTGGTGTCTACTCATGATTTTTGAGCCTATATGTGCTTTATTGTTATTTGAGTGTCGATGATCATATGATTTTCATGTTTTATGGATATGTTCATGTTTTATTTCTTACTTGAAGAATTTCATACTAGTTTTCAAAATTATCTTTAAAACTAGTCTTTATTCTTTAATTGGCAGAGTTTTCAAACTATGCTAAAATATTTTCAAATCATGATTTTTGAAAACCCCTACCAACCCAAGGGCGGTTGGATGGGCGACCAAGCCTAGTATACCCTTATTGAATATCTTTTAAACTTGTGCATGAATAGGATGGTAGGTATAAGTTATACATATGATCTTCATGAAATTTATTTTTGTACACTCATATGTGTTTCTTATATATGTATGCTTCAAAATTCAATTAGTATCAATTTCAATTAGTATTTCCAATTTCATACATACATATATATGATTTGATTGTGCTTATTTTACAATATCTTTATATTCTTAAAGTACAAATTATGTTTATGTTAACCTTGATTTATTCCAAATGTTAATTGGTATCTTTATAAGCTTATGCATTGATTTCAATTAGTATTTTTTGGTATCAAAATGTACTTTATGTTTCACATTCAATTGGTATCAAAATCTACTATTGGTATCTTAAAAAAAATTTCAAATGGTACCAACTTTTATTTTGTCAACTAAAATTTGATTCATTGGTTAATTCATTTTGTTGACTTCAAGAAATTTCAAAAGAAATTGTTTTAAAAATGGTTTCAAAATTTGTTGATATATATTGCCTATATGCAAGGGGAGCATAACATCTCCGCTATATATCGATTCATGTTAGAGTGTACTTTTCATATTGAAGTGATTGACTTCTCTTTGTTATGTAGTACACGTGTGTATGGAGAGCTTAACATCTCCGTTTATACATTATATATTATGCTTTATGTGGGTTAGGGTATAGTCATCCCTTCTCCATGTAATGCATGTATGCTGGGGGAGCTAACTTTACGTCTCTCATCTTTATGAATGTATATCGCATATACATCTTTATTGTTTGATTGTCATCACCCTTTTGTTGATGAATTGACAAAAAGAGGGAGAAGAATTTAGAAAGTTTATATATACATGCTTAATATTGATATTTATGCATATATGTTTTGTGCTTTTATTGAATATCCTTATTGTTTTTGCTATGCATGAGTTAAGGGGGAGCTTTTATGAAGCTTATCTTTAATCCATGCATATATAACTCCATGAGTTTTGTCATCATCAAAAAGGGGGAGATTGTTGGCCCACAGGCCCATCACTCTAGTTTGATGATGATTAACTCATGTAGTTATAGTACTAATGATCTTGTGTCTATTTAGTTTCAGATATTTAATCAAGATCTTAGTAGGTGTTTAGCTTCAACAAAAGATTTGTAGTCAAGTTTTGAAGCTAGCACGTGTTGATTCAAGAGCTCGCGCATCAAGATCGCATCAAGTACTCAAGAGGAGTCTAGCTCATGAATCAAGGTTCGGACCAAGTCAAGATGGAGAAGAAGATTTTCAAGAAGACTTCGGTTTGTATTTAGTTTTGTTATGTTTAGATCTTGTGTAAGATAGACTAGTGTTGATATGCTCAAGTTCACACACACACACAAGTTCAATACATTTGGCTTTCGTTTAACCGGTTTGGATTTCAAGTTCACATATATATGATTTTCATGAATAGATAGAATCAAAACAAGTTTACATGGTTTAATGTATATTGGATTTCATCTATATACATATATGCTTCATATATTTAAAAAAAACTTATTTTGATGATCCTATTCATGTGTTTAGAGTTTTATAATTAACAAAACCTATTTTAGATTTTATGTCAAAAACATAGATATATCATTTATTGGATTCTATCCATACACAATATGCTTGAAAAGAGTTTAAATATCCTGTTTTTGTAATTAACAAGTTTAGGAAAAATTAGATTTCCATTTCAAAGTTTGGTTTTGAAAAATACCGATTTTGTGTTTAAGCTTAATTTCTATATCACAAAAATAGTTCAAATAGTTTGCAATATGTGTTGATTTTTAGTCACACATATTTGTTCTTCAAATATTTATTAGAACTGATTTTTGTGAAATTTATGAGAATTTATGGGATTTTATTAGAGTTAAAAAGGCTAAATTTTCTAACCCTTTATCCCAGCCAGAGACTGCTGGCAGTCGACCGGACCGGTCGACCGATGTGCACAAGAACGTGCACAAGGCTAGCCTAGAAGGCCGGTCGAGCGAGCGGTCGACCGACTGTAACTACCCAACTCTCGGGTAGTGCCGGTCGACCAGGCAGTCGACCGACAGGCTAGTCTTGGTCGACCGGGCGGTCGACCGGAGCTCCAACGGTCAAAAATATGATCGTTGGACAGTCGACCGGCTAGTCGACCGGAAGTCAACTTTGACCTTTTCTGGCTGCCAACGGCTATACTTTTTAAGGCCTATATAAAGGGGTTCTCTTAGGCTGTTTTCAACAAGATTTCTTGAGAGCTATTTTCCCATCTTTTCAAGTGTTTAGCAGCAAGTTTTAAAAGAGTTTTTGTGCCAAAAAGTTTTATCTTTTTATTTGTTTTAAAGTGTTGGAAAAATCAAAGAAAAGAAAGTGTGGGAAATTGGTTTTGATCTTTTTTTCAGTATTTTTTTGGTGTTTTTTTCAAGTGTTTTTCTTTGTTGCTTTCATTTCCAAATACTTTATTTTCTCACACTTAAGCTATCATATCTAATCCTATCTATAGGATCTTATTTTTGTGAGGAAAATTGTTTGTGATCTATTGTGATCACCAAGTGTTGTTTGTGGTCTATTGTGATCACCAAGATTGTAAACTTTTCTTTACTTTGGGTTTGTGCATATCCCTCTTGTGTAGAGGTGATTGTGGTTGAGCTTTGGCTTTGTGCCTATCCATCTAGTGTAGAGGTGATTGTGGTTGAGCTTTGGCTTTGAGCCTTATCCCTCTTGTGTAGAGGTGATTGTGTTGTGGCTTTGTGCCTATCCCTCTTGAGTAGAGGTGATTATGATTGAGTTTTGGCTTGGTGCCTATCCCTCTTGTGTAAAGGTGATTGTGTTTTGACTTTGTGCCTATCCCTCTTGTATAGAGGTGATTGTGTCTGAGAGAGGAGTAGTGTACTCCAAGTGTAGAGTTGTAATTCCTCGGCCCTCTTGTATAGAGGTGATTGTGTTTTGACTTTGTGCCTATCCCTCTTGTATAGAGGTGATTGTGTTTTGACTTTGTGCCTATCCCTCTTGTGGGTCTGAGAGAGTAGTGTACTCTAAGTGTAGAGTTGTAATTGTGCCTATCCCTCTTGTATAGAGGTGATTGTGTCTGAGAGAGGAATAGTGTACTCCAAGGGTAGAGTTGTAATTCCTCGGTCCTCTTGCATAGAGGTGATTGTGTTTTGACTTTGTGCCCATCCCTCTTGTATAGAGGTGATTGTATCTGAGAGAGGAATAGTGTACTCCAAGTGTAGAGTTGTAATTCCTCGGTGGAGGTCCCTTTGTAGAAGATCCTGTGTGGACATATAGTGGAAATCCTTCTGTGTGAAGGCGGGGACGTAGAGCAGTGGCTTGAACCTCGAAACATATCTTGGTGTTTGTGTTTGATCCATTATCTCTTAACTATCTCTCTTATATCTTATATTGTTTTATATTGCGCATATTCATTTGATAGATATAGTTTGTGTGTGCCCATACTTGTGTTGAACCAAGAGAGTTTCATATAGCACCTCAACTCTTTATCTAGAGGAATCTCGAGGAGATAGTCCAGAGCACTTCACGGGGAATTCGGCTACACTCTTTGGTTACACATAGTGTGTTGCAATTGAGTTTTTAATTCCGCATCATTTGTCATTAGATTAGCTAGTACACCTATTCACCCCCCCTCTAGATGTATTTCACAATATACTCTCCTATATATAATTCTATTACTAAACCTAATCCAAACCCTAATCCCTCCTCCTTCAATCCCTCTTTCAGCCACCACAAGCCATTATCTCCCTCCATGGTCGTGACCATCATCTCCATGGCAACCAACTGTGTCCTCCGGCGAGCTCCGCCACCACATTGGCCTCACCAACATCGAGCATACCTACACCAGGCCCCCACTTTCTCCTCCACAACCCTGCCGCCAAGCACACCCCCGCATCCGCCCCGGAGCACCCTCTTATCCAGGTCGTGATCACCTCTGCATGTGCCGAAATCCGTTCACCCAGCGCCATCATCACCTTCCATCTTCACTGCCCATGGCTGCATGCCCCACCTTCCACACCCCTTGCCGCCCATCGCCACCAAAACCACCCCTCCGGCAACCTCCCACCACAGCCTTCCTCCGCCATCTCCTCTTCAACATGGCCAACACCCCTCATCCCTCCATCTCCATCAGCATCTCCCCTCTATCTTCCCGTCACCCATGCGAGCCCCAGGCCGAGCCAACATGCTCCATGGCAACCGCCTTGTCGTGCACACTTTCCTCAACACCACCGAGCCCCCCGACCTCCTCAGCCCTTGCGTGCATGCTGCCCTTGCTCTCTCCTTGCCGAACCGCACCCCCACTTGATCCAAGGTCGTCTCCTCCCCCTCTCCACACAACTCCGCGACACAGCCTTCCCCTCCTCTCCGTCGGCGAGCAACGCCACCCCCGACAGCCTCTGGAGCACTCTTCCACCTCCTGAAGCACTCCTCCACCTCCGCCTTGCCACCCGAGATCGCAGCCGTGCTCCGCTACCCAGGCCATGAGCCCTCCCCGCGCACACTCCTCCGTCTCACTCTCTCAGGTTTCCCCTTCTCTCATTGTGTGTTTGTATTATTTCATGTATGTTAATGCAAGTGTGTGTTAATTTCTCCTTGTGTATGGGAATGTGTATATATGAATGTGTATGTGCATATTTATATAATTATGTGAGCGTGGTTGTGCGCGCGTATGTGTTGGTTGAGTGCGTGTGTTAAAGTGATGTGTGTGCATATGAATGGGTACGTATGCATGTATGTATGTGTGCGTAGATGTATGTGTGTTGGTGTTGTGTGTTATTGTGCACAAGTGTGTGTACGTGCATGTGTGGGTGTGTATAATTTAGTATATGTGTGTATAGTATGTGACTGTGTTAGTGTCTCTCTCCCTGTGTCTCTCTATGTGTGTTACAGTTGTATAAAAGACTCGGGTTTGTGTTCGTTGTGGACCCGATACACTGGCGATTCGAAGACCGACACTCGGGGTGATTCGGGAATCCATACCGGTTCGTATAGTGCAGACCAAACGGTGATTCGGATCTAAAACCGTATCATTTCATGTGAGTGTTTCTTTTAATAAATTATTTAATATTCGTTGTTCGTATTGTTTAATTAATTCTATCACATTTAGAAATCATAAACATATAGATTAATTGATAGTATGATATTTTTGCTCTGTAATGTTCGCGCACGTCTTTATTAAGTTATTTTACATGTTACTGATAGATAAACACAATCCCGAATTTTTTGAATCATCTGGTATAAACTTTGTCGAGATAAAGTTTGACTGGGGATTGGGAAGTGGATCAGTTTAGTTGAGTATTTTGTAGGCGTGCCATAAATCACTAGTCCTGGGATATTACAAGAGAATCCAAATACATTAGAGATAATGAAATAGATATACTCTTGAGGTTTAAACATATAAATAGACTGTATATATCACTGAGATATTCTTGTCCTATCATTTCATGTGTGATTGTTACCATTTCGGATTTAGGACTAGCTATGTTATACCTTAGACTGTGACTTGATATTGTGATTGATCTAGTTTGTGTTTGTGGATGAGTGGTATATTTCATGTGAAGAATTTACGAGGCAATTGTTTGGTGATCATTTAGATAGGAATCCTTTTGAATATTGAGGACTGATAAAATAGGATGCTACTTTTCTAGAAGACTTATTTTTCTTGATGCTTAGATCTATGTATGGACTTAGTTAGAGTTGGAGTTGACCTGAGATATATATTCTTTCTGTTAGATCTTGTGATTGACCTTGATAGAAGTGAGAGTGTGTGATGACCTTAATCAATGATCTTAATGTTATTCGATATTGAGGATATGATTAGATGTAGCTGACTGTTTATGTGGACCTCTGATATATTGGTGACTGGAGTATGAATATACTGATAATATAAAGACTGGAGTAGATCGACAGGAACGAGATAACTGATTATTGATTCATTGAGGTGGTGGTTCACTGTACTAGATTATTTTGACATGAACTGATACTTGATGTCCACGATGATTGTATTGAGTCTATAAGTCGATGGATCACTTAGTGTTATATGCAGTAAGAGTAGATGAGGTCTTGATCAGTTCTATATGAGATAGTACATCGCTAGATGGTGCAGGACTGTTATTAGTATTATTTCATGTTACTGAAGGTTACTGGGAAAATATTGTTACACCGTAACCCTATGTACAGTTTTACTGTTTATCGTATACACGGTAACTGCTACTGTTTATTGTTATGTTACTGTTCACTATTTACTAATATATTGTGTTGTTAGTGTCACTGTATCATTCCAGTAATCTAGATAACATGAATATTGATTGAATTAAATAATAATATAAATGGACAACTTACACCGGGAGTGAAAAAATTGACAGAGACAACGTGTATTTTGGGTGGACCTAGGATACAGGTTGCGCGGCTAAGATAGGGTTCCACTGCAGGGCTCCCGGGGATGGCTGACATCCCATATTGTTACTGTTATACTGTTACTATAGTACCTGACGGTACGGCTTGGTTTAGCGCCAGGCATCTGGGTCCTGATCCCGGGTATGTACGAGACCTGTCTAAAGCATGAACAATGTCTCTTCTATCAGTTTCAATAACTTAGGCCCTGATTGTCATGTATAGTAGGCGTAGTATGGGATGCGTCTATTACAAGTGGCAATTGATGTTCGCTGACATAATAAATAATAATGAACTGTCCATAATATACTGTGACTGACTGTGTTCACCTTATACATGTATACTTGTTGGACACCCGATGGTGCACATGACCTGATTGTACACTAGACTTTAGCACTAACTGACTTTATCCACCTGATATATATACTATGATAGACACCTGACTTTACTATATGGTTTAGAGTAGTGCGTTAACATCATTGTTTATTCATATGATGTATGTTATAGTATTCTTCATGCTTGACCATTTTATTATTATATTGTAATTCATCACCTTATATGCACATGCACCTTCCCCTTCATTTCACACACTCATTGGGAGCTCTGACTTTCTTGATTTGCACATCTAGGTCCATGTATATTCTATCTTTTTGATTAGGTATTTGGAGAGGATCACACGCCTTACGAGGAGCCGGAGTTGCCTTACATGATCGTCCCTTCTCGGTATTTTTCTTGCTTTCTTATTCCTATTATTTTCATGATTTTGTACATTTGCATTCAGTATTTGTTCTGTTCCTCTATTCATCTGTTATCATGTGTGGACATCTATATGTGTTATTGCAGTGAGATTAATTTATCATAATGACTATATACTTGTTCAGGTTACTTTAGGCTTAGCGTGTATAATGGGGTATTTTTCTCGCGTATATATGTCGCCGATTCTCATCGTGACTCCGTTTCCGAGTATTTTAGGAAGCGGGGCGTGAAAGAGCCCGAATCCTTCCAACTCAAATGCAACCCTCCGACATTCAAATACAAGATCCACTCCGTCGAAGTTGATCTATATTATTTTAAGTATCTATAAACCAAAAATTAAGTGTTTTGAATACTTTTTGCCTATCCATCAAGCGGCGCAAAATGGACGGCCGAAAGTAATGAGTTGGTTAGATTTATATCTTTAGACATACAAATTCTCGATCCGGCCATTTGATTATGATCTAAACATTTAAAAACCCCTACAAACCAATTTTTGTTAGGTTTCAAATGTTCTACACCATTAAACTAACCAACTCACTATTTAGGCCATTTGTTTTTTCCCTACTTGATGCATGGGCAAAAAATATTCAAATCACTTGATTTTTGGTTTATAGATACTTGAAATAATATAGATCAACTTCAACGGAGTGGATCTTGTATTCGAATGTTGGATGTTGGTATTTGAGTGGAAGGATTCGGCCTCAAATCCTTTTGGAAGGACAAGTCTCTCTCTTTATATGTGTGTGTGTGGAAAGGTTATATTATACCTGGGGTGTAGTGTAAGAGTTTAAACCAACCAATTAACGTACATGATGGGTCATTCATATCTACGATCTAAATCATTGATTGTGATATGCATATCTTAATACTCATTAAATAGGTATTGAAACTTTCTCACATATGCATCTCATGATTTAAAAATGAATGGCCACTAACAGTCTGGAAAGCTAGTTTTTTTTATTTGCTTGATTTGTAAGATAAAAGTTTCCATTCCACGATGTTTTCAATCCACATTAAACTTAAGAATATGTAAATCACACTCTAACATATAAGTAACTCACCATGTAATTTTATAGAACGGTGTAAACACGTATACTAAACCCCTAGGTGTAATATAACATTCTCCCCCACACATATATATTTTATGTATAACACTTATCTCTAATAATGAAGAAAGAAAAAGAAAAGAAGCATTCTCTCCTCTATTTTCAGTGCCACCTCTCTACATTCACTCTAAATTCCGACCTCCATTATTCTTCTTGTGCTTGTTGAGCTAACAGCTCATGATCAACTCTCCTTGATGGTCGTGCACATGGTGGTTGTGCACGTAAGGGATACCAGTAGAGAGGTGGTCACCGTGGTAGTTTGCACCACTTGGGGGTTTATCTGCCATGGTTGACCGTCTTTAGGGTAGGCATTACGAGCCTACCAGAGGCCAGTAACATCTTTTCTCTTTCTAATTTTTTATATATAATTTTTAAAGTCTAATTTGGAGCAAAATTTCCAACATAATTAACATCCACAACAGATTTGGTGCCCTTGATAATTTTGGTTGTCACCGTCGACCACACTCCAAAAGTCAACAAACTTCTCCCACGATTAGTTGAAAACTGGATACTTCTAAAAAAGGCTCACTCTCAAGTTGATGTTGCAGTGTTCACCGTGGTAGAGAGAGAGAACAATGAAAGTTGTCATAACTCCATAATCACTTGGAAGATAATCTTGTATGCATTCCGTCCAATTCGGCTAAGCACCTTGAATGACCTGTTGGCTCTTGGCTTAAGCTTGCCATGACATCATAGAGGAAAGTACTCCTTGCAATAGAGAATCCACCCTTGGTCACCCTCCTTGAAAACTATACTCGTCCACTTATTGGCAAGAACTTCCACAAAGTTGAAGTGAAAATAATTTTGACACCCTTTTTACATGATGGTTTTAAGGCTATAAAGTTAGTAACTTAGATGAAAATTTGTGCCTAGAAAAGTCATCATCATAGCTCTAACATTAACTTTGTTGATCAAGATGGTGATTATGCCCAAAAGGTTATTCAGTGATGGGGAAGACTCAACATGTTTCTTCTCAATGATTATTGGTGACTCTTCGACCAACTTTTTAGTAGTGGTTTTCTCTAATCAACTACCACTTCTGGAGACATTCGTTGGTATGAATGGCCACTATGCTCATCAATTTGCAACTTTTATCTCTTCACTCGGAACACAACAGGAATCATCATGCTTGAAGTCTCAAGGCACAAAAGATGATGGTGGAGTTGTAGCATTTGTCTCCTCAACTCATCACTCTTGATGCACCAAGATCACTTTCGTGAATAGGAGGTCGTTAACATCTAGAGTGCGAAGACAAGCGACAACCAATTATTATCACCAAAACTTGGATATGACTAACAGTGAGTTCACACCGAAAGGGAATTGTAAAAGAGGATAGGGAGAAGTATATAAGAAGAAACACTACTTCATTCATTCAAACGACTTGGTTGCAAATGAGAGCATGACAATTGTGAACATAAGCTTGTATCTATCCAAAATCCAACAATTTCAAACTTTATATGCATTTGAAGATAAATGAATCAAGTTTCTAATGCTTCAAACTGTTTGTACATTGACATTTTCTAAAGAAAGTTGTAGTAAGAACAATAGAAGGCGTATTCACTGGTCCAATTGAATCAATTTAGTTTTTCTAAGTCTCTCTCTTTTCTAAGTGTCTTTAGTACTTTCCTATGTGTCCATGAGAATATAACAACATTACCCTCAACCCTCACCATAACTTCAGAGTAAAGGTAGACTTTAATATGGTATCAAAGAAACTCATGTTCAAATCCCACTATGCACGCATTTTAAAAAGTGGATTTAAAAATATTGCCACACAAACACCCAGGTTTCAGCCCGTTAAAAGGACCCGCAACTTGTCGGGACATGTTACGAGCATAAAAACATCACCCTCAATCCTTATAACTTCTTCATAATGTAGTGGCAGGGGCTTTAACAGGGTCAACCTAATTAAAATGTAAGTCAAAGGTCAAACCTATTAATATACTGAGTCTTGTTGCAACAAATCGGTGCTATGATACTAATTGTTACTCTCAGGATCGACGTTTGCGAACTTGGCAATATGATAATTCTTGCAAAAAGAAAATTGTTGTAAAACAAACTAGCAACACCTAAACAAAAGAGTAATAAGAAATAACACGAGGATTTAATGTGGTTCGGCCCAAATTTGGCCTACGTCCACGGGGAGAGAACTTGAGAAAGCTTTATTACTAAACTTGATACATAGAGATCTAACCTTCCTCTTGATCCCACAAGAGTATTCACCTTCCCCTTAAATCTAGACCTAGATTACAAGAGTATACCTATCTCTATGCAACTTCACCTTACTTTCTCTTTCTTAGCTTCTTCTGATCTCATTTGCTTGAGATTGATTCAAAATGTTAAGTTTTAACCTTTTTTTGAGAATTTTATAATACAACTCCTATTTGAATTATGAGATGAACTTAGCCATTGGATACTTGAAGAATCTTAATCAATCCTATTTGAAGTTGATCTCCTTGATTTAGAAGAGTCCTAAATCCTTCGATCTTTAGAAACAAACCTTCATTGAATAGAATCTGAATCTTATTCGTACTCCTCCAGAAAAAGAAACTCAAAAGCGCCTGAAAAAGAAACTGTTTCACCTTGATTTGCTTCTTCTGCTTCAAACCATCGTCTTCTCCAACTCAAATAGATTTTTTTGGACCATCATCTCTTCTTGAAAACAAGGCAAAATCTTAACAAAAGCTAGTCTCAAGCAGTAATTAGGGTCATTGGGCCATAAAGAGTCACTTTATTCTTTTAAATTTTTTCTTCGGGTCTCATCTATAAGTGTTAGATTATTAAGAGTATTATATTATAGAAATAGTATTTGGAATATTTAGAGTCATGTTGTATCTGAATTCATAGTTAGAATAAGATTTGATCTTGTAAGGTCTATACAAGGAGACAGTCTCACGGATTTATGCAACTTGTATTATGTAGTTCCAATAAATATGTAGTTCTTTAGAGTCAATGGAATTTACTTTTATAAATCTAATATGGTAATAAAGAACCAGGTTTCTTTGGTTACTTCCGTGATCTTCTATGCAATTTGAATCTTCTTTTACAATCTTTGGTCTTAGTATTTCAGTACTTATTAGTTTTGCTTCGTTCTTCCAATTTCTATTCTTAAGCATTTTTTGTCTTCTATTTTGTTAAGTCTGGAATTCTGGAATTCTACCAGCATGGAAATTTTGTTAATAAAACGGCTTAAATTGTTTTCTTCGTATATCAGTGAGTTGGTGTCTAATTTTGATAATTTTGGAGTCAATTCCAAGTTTTAGGCATTTTGAACGCAATGGTGGAAGTGAATTTGGCGGATTCTACTGTTGGGAGTATATTTTGTACAGATTAGTACAGAATTCGACAATTTAAGGCCTGATTTCAATAAGCATGAAATTTTTTGTTTGGTTTTTTGGTTTTTGAGATCTTTTGTTTGGAGATTGCTCTGCATCTAGTCACACGCAACAAAAGAGTAGATTTGTTGGGGAATTCGCTTGGAAATTTTAGTTTGGTTCCAAGTTTGGACAGAATTTTGGTTTGGACAACTTCAGTTCGGATCAGTTTCAATTTGATTTTCTTTGATTTGGTTCATCTCTTAGTTCAGTTCAAATATGTTTCAGTTTTGGTTTCATTTGGAGAACTTCTCGTTTGGGTTTGATTTGAATTTCGGCAATTTCATAGTTTGTCTTTAGCAATTCATCTCGGAGCAGTTTGGTTTTCTTCAGTTTGGTTTGGCTCTTAATCTTAATTGTTACGAATTCTGCATATGAGAGGAAGATATGTTTGGATTTTTGGAAGATTTTTGGATTTGGCTTTTGGTGTTTTGAAATTTCGTTCTGGTTAACTTGGTAACTTGTCTTGGGTATTTCGGTAATTTGGCAATTCTGTTTTGGCAACTCAACAACTCGTCTTGGATAATTTGTTCAGTAATTCAACATCAACATCAACATTTCAACAATTTCAACAGTTTTAGTACTTGTTTTTCATTTTTTTGGCAAACTCTCGATGTTGTACCATTGTGAGTTTGAGGGGGAATGTTAGATATACAGAGTATATTATATTATAGAAATAGTATTTGGGATTTTTTGAGTTCTAGTTGTATTGGATTTATAGTTAGAATAGAATTGGTCTTGTATGGTCTATATAAGGAGATAAAATTTCATGGATTTATGTAAGTTGTATTATATAGTTCTCTAAATATCAATAAAAATGTAGTCCTTTAGAGTCGATGAAAATGTCTTTGTAAATCAAACATTGTAATAAGAAGTGATTATGCAATTAGGAGTCCTATTTCTATTAAGAGTTGTAATTGTATTTGTATATAAATAAGAGTATAGAGAGAGGATTCATCAATTCTCTAATTTTCATAATTTAAATCTTCTTATGGTATCAAAGCCCTAAGGTACTTGATCTCTTAATCGCCATCATCTCCGCTCGCCAACAAAAGATGATCATCGACATCTCCTTCTTCATCTTCCTTTTTTTCTTTCCTTTTCCTTTTTTTCCTTATTTTCTTATCTGAATTCAGATATGTAAGATAAAAAAACTTTGATATTCACGATGAGATGTACAATGGCGGTATCGTTCGTAAACAGTAATAGTAAAAAACAGAGAGAGGTTTGGTGTTTTAGGTTATTTTCTTTCGGATTATGTATTTCTTTCGAATACTTCAAAGTTTGGTGATTTTCTCTAAGTTGTTTTAGATCCCGAGGGAGGATCATTTGCTTGGGTGCTTTGGATCCCAAACAAGATCAATTTTAGAATTTGTTTGTGAGATAGATTAGTAATTTGAGTACTTGAGTGTAATGGTCAAGCCAAAGCCAGTTGTTTTTGAGATCATCTCGAGCAAGATCATTGATTGGAAGCTCGACAGTGATAACTATTTCCAGTGGAAAAGGATCATTTTAGGTATATCTCACGAGCAGGGGAAAGGATTATCATCTTACCAAAAATCCTCCAAGGTCGATGACAAATGATTGAAAGTGAGAAGATGTCATGCTCTTTGGGCAAAACTTAAACACTATGGAGCCACGTGTTCAAAACTTGGTGATTCGCTCCTCTATTGTGAATGAATTGTGAGATTATCTTGAGCAAGTGTACTCAGGTAGCAGTAATCTCAATCATGTCTATGATGTGATTCAGAAGTGTTCAGGTGCAAGAACGGGATCAAGATGTTGGCCTAACATTATGCAGATTTCAACAAGTTTGTCAAAGAGTTGAAGACTTTGTTTCCTATCACATTTGATGTAGCTTTCAGTGTAACAAGCTGATGATACTTACTTTTCTTGGTAGTCTTCCTTTGGAGTATACACCGGGTCGAGTGGCAGGTTTTCAGATTCAGACTAGGCACGATCACCAACCACATTCTATTGTGTACTTGTTCGGAGATCTTGTCTTGGAAGAGTAAACAAAAGAGTGTGGTATCACAGTCTAGTGTTGAATCAAAATATTGTGCAATGGCAGATTTGATATGTGAGTTAGTTTGGGGGAAAATCTCTTGTCGAAGCTTGGTTTTAGTTTAAAATCTTCTATGAGGTTGTATTGTGACAATCTAGGTACTATTCACATTGCTGAAAAATCATGTATTTTACGAGGGCACATGACATATTGAGTTAGACTATTATTTGGTGTGCCAGAGGGTGGAAGATAATAAAGACATCTAGACACGACATGTGTCATCAGCTCATCAGTTGGCATATATATTCACGAGCCTCTTGGGAAGACCCGAGTTAATTCTATTTGTGACGAGTTGGCATGTACGATATATATTCTCCAGCTTAGGGGAGTGTAATTAGTAGTCATTACATAATTAGGAGTCATATTGCTACATGTTATTAAAAGTCTTATTCTTATTAGGAAATTGTAATTGTATTTGCCTATAAATAAAAGTAGAGAGAGGACTCATCAACTTTCTAATTTTCATAATTTAAATCTTTTCATAACCAAGTGATCTAAGTGACTGAAGTAGTGGTTCTCATCTCCCCTATATTCTCTCTTACTATTCCTTGTAGTGTGAACCTGGTATCACATGGGGGGGGACTAAATACACTTGTATGTGAGGTTACACGTAAAGATTTTGTTAAGTAATAAACTTAGGTTACTGCAGCTGCAAATAAACAAAAATGCAAAATAATTTTAATGATTATCG
The DNA here is from genome assembly GCA_038442645.1 of Agave tequilana. NCBI lineage: Eukaryota > Viridiplantae > Streptophyta > Magnoliopsida > Asparagales > Asparagaceae > Agave > Agave tequilana. The sequence goes on along the minus strand of JAVJIF010030717.1, from coordinate 155,155 downwards.
GTAATTCACTGATTGTTAAAAAATAAGTATATGAATTCTCAAAAGAAAAGCCTTTGTTGATCCATTATGTCAATGGCAAGGAAATAAGAGTAATGACAGAAACATATGGCATGATACTTGTGTTGGCCCAAAGGCCCATCGCTCTAGTTTTGATGATGATTAACTCATGTAGTTATAATACTAATGATCTTCTGTTTATATAGTCTCAGATATTCGATCAAGATCTTAGTAGGTGCTTAGCTTCAACAAAGGAGTTTTTGGGAGCTAGCACGTGTTGATTCAAGAGCTCGCGCGTCAAGATCGCATCAAGTACTCAAAAGGAGTCTACCTCATGGATCAAGGTTTGGACCAAGTCAAGAAGGAGAAGAAGATTTTCAAGAGAAGATTTTCAAAAAGACTTGAGTCATGTTGTAAGTGTTAAGATGTTGTTTTAGATAAAATGTAAATGATAGATTAGTTGTGGATTGCTCAAGCTCATACACACACAATTTATATGTGTTTTCATAAAACAGTTTTGATTTTAGAAAATACCGTTTTGATTTTTGAGCTTCAAAGTATACATCCTTGTGTTTCATGATTAGAGTTCATCAAAACAAGTTTATATGGTTTATATATGTTTTGGATTTCATCCTTACATATTGTTGGTTCAAATGTTTAGAAAAACTTATTTGATGTTTTCTATATCATGTGTTTGAGTTTTGGATTTATCAAAACCTATTTTAGAGCTTATTATCAGAAACATAGATATTTCATATAATATGTGTATTGGATCATATCCACACACACTAAGCTTCAAAAGTGTTTAAAATATCTTATTTTTGTATTTGGAGAAGTTTTGAAAAAATTGTTTTTCAAATTAAAGATGGATTTTGAAAAATACAGATTTTTGTTTAAGACAAAACTTCTATATCACAAAAATGGTTCAAAATGTTTGTAATATGTGTTGATTTTTTATCACACACATTTGTACTTCAAAGTATTTTAATGAACTTATTCTAGTAGATTTTGGTGATTTTATGGGATTTTATAAGAATTTATAAAACCAAGTTTTAATCCCCAGAATTTGATGACCAGGCCTTCTGCCAGTCGACCGGGGCGGTCAACCGATGTGCACAGAACGTGCACATCCAAGGCATGTCCACTACACAGTCGACCGTCCAGAGAGCTGTGCTCTCTGGATCTGGCCTCGGTCGACCGGGCGGTCAAACCCCAGGGCATGGTCGATCGGGTGGTCGACCGGTAGCCCCAACGGTCAGAAATCTGACCGTTGGCCGGTCGACCGACCGGTCATTCTGACCTGATGTTTGACCCCAACGGCTAGTTTTTGGGAGTCTATTTAAGAGGGCTGTTTTGGGCTGTTTTGGGCTGTTTTGGACAAGATTTTAGGAGAGTTTCAAAGCCAGTTTTTCCCATCTCTTGTAGAGGTTTTCTCCACTTGTTTTAGGGCTAATACTTCCATATCAAAAGGAGAGTTTTTCAAGAGTGTTTTCAAAAGTGATTTCTTGAGTTTTTCCTCCACTACTCTATCTTGTTTTTCTCACACATATTTGAGCTTTCCATTGCTATATCAATCCTCTAGGGAGCTTTGTTGTGAGAGTGTTTTAGGTGATCAAAGTGTTGAGATCACCAAGTGTTCATCTTATATTTGAGGAGGCGAATTTGCAGGTTCGTGTTTGTGACGAGTTCTTATGGGAGCTCGGTGTAGAGGTGCGGCCTGGCAAGCTAGTATGCTTGCGTGTGTTGTTCTTGCGGGAACAAGAGAGGACTAGTGAGTCTAAGAGTTCTAGTGTGAACTCGTTGTAGATGTTGCGGCACCGAGTGATCTTGCGGGATCGTTTCTAGTAAAAATCCTTCATAGTGTTGAAGGCGGGGACGTAGAGCACGGGTGCTCGAACCTCGAAACAAATCTCTCGTGTTTGCGATTGCTCTCTCTCTCTCTCTCACTTGTGTTTACATATCTTTCATGCTTACATTGCTTATCTCTTTACATGCTTGGTATATCTTGTGCTCTATTGTTATATATTTGGTTTGTTTGCTCACACTTGTATTCAACCAAGAGAGTCATAGTGGCACCTCAACTCTTAATCTAGAGGAATCCTGAGGAGATAGTCCAGAGCCCTTCACCGGGAATTCAGTTACACTCTTGTGTTATACCTTGTGTGTTTAACTTAATAGTTTTAATTTACATAAATAGTTTTTAATTCCGCATCATTAGCATTAGATTAGCTTGTACACCTATTCACCCCCCTCTAGGTGTATTTTCAATTGATATCAGAGCTTGGTGCTCTTGATTTGGATCTAACAACCTTGAGATAAAGATCCTCATTTTAGCTAATCACAAAATTTGTACACACATATATGGATTTCATGACACCTCTCATGTTTGATATTCTTAACATCCAAATTTGGAAAGTTAAGATGTCAATATTCCTCAAAGCCCTAAGGATTCATGTTTATTTTGCCACTATTAAAGATTCTTATTGTTTAAATGGCAAAAACCTTGAGGCTAATGCAAAAGCCCTTCATGCTTTAAAATCTACCCTAAATGATGAATATTTATCTAGAGTTGCTAATTTTGATTCAGCTTTTGTAGTATGAAATACACTTATCTCCCTTGGTGAACAAGAGCAAAACTACATGGGGAGTGATTCGGATGATGGAAGTGATGCTTCCAACATATGCTACATGGTCCAAGGGGATGACCCTCTTGAGGTAAATTCTGAATCCGAGATAGAAGAAAATATTAACATGCCCTATGATGAGCTTGCATCCTTTTGTTAAAAGCTTCTTGAAAAATATGAATTGTTGAAGAAAGAAAAAGATTCTTTTAAAAATAAATTTGAATGTGTTTCAAAAGAAAATGAATTTCTGAAAAAAGAGAATACTTCCTTGTCTTCTAAATAAAATAATATTTGTGAAGGAAATAATTCTTTGAAAAATAAGATTATTTTGGTGGGAAAAGAAAAAGAGATTATTTTGGAAGAAAATAACTCTTTAAAAAGAAAAATTATTTCAAAAGAAAAAGAAAACATTTCTAAAAGAAAAAGAATGTTGATTCTCATTATTGCCATGCTAATAATGATCATTGTCATATTTTTCATACTACTATTGATTAAAATGAGATTCATGTCTTGAAAAATTAAATTGATTGTTTGAGCTCAACTTTGAGCAATTGTGCATTTAACCATTCTAGATTAGAAACCTTGTTTTAAAAGAAACAAGTTTGGCATGTTCATGCACATAACCCACGGCATACATATGCACACTATGCTCACATTCACACCACTCATATGCATGCTAGAGTGTACAAATATACACATTGCGGCCGCAAAGGCCATCTTGCAAGATTTTGGTTTGATAGATTAAATTCTATAAATTTTGTAAATAATAATGTTTGGGTTCCTTATGATGCTAACCCCCGTGGACCCAAGAGAAAATGGGTATCAAAATCCCCACCTCTTGTGTTTGATGTAGGTGTGGGCTCTCACATGACGTGAGAGGTATGGTGCCTTGGTGGTGGATGCATGTGAAGCTAGATGGACATACCCTATTGATGCATCGCTGTCAAGAAAGTTTAGTGGGAGAATCATCATAGTTTGGAGATCTAGAGATTAGCCCTATTGGTTTGGTAACTATCTCTAACTCCCATTTAGTTTACATGCTTTTACATTTGATAATTTTTAGCATGTTTTGATGTTATGCTCGTGTTTTGTACTTCATGTGGTGAATACTTATTTAGATGTATTTTTCATTAAAACTTGTGTATATACTTGTACAAGTAGTGAGCTACACTTGATTATTATATGTTTGTACTTCAATGCTCATTTGTACTCATTACATGTACATGTATAATCTAGTTTTGATGATTATTTCATTTTTACTTCTTTTTCTTATTTTTTTACATGTTTTGCTTCATGTATATGTTATTTTTGTATAAAACTAATAATATACATGTATACCCTTGAGTCTCTTGCCTTCATACAAATTCTATTATAGACTCGGTTGTGTTAGGGATATGTATGTATATTCTTAGTTTTGATAGAACATATATATACCTTGAAGTTTGTTTAATTGAAAAATAAATTTTTATGATTTTCATATGTTTTGATATTTTAAGCTTTATTGATTATTTTCATGAATATGCTATTCACATGATTCTTATGCACTCACATTATTTGTTTACTCATGACTTTGTTTTCATGAGGAGCTTTATAGATTTCGAGTGTCAACTCTTATGTATTAAGCAAGTTTCATAAGTTATATATGATTTGATTTCATATTTGAAGGATCTTTAACTAGTCTTTCAAAAATTACTTTAAACTAGTTATTTATTCTCCATTTGGTAGTGTTTTCAATCTATAACTATTTTCAAATCTTATTTTTGAAAACTCCTACCCTTTAAGGGCGGATGGTTGGGCGACCATGCCTTGTATCCCTCATTGAATATCTTTTATCTTGTGCATGAAAGGGTGAAAGGTATGAGTTATACACTTGATCTTCAAGGAATTTAATGTTTGTATACTCATATTTGTTTCTTATATATGTATGCTTCAATTTCAATTAGTATCGATTTCAATTGGTATTTCCATACACACATATATATGATTTGATTGTGCTTGTTTTACAATATCTTTACATTCTTAAAGCACAAATTATGTTTATGTTAAGCTTGATTTTATTCCAAATGTTAATTGATATCTTTACAAACTTATACATTGATTTCAATTGGTATTTATTTGATATCAAAATATACTTCATGTTTCACCTTCAATTGATATCAAAATCTACTATTGGTATCTTAAAAAAAATTTACAAGTGGTACTAACTTTTATTTTGTCAACTACTATTTGATTTCATTGGTATCAAAATTTATTTTGTTGACTTAAGAAATTTCAAAGTTTTGTTTTAAATATTATCAAAAATTTTGTTTTAAAATTTATTGAAATGTATTGCCTATATGCAATGGGAGCTTAACATCTCCTCTATATATAGATTCATGTTGAGTGTATCTCACATTGAGGAGCTTGACCTCTCTTCATTACGTGGTACACGTGTGTAGAGGGAGCTTAATATCTCCACTTATACATTATATATTTTGTGTTATGTGGGTTAGGGTTTAGTTATCCCTTCTCCATGTAATGCATGTATGCATGGGGAGCTAACTTTACGTCTCTCCTCTTCATGAATGTATATCGCATATACATCTTTATTGTTTGTTTGTCTTCGCCCCTTTGACAGAAAGAGGGAGAAGAATTTAATGAGTTTATATGTGCATGCTTAATATTTGGTATTTATGCATATATGTTTGTGTTTACTTTATGCACTTTATTGAATATCTTTATTGTTTATTGCTCTTCATGAGTTAAGGGGAGCTTCTATGAAGCTTAACTTTAATCCATGCATATATAACTCCATGAGTTTTGTCATCATCAAAAAGGAGAAGATTGTTGGTCCAAAGGCCCATCACTCTAGTTTTGATGATGATTAACTCATGTAGTTATAGTAATGATCTTGTGTTTATATAGTCTCAGATATTCGATCAAGATCTTAGTAGGTGCTTAGCTTCAACAAACGAGTTTTTGGGAGCTAGCACGTGTTGATTCAAGAGCTCATGCATCAAGATCGCATCAAGTACTCAAGAGGAGTCTAGCTCATGGATCAAGGCTTGGACCAAGTCAAGAAGAAGAAGAAGATTTTCAAGAGAAGATTTTCAAGAAGACTTGAGTCATGTTTGTAAGTGTTAAGATGTTGTTTTTAGATAAAATGTAAAGGATAGATTAGTTGTAGATTGCTCAAGCTCATATACACACACAAAATTTATATGTGTTTTCATAAAACAGTTTTGATTTTAGAAAATACCGTTTTGACTTTTGAGCTTCAAAGTATACATCCTTGTGTTTCATGATTAGAGTTCATCAAAATAAGTTTATATGTGTTTTGGATTTCATCCTTACATATTGTTGGTTCAAATGTTTAGAAAAACTTATTTGATTTTCTATATCATGTGTTTGAGTTTTGGATTTATCAAAACCTTTTTTAGAGCTTATTGTCAAAAACATAGATATTTCATATCATATGTGTATTGGATCATATCCATACACACTAAGCTTCAAAAGTGTTTAAAATATCTTGTTTTTGTACTTGGAGAAGTTTTGAAAAAATCATTTTTCAAATTAAAGATGGATTTTGAAAAATACGGATTTTTGTTTAAGGCAAACTTTTATATCACAAAAATGGTTCAAAATGTTTGTAATATGGGTTGATTTTTTTATCACACACATTTATACTTCAAAGTATTTCAATAAACTTATTCTTGTAGATTTTTAGTGATTTTATGGGATTTTATAAAACCAAGTTTTAATCCCCAGAATTTGATGACTAGGCCTTCTGCCAGTCGACCGGCCGGTCGACCGTGACAGAAGTCGTCGACTAGGCGGTCGACCGATGTGCACAGAACGTGCACAGCCAGGGCCGGTCGACCGCACGGTCGACCGTCCAGAGAGCTGTGCTCTCTGGATCTGCCCCGGTCAACCGGTGGGTCAAAGCCCAGGGCACGGTCGACCAGGCGGTCGACCGGCAGCCCCAACGGTCAGAAATCTGATCGTTGGCCGGTCGACCAGCAGGTCGACCGACAGGTCATTCTGACCTGATGTTTGACCCCAACAGCTAGTTTTTGGGAGTCTATTTAAGGAGGCTGTTTTGGGCTGTTTTGGACAAGATTTTAGGAGAGTTTCAAAACCAGTTTTTCCCATCTCTTGTAGAGGTTTTCTCCACTTGTTTTAGGGCTAATACTTCCATATCAAAAGGAGAGTTTTTCAAGAGTGTTTTCAAAAGTGATTTCTTGAGTTTTTCCTCCACTACTCTATCTTGTTTTTCTCACACATACTTGAGCTTTCCATTGCTATATCAATCCTCTAGGGAGCTTTGTTGTGAGAGTGTTTTAGGTGATCAAAGTGTTGAGATCACCAAGTGTTCATCTTGTATTTGAGGAGGCGAACTTGCGGGTTCGTGTTTGTGACGAGTTCTTGTGGGAGCTCGGTGTAGAGGTGCGGCCTCGGCAAGCTAGTGTGCTTGCGTGTGTTGTTCTTGCGGGAACAAGAGAGGGACTAGTGAGTCCAAGAGTTCTAGTGTGAACTCGTTGTAAATGTTGTGACACCGAGTGATCTTGCGGGATCGTTTCTAGTGGAAATCCTTCATGGTGTTGAAGGCGGGGACGTAGAGCAAGGGTGCTCGAACCTCGAAACAAATCTCCCGTGTTTGTGATTACTCTCTCTCTCTCACTTGTGTTTATATATCTTTCATGCTTACATTGCTTATCTCTTTACATGCTTGATATATCTTGTGCTCTATTGTTATATGTTTGGGTTTGTTTGCTCACACTTGTATTCAACCAAGAGAGTCATAGTGGCACCTCAACTCTTAATCTAGAGGAATCCTGAGGAGATAGGCCAGAGCCCTTCACCGGGAATTCGGCTACACTCTTGTGTTATACCTTGTGTGTTTAGCTTAATAGTTTTAATTTACATAAATAGTTTTTAATTCCGCATCATTAGCATTAGATTAGCTTGTACACCTATTCACCCCCCCCCCCCCAGGTGTATTTTCAACTTGTTGTACTGATAGAGCGTAACATCTAATCTCTGTCAAGGATTATACATTACACAAAACACAATCAAGAGAAAATAACAAGTTTGGTGAAAAAGAGTGACATAAATGCTTTAACTAGTGGAATCGAAACACGAAAGTGGTCATTTTACGTAAAGAGAATTTCAAAGAAAATGAGTTGATTGGTTGATAAGACCAGAAAAGGGATAACTTTAAAACAGACATGTGAGGAGAATCTTTATAATCTTTAAGATTAGCAGGATGACAACAAAACTATGGGTGATGAATATTTCACATCAATGATAAAGAGGTACCATTCCAAACCGATAATTCATGATGGAAACGGTTGAGAATGCTGTTCATAGAATTAAAACAAAATGGTTGAACCAAAGAACAGTTTTCTGGAGTATCCTCAAAGTTGAAAGGAAATATATGTGGTTATAAGACCAGTGATGCTAAAATGAATGAATAGAAATGAGAATGCTGGAGTAAAAGAGTAGCAATACACTAAAAGATAGGATAAGAAATATGTGCACTTGTCAAAAGTTATAAGGTAGGTTCAATGAGGATAAAATGAGAGAATTTTTATCTGAAAAGAAAAGATGTGAGAGAATAATTTGAGGTGGTCAGGACATGTGCAATGGCATGTGCAACGGCAGCCATGAGTGATGTGTCATAATTGAAGGAACTTCTATGATGAGAGGTAATCATAAAAGAACCTGGAATAAGGCGGTACAAAAGTATATGGTAATTGCACGCCAGATGGGATGACCCTTCAGGCCTTCATAGAACTGAATGAAGAAAAAGGATCCCTAAACCCAAAGCAGTAGAAAATATTTTCTCTTGTGCTATATGTAAAGAAAATGAGGACAGACGCACTTCCCTAAACATACATTCTCGACTCAGTGGCACAAAATTATATCCCAAATAGTTCACCCCAATGCCAATGATGTCTCAGAATATCCCAACAGTCCAAAGATTCACTGCACACTAATATGAGGTTCTTATAAAAACAATAATTATCAAGTTGCAAAATGTTTTCAAACTGTTGGGTTCTTTTTGTTTTGCAATGTGATTGCAAACATGGAGTGATCCACAGTATTAAATAAGTTGAATATTAAATTGTGAAAATTCTAGCATGCATGATGTGATTATGTAACTCTGAATAAGATAATAATCTTCAATTAAATTAAAACTACAGAATGAATCATAGAATATCTCAAGAAACTGCTAAATCCCGTATGCTACAAAATACAAAGAGCCACGTTATGGAAGAAGAGCAATACCAATTCATGATTGAGTACTGGAACTGGATCCTTGCCAACAGATCTTTCAAAGCTACAGGAATGATGGTTGAGAGTATAGTCAACTGATCTTGCTTCTGGACGTGCTTCAGTCGCTGAACAATCAAATATCAGCTGTCCACCAAGTTCACAGAAATTTGATGACCTTTTGCAATTAGCTGCAACTTCTGTTGGCCCTACTGTAGGCCCTCTTTCAATAGAGACATTGCATGAAACATTATCATGTGCAAGGTTGACCGTGTCAGAAGTCGATACAATTTTTTCAGTCCCATCAGACTTCAGAAGGTTATTTTCCTCAGGGATAGTTGCTAGTGGGCTCTGTAAGCCAATAGTTTCAAGAGTATCCAAATCATCATCAATCTTCAGATAAAGGCACTCCACTTGCTCGGGATTTCTTGTTCCTTCAGAACTCAACACCCCCACATCACTTATGGGTCCTGCAGAGAGATCAAGCACTGATGCATTGCTCTTTTTCCTTTCGGAAGAAGCATCTATCAAGTCCTCAGAGAAAGCATTGTCATCTCCAGGACAACATGAATTATCGAATGCTGTGTGCTTTTGGCCACTCAAAGGAGTTGCACAACATGGAATTACTTTATTCCTATCCAAATATCCAGGCGTTTTGACAGGAATGCTGCCTGAAGTTAGTACAGATGACTCAGAAGATACAAAGGTAGCATCTGGCAGAAGAGCCACTGATTGACAATTCTCACTATCCCAACTCAAGGTAGAAGTGGTACAGCCACTGTTCATATCAACTGTATTACTATGGAGGTCACTTCCAATATTTTCAAATGATGGATTTTTTTTATGTGCATTAGCTTCTTCTGAGAAACTTTCAGTACGAGTGAGAAGAATGCTTGACGTAGAATCCTGCATTTTAAGATTAATGCACATTTCATCCTTCAAGCTATTAATCCATTCTGATGGGCTTGAATTCAAATCAACATGAAGATTAATATCCTCATCAGACATTACAAAGAACTGAAATGAAGGGGTCTCATTTGTGGAGATCTCTTTCGATGGCAGATAGCCACCTTTTCTTGCACTTTTAGGCTCTCTTGGCATTGTATTTGGAACTGAATTATGAGTTCCGCTCTTAGAGGTAGCATGATTCAGAACTATCTGATGCTTATTTCGCTGCTTTGAATACTTCTTTAATTCATTGAAAGTTTCACCTATGTGCCATTCGGAACTAAGTAGGGAATCTTTCTCAGTCTGCTGGATATTTGTAGCATTTCCAGTACCATTTCCGGTTTTAGAAGTAGGACAATCAAATTTTTTGGCACAAAATTATCTGGACAGGGAGCATTTGGAACAGTATTATATGCCTGCACCGTCAAATAAAAGAAGTATAAGAGATTCTAGTTTGAGGACCCTAAGCATAGACACATTCTAATACCAACCATAAGCAAGCAACAAATAATTTGCTACTAAGAATTTTTCTAGGTGAAGGAATCTGAAGTAAAAAAAACAATTAAAGTTCTGAGAAGAATCATACATTCTGTGAAGCTTGATGGTTCACGTGGCTACTTATAGTTACAAGATTTCCAGTCAGGGAGAGCTGCGTACTGTCACCTTTCTTTTCCTTCATACAAAGTGGGGCCTTATTGCTACCAGGCCCCAAAAAATGTGTTCTTTCATATGCTCCAACAAAATCTTCAAGGATAACGAGTTTATTATAAGAACTTTTTTCCTATGATCTCTCTTTCATTATTTCAGCTAGGACTGTTGATATATATAAGAACCACACTTTTTGAGAATTAAATAACACATATACAAACCACACCTTTGGATTTATCTTCTGAAAGAATTACTGATTCTTTAGGTCTCGTATCCAGCCCAAGACTTGGACTGGCATTTTTTTTCTGCATAATCATTAGGACAAACTAGCATTAAACTTGAGGATTAACTTCAGTTAAGTCAATCAAGTCATAAGTTGTATAATTTTGAAGCCCTTTCTACTCAAACTTTGAATAAGAAAAAAACCCAGTGTTTACCTTAAAAAATGAAGCCAATGACTTGGCTAATTCAGTATGACTTCTATTTGCAGGAAGCTTATTACTTTTGCACAGTACTTGAAGATCTCTACGTGAAAGATTGAGATACAGTTCTAAACTTTCCTGGTGCTCCATCAATTCAATCTTGAAGTACAAACAGAAGCTAATCTAATAAAACTGCAGATTAGTCAGCCAATTCCTGGTTCTGCAAAACACCAAATTTCGAATGCTAAAAGTGAGATGACTTGTATGCTCAGGTGGAAATAGCCTAAAGAATTTAAATAACAACTTAAAAAGAAAAAAAAACAGGAGGCGATAGAAGCGTAAACCAAATATTTCATTCTGACATAGATTGTTAAAAAAAATAAGAGCAAATTTTGTCCTCTAGAAAAGAGGTTTACAGGATATAACTAAAGTTCCGACTTGCCCAATCATCATTTCACGTAAAATAATAAAGGAGAGATATCGGGTTTGGATCAATCATGGAATCAAAGTGATCAGTTTGTCATGATACCTTTTGATTTTTTTACGTAAACTTGGATCCTTAGTGATCATTCACAATTCTCCAAACTTCAGATAGAACAATTGAACTCGTCTCATTGTATAATTGCAACTTTACTATCTTTTGGTTCTTTGCTTTAAGAAACCTCAAGAATCTTTCCTTTTCTTCACAATTTCAACCTTATCATAATGATCTGAACTCCCCATAACACCTTTTGACTTTTTACCTATAACTGGATCCTTAGAATCATCATCACGATTCTCCAAACTTTAGGTATAACAATTGAACTCTTATCTTATTGCATAATTTCAACAATTACTATCTTTTGATTCTCATGTTCTTGACTACTTCTACCAGGGGGTGAAATATCGGCCAATGCCGATATTTATGCCCAATACTGATGTTGCTGATATGACCCAATATAACCGAGACGATACCAATATTACCGATAGAACAAGACCATAATGGCCGGTATTGTTGATTTTGATAACGTAGTGGTCAGATTTTGATCTTCATTAGGATCGCAACACGTATTCCACCTCGTCAGGAGCATCCCGAACAAGCAACAAACTCGACGTACCGAAAGACCCATTGCAGGTCCAAGAAGAAAGTTCGAGCATCTTCCCGAAGCCGAGAAAGGCCGAGCACCTTTTCGAGAGCGCTCTTCCTTCTGAGAACACTCAGTTGTTCCCGAGGCCGCCCTTCTTTCCGAGGACACTCGGTTGTTCCCGAGGCCGCCCTTCTTTCCGAGGACACCTCCACCTCGAGAACTCCCATGCTCCCAACCGTCTTGATGTCCACTACTTTTCAGAGACTTTCGCTCCGAACAAGATAGCTACAGCAACCGCCCTCCTTGATCTCCGCCTACAAATAGCTACAACAACAGGCCTCCTTGATTTTTGCCTTCAGTTACACAGCATGATTTCCCCACGTTTGTGACATCCTGGGTAGTTCTGGGCTGGGCAGGATTTTTGGGGAAATCTCAACAATCAAGTGCCCACAATCGTAGCCGTTACAACTCCACACATGAAGATCGTGGCAGTTACCCCAATCTCTCCAGCGTTCCATCCGCCTCCAGGCCAACAATTCAGTACAAATAGACATTCTCCTCCAATGAGAAGAGGAGGGAACCCTAGAGAAAGAAACTTGTGATAGAGTGTTGAGAACTCCTTATAATCTCTTTGATTTAGTGAAATCTCTCTCTATCTTTGCTCCGTGATTTTTTCCTCCTTGGTTTTCCATGTAATTATCTTGTGTTTGCATCTGATTTACATTCCTATTCACAATTTGAGTGTAGATAAATTCCCCCATGGAATTTACCTCTACAATAACAAAAACCTACGGGTGACACCACCAGTGATAGTGAGATTCCGGTCCTTGATTTCTCTTTATCATCTCCAGTATGTGTAGAAAAATAAAGATTTCTTTCATTGAATATAACATCTATAAATTCTTTCACAGTGAAATATAAGTTGAATTGTTATTTTAAGTTTTTCAGATCTATGAATTGCAGTGTGTAACAAATATCTAATGAGCCAATATATAAAATAGAAAAATAACCATCTGTAGAGGATTCTATGGTTTAGCACCTCATATGGCAAAAATATCCAGTAGACGACATGGTATGGTACTTCACTCCTACTTCATTAACAAAATCAGCAAGTTCTATGTTGAACCTAGAAGGAAACATGAAGTATGCAGATTTACGTTTTCTGCAATGATCAAGACATTGACAAAGGAGGAGGATGGTAGCAAACTTCCAAGGAAATAGACATTTATTTAAATGAATTTAAACAGAGGATACTACCTCGGTGTCTCCTAAAAAAAAAATACCCATTATCCAAGGTGCAATAAATATAAATCCAGAAGAGTGTACTTAATCATACAACTATTCGACATTTTACAAGACCAAGTAAACATGACACTTTTGGACTTCAATTTCAAGCTATTGACAGCAAAAAAAATTGATAGTGAGATAAAGATTTGTATGGTAAGTGATGCGCAACAAAGGGCAAAGAAGTCACAAAAGCAATATCCAGAGAAGAGATGCAAACTAAGTTCCGGTTGTTTAGATTTTTTTCCACCATAAATCCAAAAGCAGGAAGATTGAACCGCGTAAGTTCCATATTCAGCCCATATATAATTGTGGTTAGAAGCCAAGACAATGAATGCTCTATTCAACAAGCAAAACAACTCAGGCTTTCTGAATTCACATTCGCATCCAATTATCTTGACAGAAAAATGGTCAAATCTCCATACTATCCACCAAACTAGAGGCATTTGTTTAAGAGATTCGAACCAGTGGCATACTATTTTCCAGCAGATAGTAGTTCTTTGAAAGACCAACATATATTTCCGATGAAGAAGTTTGGTGTTATTTCCTTATTTACTCCCAAGATTTGCATCATCAAATAAGAGATTGGATGTAGTAATTGAAATTTTTCATGAACAGTACTGCATCACATATACTTGGAGTTTCAAAAGCAAATATTAATATTACCACTTATAAAGTGCACCTACAGTAGCATAAATTACATAGTCTTTATACAGACAAAAATAATTATATAATTATAACAACATGATCTTCAGCAAGATCAAACCTTTCCACAAGAACCATATACTGAAAGAAAAAAAACCCATACAACGAAAGAAAACCTCAGTTCAAAAAATTAGGAAAAATCTCAGAAAGCAAATGATGAACAAATTACTCTCCAAAAGAGAAAAAGGGTCAGGAGCCATGTCAGATGGAGATTGTATTTCAGCGCGAATGAAATAGCGTTTCAATCAATGTGGCTAGGGTTTAATTCTTAACAAATCATAACCATCCACACATTCAGAGCATAATCAAGCTCTAAACAATTAGCCGGGGGGCGGCGGGGGGGGGAGTGCAAGAAATAATAATGAGGGAGTGAGAGAGACTCAACTGAAGCAGCGCTTGACCGTGCCCGCGAACTGCCGCCGATTATTCGATCGAGCTTGCAATCGAATTCGATCGGAATTAAGAAGAGGGAATGGGTTTGGGAACAGAAAATTAGAGAGAGAAAGCTCACTTTTTTATTTTTTATTTTTCAACATATCGAACTACTACCATCACTGTATATTGATCGCTGGAAAAGGGGTTATTTTTTTCTTCGGATTCCCAACCCGCTTCAGACTATATCCAGAAAAATTGAGCCAATCCAGAGCTGAGAATAATCAATGCGCACATTAGGAGAACCAGCTAGGGTCACGAGTTACGGGTTCAAACTACACAATGAAGATATTTATTATATTCTTGGTATGGCTCTTGTCAAACTTTGAGTTTGCTTTTCAGAAATTATCAGTATATTACGTGCCGGTTGAGTTAATTAACAAAAATCAATTAGGACTGAGTGGTGTGATAATAAATTTTTTCTTCCGAAAGTCTTATTTTTTTTTTCACGAAACCTCCTTTTCCTTGCTTTGGGGGTTCATTTTCTTCTGTGTGAAATGCTTTTCTTTTTCTTTTGTAGTCTTCTTTTTATGATATAACTATTGGCTTGTTTTAATATAATATGCATTGTTGCTGCTCTATTATACTATAATATGAATTATATATATATATATATATATATATTATATATATATATATATATATATATATATATATATATATATATATAGAGAGAGAGAGAGAGAGAGAGAGAAATGTATATCAGCTGACGGCTGAGAAACTCTCTCAGCCTGCGGTGACGCGGCTCAATATTTGTCACCGCACTAACTTGCGGCCCGCTTATAGGAAGAAGTTAAATTACTAAATACCCCTTATGAAAAGCTACTCTTTGGGTAACTTCCGTTATTGTTTTATTATTATTTCCCCACAAGGCAATTTTTTGACCGCTCGTTGTCAGATTTAGGTTATTTTTTATTATTATTTTTCCCCTTTTTTTTTGCCGCTCTTTATAAGATTTAGGTTATTGTTTATTATTTTTTTCCCCACTATTTCCTTACCTCTTTTTGTCAGATTTAGGTTCTCCTTTTTCAGCCTGCGATAAACTTTTTTCTGAAAATATCATTTTTTTAGAGCAATTTTTTATCCTTTTTATTTAATGTCGACGTCTGAGCATTCTAATTCCCCTGCCAATTCTGGTCACAGTCGTAAGCGCTCTCTATCTGGCGATCTAAATATGGAGGATATATCATCTGGTTCAACTTTCTCTCAGAATATTGAAAATATTAAAGGGTTGACATCTTTGCATGCCGATCAACAGGTTTTAACTGTGTCAATTTTTTTCCCGCAATTTCTTAAATATAAAATTTTTCTCTTTAGTATATATGGTACTGCGACCTATAATCACTTGTTCTAAAGTTTCAGAAATGCGACCACGGTCGCAATCTTATTTGAAAATAATCTCCGGCTGTGAAATCTTTTTTTTGTGACTGTGACCTAAGTCGCATTCCTTGTTCGACGTATAATTTGTTTTACGGAATAGATTATTTTAATCTTTTAGAACAGCGATCACGGTCACAATTTGTTTTTTGTGACTGCGACCCAAGTCGCATTCTTTGTTCTCATAATTCTTACACATTTCTATGTGAATTATATCCAATTTATATATTCATTAGATTGTTGCACAGTTATTATTCTGTTGTTTTAAAAAATATGCTCATACGGATAACTGCGATTACGGTCGCAGTCTTTAGTAAGAAGTAATATAGATTTCATCTCATCTGCGACCTTGGTCGTAGTTTAGAAATTATATTTTAGACGTGTGATATGTAAAAAAATATTTATATTTATGAGTTCCTCTAATTGTTTTTGTAGGATATGAATGCACATGTAGAAATGTCTGGAAGCTCAAATAATTTTTTAGGGAAACAGTTTCTCACGGATGTGGAAGTATACAATTTCTATAATTCTTATGCAAGGAACAGAGGTTTTGGTATGAGAAGAAAAGGAATAGATAAGTCACGGAAGCCTCCTCATGAAGTTATTTGCAGAAAATTTTGCTGCAACAAGGAAGGTGTGAAGAAGTTGTGTGACAAAAGACAAGAGGGTTTTACAGTGCATCGTCGAATTGACACTAGTGTAGCATGTCCTGCTGAGATGCATGTTCGTCTCGGTTTTTTTGACAAAAGATAGTGGGTTGTCACAAAATTTATTGATTCTCATTCACATGAATTGTCAAGCCCGGATAAGGTACATCACCATTACTCTCATCAGACTCATTGTTCGAAGATTAGCAGAAGCATTATGAGCAATTTAGTTGATGTGGGAATGCGCCCTTCAAATATTTCCCGTGTTGTGAATGCAATGAGCCAGAGAGAAGGCTGTGAAGAAGTGAGCCCGCAACAAGTTATTGATTTACTCGTCAATGTAGAAATAACATTGGCCATGAGTTTATTGCTATTATTAAATATTTCCAAGAGAAAGCCGAGACCGATCCAGAATTTTTCTTTGCAAGTGAAGTCGATAACGCGGGCATACTTAGAAGCATTTTTTTGGGCTGATGGAAGAGCTATTTCTTCGTATTTGAAGTTCTGTGATGTGATTGTTTTTGACACAGCATACAGGACTAATCACTTGAGCTTGCCATTTGCTCCAATCACTGGAGTAAATCATCATCGGCAGTCAATTTTGTTCGGCTGTGCATTGCTTGCTGATGAGCAGAGAGATACGTTTGTGTGGCTATTCCAAAAATGGCTCAAGTGCATGCATGGAGTTGCACCAAAGTTGATTATTACTGATCAGGATGCCCAGACTGGTGACGCCATCAAGATTGTTTTTCCAACTACTCGGCATCGGTTTTGTTTCTGGCATGTACGGAAACATATTGCCAAGCAACAAATACCGATGACAAACAAGTATGGAGAAGATATGGTCTTTGATTTTCATGATTGGTACACCTCCCGTGATATAAGCACATGCGAGGAGCGATGGCGTTTGATGAATGAAAAATATCATTTAGAAGAAGAAGACAGTTGGTTGTTGAAGATGCACAGACTGCGCGGACATTGGGTTAATACATATCTCAAGGATGTTTTCTGTGCTGGAATGACAACCAGCCAGAGGTCTGAGAGTATTAATTCCTTCTTTGATGGTTTTATTAATGCAAACACAAAACTAGTGGAATTTGTTCACCAATATGAAAAAGCTGTTGCTGCCGTCGTACCTCTGAATCTCAACAAGATTTTCGGGGTTTGAATTCTGTGCCCAATTGTACATCGAATCCATATGAGATACAGGTTTCGAAGTTGTATACACCGAAGATTTTTTAGTTGTTCTAAAAGGAATGGGCAGTTGTAATATCACTGTTTTCAGAAGAGTTGGAACATGACAAACCTGGATCAAAATATTTGATTGGTGATTTTTCAGAATCAAAAGACAGCTGGAAAAAGTCAGTTATGATAAGCGTGAGGAACTTCATGTTTCTTGTAGTTGCTCGTTATTTGAAACAGAGAGTATCCTATGTAGACATATTCTGTGTATTTTGTGGCGCAATCACGTTACACATATACCGGAATCATATATATTTCAGATGGAGGTTGGATGCTCGTTACAAAAACGTTGCAATTGAAAATGGCATCAGGCCTTTTCTCAGTCAAGGCACTTCACGAACGGCTAGATTGTGGACAATTCGTTCAAAATTTAATGCAATTCTTGAGATGGTTGCTGATTCTGATATCCATCTTTCAAAGTTGGACGCAGTTTTAGAAAGATTTGCCGAAGAAACTACTAGTGAATACAGAGCCATGTCAGAAAATTTTCAGTCATCACTAGAGTCTTCTCCTCCTCTAACTTTCTCCTCTTTTCCTTTTCTTGCTCCTCCTCTTCTTTCCTCCTCTTCTCCTTCTCCTTCTTCTCCACTACAATCCTCCTCTTCTGCTCCTCCTCCTCTTCCCTTCTCCTCTCTTCCTCTTCCCTTCTCTTCTCATTCTCCTCCTCCTCTCCTGCCCATCCTCTTCTCTCTTTCTCTCCTCCTTCTCCTGCTCCTCTTCTTCCCTCCTCCTCTTCTCCTTCTTCTCTTCTTCCCTCATTCTCCTCTCATTCTCCTTCTCCTCCTTTTCTCTCCTCCTCTCCTCCTTTTCCTTCTCTTCTTCCATCCTTCTCCTCTCATTCTCCTCCTTTTCCTTCCTCTTCTCCTTCTTCTTCTCCTCCGTAGCAGCGGCTGCTCTCAGCAGCTCTTCTTCTTCTTCTTTCACTTTTAATTTCCTCTGCTGCTTTTTTAATTTTTTCTTCTCTCTTATTTCTCTTCTTTTTTTTCTTTAATTCAGCCTTGAGTCTGTTCTCAGTCTCCATTTTTTCAATTTTCATTTCAAGCTGAGAAACATATTCTCTCAAGTACTGATTTTGATTCCTCAACTCTCCATTTTCTTCAGTTTGTTCATCCCGTGGTGATGGCAAACAACCTATAAAAGTTGGTTGTTGCTCACTCGTCTCTTTTTGCTCAATTATTTCTGCAGCTTCTGGCTCCTTTTTCGACGGGATGTTAGCTTGATTATATGTATTTCCTTCTTCTTCTTCTTCTTCATCTTCATCTTCTTCCTCCTTCTCTTCCCCTTCAACAGGAAGGCCAATCATAATTTTTTCATCATTAGAGATGTTGGCCATTCGACTCAAAATCTGAAGAAAAAAATTTTAAGTTAAAACCAAAAGAATGAAATAATTATACTACGACCAAGGTCGCAGTTTATTTATTAACTATTAAGATAGAATGCGACCATGGTCGCAGTTTGTTTGTCCGGCACATAAATTTAACTGCGAAGACTTGCAGCTTAATACTGCGACCATGGTCGCATTTAATGTATACGGTATTATCAGGAGAATGCGACCATGGTCGCACTTTGTATGTCCGGCACGTAAAATGAATTGCGAAACGTACAGCTCAATGCTGCGACCATGGTCGCATTCTGAGATTATGGTCGCATTTTAATTGTAATGCACATAAAAAAAAACTTGAACCAAGGCCCTATTTAAATGTATAAAATTTTAATCAACACTATATGGTATTTAATATTTTAAAACATACGATATTTGCGTCAAGCTCATTTAGATCAACTTCAAGCAGAGATCTGCTAATGTTCTGGAGGTCCCATCTTACAAAACGTGGGGTTTTGTCCTCCAACCAGACCTCGACTCAAAAATAGGAGCCCTCTCACATAGTTAATACTGCAAAATGCAAAATTAAATTAGTTTACACAAATATTCACAAGATTATGGGAAAATTTCATACAATGTTGGCCAAATTTGATATTCATACTTACAATAATTTGCACGGAGCATCCTTGCAGCTCGTATGTTGTGTGCCTGAAGATGTCCATTGACTCAATCAGGAATTGCCAAACAGCTTTAGCCCAGCATATTGTCCTCATCAGCTGCATATTGGCAATCTGTTCCACAATATACCACGGCACCGTGCATTTACTGCCAGAGAAGAATAGAGTGGCCGACATGTATAGGATGATTATTGTAGTAAAGTCTTGAGCTGCAAGTCTTTGTATGTCTCTTATAATTTCATGTAAAGTCACTTGCTGCTCAAGCTGTTCATCCTTTGTCACATCTAATTCACCCCTTCTCCTTTTCTTGACCAGAAGATCATCCAAAGCCTCTTCAATAGATACTTTCGTGATCTTTTTTATATTGGGGAAATAATTTTTTATAACCCCTCTGTCTTTCATCGTACAGGTCTTATTCATAATAAAATCCGCCCCTATGACAGGTAGACCAAAAGTGAGGGCAACATCCTCCACTGTTAACTCAATTTGTTTGCCCCCAATTCTAAAGGTCCTTGTATCCCTATCATACCGGTCTAAAATACTCAGTACAGCAATGTTTGATTTTGGACCCTTTTCAACCCCAAATCCCTCATTGTAGATGCCATGAAGATTGGGCCAAATGGGGTATTCTTGATCGCCTCTAAGAAATCGGCCTGAATGTACTTTTTGAATTTTTTTATGAACTCGCACATAGGTTTTAGGCTCGATCTCAGAGGACGAACCTTCATCTGTTGTTTACCTATAAATGTAGAAAAATTAAAAACTTTAGACCAATGATTACTTAAAAACTATAAGGGAATAAAAAACATATTATTTTAGAACACTACGACCTAGGTCGCAGTCATCCATATTGCAAATGTAAACAACTGCAACCTGGGTCAACACTGCGACCAAGGTCACAGTCATTTACAGCGCAAATGTAAACAACAGCGACCCGGGTCGTTACTGCGACCAAGGTCGCACAAGACTACAGTGCAAATATAAACAACTGCGACCCGGGAATTAAAAAACAGATGACGTTTAATACACTGCGACCATGGTCGCACGACACTAGATCGCATATTGAAACAACTGCGACCCATGTCGTCAGTATGTAATAAAAAAACAAAGGACGTATCATATACTGCGACCAACGTCGCATTCGTCTACAATGAAAAGTCCAAAATTTTTTTTTTTTAAAACTCTACGATCTAAGTCGCACAGATCTGCAACTATAATTTTAACAACTGCGACCGAGGTCGACAAATAGTGTATGAAAAAAATTTAATTTTACAAAAATATTAACAAGGTCGCATACATATACATCGCTTTTTCAAAAATACTGCGACCATGGTAAAAATAGAAGGAAATGAAAAAACATGAAAAAAATGGACCTTTATCGTTGTGTTAGAAAATTTATAAATTTAAAATTTTTTTCGTCATTTAAAGTTTCAGAATCTCTTTCTTAATTGCGACCATGGTCGCAATATTTAAAAAAAAAGAGACACAAATCTGGAAAAATTTAAAACTATGAAAATCCACAAACCCTAAAAAAATTTTGAAAATATCATTTTTGTAGTACCTTTTTCGGCGGATGATTTCTTTGGCGCCATGTGTTGCAAATATATTTTTTAAAAAACGGAACAAATTTGTGAAACAATAGAACTAATTGGATCAGAATGATCAGGTGAAATTTTAGAGCTGTAAATTTTTTTTGGAAGGAAATATTTTTACATAAGGTAAAAAGTTGTGAGTGAGGGTATTTTTAGAAAATACAATGTTGAGGTGACTGACATTAAATTAGGCGGGATTTTTCTGGATTTTGTCCTCCAAAATTTTTGACAGGTTTGCGACTCTGATGTTGCCACGTCCCGCCGGCTGAGAAACTCTCTCAGCTGGCGGCTGAGGTACAGTAACCTCATATATATATATATGTATGTATGTATGTATGTATGTATGTATGTATGTATGTATGCATACATACATACATACATACATACATACATACATACATACATATATATATATATATATATATATATATATATATATATATATATATATATATAGTGAGTTGATCCTCTAAGAACGGTTCTCACGGATTCATGTGAGAACTTTCACGTGGGCCGTCGGATCTGATAGAGATCTAATTTTATTTGATTTGATCTATCAGATCCGACGACCCACGTGAAAGTTCTCACAGAAATCCGTGAGAACCGTTCTTAGAGGATCAGCTCCCTATATATATATATATATATATATATATATATATATATATATATATATATATATATATATATATATATATATATATATATATATATATATATATATATATATATATATATATATATATATATATATATATATATATATATATATATATATAAGCCAATGAGACGTGCACATTGTAATGAACAAATTAAAGTTATTAAGGGAAAAAAACAAATGGAATAGAAAAAACTAGATTACCGCATGGAGTGGTGGAAACCAAGCTTAGGGGATGCCGGCAGCGATGAAGGGGAGGGAGACAGCTTTGCCTAAGGAGGGAGAAGATGAGGAATAAGAAGGAAGAAGGAAGAGAAGAGGGTGGAGGAGGTAAGCAGCGATGAAGGAGGTTGGAAGGAGGAGGGGGAGGGGAGAGAGGAGGGTGGCATCTCTCTCTCTCTCTCTCTCTCTCTCTCTCTCTCTCTCTCTCTCTCCCCTCTCTCTCTTTCTCTTGTGTGTGTGTGAAAGAATGAAGAGATCTCTTTGGCTCTCTCTCACAGAAGAAGATAGACAAGATGAATAGGGTTTGTAAAGGAGTCATGAGAGAAAACCTTACTTCACTCGGTTTTGAATATATTTCATAAAAGTTTGATATAAAATTTAATCATGTAATCACTAAGGAGATAATGTATTTAAGAATTTGAGATGGAAACACCTTAGTATACTTTGTAGAGAATGTGTATTTGTGCCAATTTATTATCTTTTCTATAGTTTTGCAACAACTACTAAGCATTTGTCCCGAGTATTTGGGGTAGACTACATGAACAAAAGGAGAATTACGTCGGATCGGGCACATGGATCAGCTTTCTCCACTCATTCCTATCGAGCAATATGTCTTCGCGAAGACATTTAGCCTCTATATCTTGTCATATTACCTCCATCCATATTTTCTTCGGTCTCCCATGCGCTCTTTTAACTTGCCCTAATTTGATACGCTCTACTCGTCAGACTGGCGCATCTGTAGGTATACGTCGCACATGATCAAACTACTATAGGTTGTTTTCTCTCATCTTCTCTTCTATAGAGACTAGCCTATCTTAGTACAAATATCCTCATTTCTCACCTTATCTCTCCTCGTGTTACCACACATCCAACGAAGCATGCGCATCTCTGCTGCACTCATCTTCTAGGAATGATTTCTTTTTATAGCCTAATATTCTGTACCATATAACAAAACTGGCCTAATAGCAGTCCGATAAAAACTTTCCATTCAGCCATAACGGAATACTAGATCACATAAAACTCCTGTTGCGCTCCTCCATTTCAACCAGCCGGCTTGGATCCTATAGTTGATGTCACTATTGATCTACCCATCTTTTTGAACAATAGAACGTACTTAAAATGACTGCTCATCAGTATTTCTTGACCATCTAGTGTCACAATACTATAATTTCGAATTTCCTGTTTACTGAATTTACACTTAATATAATCTGTTTTGGTCCTACTTAATTTAAAACCTCGAGATTCTAGAGTTTGCCTCTATAACTCTAATTTGGCATCTACCCTAGCTCTCGTCTCATCGAATAGGACAATATCATCAGTAAATAGCATACACCACGGTATCTCATCCTGAATAGCTCTAATAAGCTCATTCATCACTATGGCAAATAAGAATAGACTCAATGCAGATTCTTGATGCAATCTAACTGTGATAGAAAAATTACTTATTATGCCCCCACAAGTTCTGACATTTGCCACTACTTCATCGTACATGTCCCTGATTATGTTAATTTATTTGATGGAGACTCCCTTTTTCATCAATGTCCACTATTATACCTCTTTTAGCACTTTATCATAAGTTTTTTTCTAAATCAATAAAGATCATATGCAAATTTCTCTTCCTCTCTCATAATCGCTCTATAAGTTAACGAAGCAAATGAATAGCCTCTATCGTCGATCACCTAGGCATGAACCCAAATTGATTTTCTGATATTTTAATATTCTACCTTAACATTTGTTCAATTACCTTTTCCCAAAGCTTCATGGTGTGACACATGAGTTTTATTTCACGATAGTTTGAACAACTCTGAATATCACCCTTATTCTTATAGAGAGGTACTAGGGTACTCTTCGTCCACTCATTTGTCATCTTTCCAGATCATATTAAAGAGGTTTGTTAGTCATCTTACACCTACCTCTCATAAGCATCTCCATACCTCAATAGGAATTTTATTCGGCCCAACAGCTTTCCTTGATTTCATCCTCTTCAAGGCCTCTTTAACTTCAGATTTGTTAATTCTGCGCATATAATTACGGTTCATATCTTGACATTAATTGGTAAGGTCATCCATATCTTAAGTAGAACTACAATTGAACAATTTATCAAAATACTCTCTCCATTTTCTTTGATTTTTTCATCTCGAACTAAAACCTTCTGATCCTCATCTTTGACACACCACACAATATATAAGTCTCTAGTATTTCTCTATCTTATTCGAGTAATTCTATATATATCCTTTTCAACCTCTTTGGTGTCCAAATTCTCATACACTTCTTTGTACACTTTAACTATTGCATTCTGAATAGCTTTTTTAGCCTCCTTCTTGGTTAGCTTTTACCTCTCAAAACTCACTCCATCACAATTTTTCTTTAAATCTCTATAAGAGTTTCGTTTGATCTTAATGACAGCTTTTACCGCTTCATTCCATCATGATGTATCCTTATATGGTGAAGCACCATCCCGTGACTTATCATGTACATCTTTAGCTACTCTTTTAATGCAGCTAACAATTTTGTTTCATGTTGTATTGGATCATCTTGGGCTTTCCAATCTGCTTTATGTACTACTCGATTTACAAAAACTCCTTGGTTACCTTATTTTAGCTACCAATACTTAATCTTAAGATCTAACTTACTTTAATCTTTCTAAATATTTTCTAGATTTTTATGCGATCAAATTCCAATTTGATGGGTTCCCATCATTGCAAGCCTAATTAAAGGGGATTTCGATTTGACGAGTTTATCTTAAATGAACTAGCTCCTAATTTGATGTGTCTGGATGATACATTAACCATAACCAAAACGTTTGTATTATTTTATTAAAATTTAATGTATCAGAGTATTTGTATTAACTAATGATTGGTGTAAAAAATAATAATTGATGTAAAAATAATTTTTTTGTTAACATAACAAAATATATTCAATCTATTTCATGGATTAATATTATTATTAATATTGCAATTTTATTTAGGGGGTTTTTGTTTTAGCCATCTAAGTCAAATCATAATTAGGAAAAAAACTCGTATGCATAATTTTATTCGCTTCTGTAACGTCAGGCCCACCATGTACGGAAACGCTACTGCAACATTTATACGTAGAGCACAATACTCATACGTATACACATTAAATATCAACACAATAGAGGAGTCAGAGTACAGAAGTGTGTAATAATATACATTTCAACATTACAAGACAAGTACATAGTTATAATACAATGTAGATCACCTAGAGAGGGGTGAATATGTGATTTGCAAGTCAAAAGCAAAACAATAGGGAATTAAAATTTATTATGCAAACTAAAACTATCATATAATGTATAACCAAAAAGTGAAGCCGAATTCCCGGTAAAACGCTCTGAACTTCTCCTCAAGATTCCTCTAGAATAAGAGTTGAGGTGCAACTATAGCTCTCTTGATTCAATATTAGCGTGAGCACAAATACAATATTAAGCATGTAAAGATGGACAATAAGAGAGCATGCAATATATCAAACAATCCCAAGAATGTATATCTATTGAGCACGAGTAGTATCAAGCATATAGAGATATGGACAATTATGAGTATGCAAGATATAAAAAGAAGTGAGTTGAGAGAAAGATGAGCAATCGCAAACACAGGAGATTTGTTTCGAGGTTCGAGCCACTTGCTCTCGTCCCCGCCTTCATCACTATGAAGGATTTTCACTATAAATGATCCTGCAAGATCACTCGATGCCGCAACACCTACAACGAGCTCCTTCAAGAACTCTTGGACCCGCAAGTTCCTCACTTGTTCCCGCAAGAACAATACACACCACGAACTCACTAGTTCGCCAAGGCCGCAATCTCCAACTCCTTCTCAATACAAAGTAGAACACTTTGTGATCACTTCTTGGTCACAAACAAACATTCTCACATACTAGGATCCTAGAGGATGGATTTAGCAATCGATAAGCTCAAGCTTGTGTGAGAAAACTAAATAGATTTGAGAGAGAAAAGCTCAAGAAAATCTTTTTAAAACTCAAGAGAATCACTCTTGATAAAGTCTCTTTTGATATGGAAATGAAGTCTTGGAAACTTGTTGAGAAACTCTGTAAAAAGTTCTTGAATACCCTTATGAAAATCTTCTACAAAAACTGGCCCAAAAAACCCATATATATAGGTTAACAAAAACTAGCCGTTATGGGCTCAGGATGGCCTATCGATCGACCAACCAGTCGACCGACCAACGGTTAAATTCTTGACATTGGTGTTGCTAGTCGACTGCCCGGTCGACCGCACCCAAACCACAGAGAATTTAACTCTCTATCGGTCGACCGCTCAGTCGATCGAGCCAAGCCCGAAAGTGGGCTTGAGCCAGTCGGTCGACCGGTCGATCGACCGTACTTTAAGTTCGTGCATATGTGCACATCGGTCGACCGGTCGGTCGACCCAAAACCCAAATTTTAGGATTTTAAAAATCTTTTTAAATTCATTTTAAATCTCATAAAATCTCCATAAAATTCATAAAAATAAGTTAATTGAAATATTATATAGTACAAATATGTGTGATCAAAAATCAACACATACTACAAATAAGTGAATTATTTTTTAGGCATAGTAATTTAAGCTTAAACTAAAACTATATTTTTCAAAAATCAAATTCTAAATGAAAATCTGATTTTTTTCAAAACTTGTATAAATGCAAAAATAAGATATTGAAACACATTTGAAGCATAGTGTGTATGGTAATGATCCAATATACATAGTAAATGAAATATACTTATTTTTGACAATAAGCTCTAAAATAAGTTTTGATAAAAACTTTAAACACATGATATAAGCTCATCAAGCTAAGTTATCTAAACAATATGAAGTAACAATGTATATGGATAAAATTTAATACACATATAAATCATGTAAACTTGTTTTGATGAAATCTATTCATAAAACTTAAAGATGCATTCTTGAAAATCCAAAACCAAAATGCATAGAAATAAGTTTCTATAAACATATGAAGCTCAAACATGTGTGGATAGAATCCAACACATATTGCAAACTAAAAAACTTATTCTATTGAGATAAAAATCATATAAACATATTCTTTTGAAGTTGAAACGATTAAACCAAAAAAACAAATATTTAACATAAAAGATAATATATAAATTTTGTGTGTGAGTGAGCAAGCTTGAGCAATCCATAACTAATCTATCATTTACATTTTATCCTAAAATAAAAATCTTAAACTTACAAACATAAACTCAAGTCTACTTGATAATCTTCTCTTGAAAATCTTCTTCCCCATCTCGACTTGATCAAAACTTGATCCATGAGCTAGACTTCTCTTTAAGTATTTAAAGTGCAAGCTCTTGAATCAATAAGTAATAGCTTCAAAACTTGACTTCGAATCTTTTGTTGAAACTAAACACCGACTAAGATCTTGATAAATATCTGAAACTTAATAAACACAAGATCATTACTATAACTATATTAGTTAATCATCATCAAAACTAGAGTGATGGCCCTTAGGGCCAACAATCTCCCCCTTTTTTATAATGACAAAACTCATGGAATTGTACATGCATGGATTAAAGATAAGCTTCATAGAAGCTCCCCCTTAATTCATGCATAACAAAAACAAATAGATATTTAATAAAACTCATAAATAAAATATTAAACAAACATAACATATATGCATAAATACAAACATAAACTCTAAATTTGTTGCATGCTATGTTTTGTTCATGCATACATAAACTCTAAATTTCTCTCCTCTTTTTTGTCAATTCATCAACAAAGGGGTAACAAAATAAGGTAAATGTTTATGATATAAACCCATCAAGAGGAGAGATGCGAAGTTAACTGTAATAACCCTGATCTAAAATACTGTATTTTTTCTCAAGTATTTATTTTATTTTACTGGTTATTTTATTTTTATTTATTAACTTGATTTATAGTACAAATTATTTTAAGATAGTAAATGGTATTTTGGCCTTATATTTATATTTAAAATTATTAAATATTATCATTTTAATTACTAGCTAATATTTTCCCATTACTGTGTTACAATTATTATTATTATTATAGTTGTTATTATTGTTAATATTGATATTGTTATTATTCTTATTGTTATTATATTGCTTTAGTCATTATTATTAATGGTAGTATTTTTATCAAATATTAATAGATAATATTTTTAATGTTAATAATTTTATTATTATTATTACTACTATCTCTTTTTAATTATTAGTATTTAATATTATTATTATTCATATCTTTTCCTTTTCTTAGCCCCATAACCCATTACCATTGAGATCCTTACCCATTAACCCAAAACTCAATCCTAATCCAAATCAAAATCCTATCTTATCAAATTTTTTTCATAAATCTTAACTAATCCTGATTTAAATCCTAACAAAAATCATATTTAAACCTAACTTACTCAAATCTAAATATTATTTTTAAAATCATGACCTTAATTAATTTTATTCTAAACTACTCAATTAAAAAGTTTGAACCCAACTGAAATTCTGATTTCTAAAATCCCTAATAACCTATAAAAAGCCTAAACTACTTCTTTTTCTACCTCCAAAGGAAAAAACATCACCCAACTCTCCCCACCTCCTTCTTTCTTTTCTCCTCAAGTGGAGCATGAAAAAGGGATGCTGAAGTGCAAAGACTGTGGAACGTCATAGGGGAGATCAAATCTAAGTAATCTAATTTCTCAAAATTTATTTGATATAAATAGTTTATTAAAAATCGTGTCTATACCATGATCTCTATGAATATTTATACATTAAAGCCCAATCTAAAATTCAACTAAAATACATGTAAACATATACCAACCCATATTTTAATTTAAATATTTTTCAGAATTTTTATACCTAGTGATTTCAAAAAAAATTTAAATTAGCCAGACTAGAGCCGGCCTGGCCTGGCCCGGGTCTAGCCAGGCTGGGCTGCACAGAGTGGCCTGAGGGCTGCTGCATATCTAAAAAAAGAAAGGAAGAAAGAAAGGAGAAATTTCATATTAAAATAATTAGTTAAAAATATAAAAAATATAAACAATTGTCTACAATAATTTTACTTTCCATGATAAAAATTTTTTAGACTAATACTAATATAAAAAGAATTCCTCGCTGCAGATGCTCTGAGATTTAATGGTTAACAGCAGAATTTTTATTTGATTTTTGCTCAAAATAAAAGAGAGAAAAATTGTATATGTTACAAGAGGTTTGGCGGCATTTATATAGAACAAAGAGCAATAGAACCCTAGTCGAATACAAAAACTTAGGTTTCCAAAATTACACGAATTACTGGGAAAATTCTATCTACAATCACCGCCATAGTTCGGCCAGCTGGCAGAACTTCCATCTGTATTGAAGCTTCATTTTTTGACTCGTGTTGACCTCTGAGTTGTCATTCCCGTTGACTGGTCCACGGCTGCTTTGCCGAAATATATAGCTGGGTGGCCGAACTCTTAGTTCATTTCAGCTCCAGATTTTTATGAAATTTCTTATTTTGCGTGAAAGCTCTATTGAGATGTTCTAACTCTTCTTTAGATCTCTGGTTCTACATTTCTTTTGTTCACTTGATACCATCGATGTGCCAATTTTCGCTCTTTTCTTCTAATTTGCTCTTAACCAAAAATCTACAAAATAACACTAATAAAATACCCATGCAGCATTAAATATGACAAATAATAGGTATAAAAAGTGATGTAAAACATGTATACAAAGCACACACATCACACCCCCATACCTACTTTTGCAAGTTCTCGAGCAAAATCCTAATCTAAAAAGAAAAAAACTAAAAATCCTAAAAATAAAAGCCTAATCCACTTTTCTAAGACACACGATTGCACTTAGCATGTGCAACAAGCCGTTAAACCGCTAGGTTACCCTAATGGACGAGTGTTATCTCGTGAGGGTTTTCAGTAAATTACACCCACAAAATTTGGTGAAAGAATTTAAAAGATAAGAAGAGATTAAAATAAAAAGGATAACCAAAAATAAAGAAAATAGAAAAAAAGATAAAAATAAAGAAAGACAAAATATTTTTGTAGTGGTAAGCATCACTAATGTATAAGTTCTCTAGTTACCATAAATTCTCATTATCAAGTTTAATCTCCTATTAAGAATTCTATCATCTACTTTGTAGAGATTTCTAAATCTTAGCCTATATCACAGTCTTTCCTAAGTTTTCTGATCCTATGCATCTTCGTGAATGTGTGTAACGCTTAACTTGGGACTTTGATTCAAACTTTTCATACTTAAACTTTATATACATACATACATACATACATACATACATACATACATTTGTGTGTGTGTATATTATAGAAGTTTCAAAGTATTACCACTTCGTTGCCCTTTAAGCCATTTTTTAATATATATAACTAATTTAATTCTCCTTCGTGTAAATATAACGGCTTCTTGAGGTCAAGATACCTAACTAATTGATCATTAGACTTGTTTATTATATATATATATATATATATATATATATATATATATATATATATATATATATATATATATATATATATATATATATATATATATATATAATTTTTTTCAACTTACCTACCCATCTTTTACGTAAATACAAAGGCTTCTTGAGGCCAAAGCATCTAGCTAATCAATAGTTAAGGTTATTATTATTATTATTTCGGATTAAGTTATCCTCATCATTTCAAGTTTAATCCAATGTGTAATTGTACTTAAGATGCATATTCACATGGACAAATTCTAGATGACAATAATATTTTAAAAATTTTCATCTCTACTCAAAAACTTTAAAATTCCATCAAATTGATATTCCTTATCCAATTCAAGTTATATGAATACTAAATCTCTTACAACTAGGTCAACTTACCACAAAATCTCTTTTTTTTACAATAAAGAAATAAATAAAAGAAAAACAAGCAAAAGAAAAATCTTACTGTACAACTCACCTCAAGCACACCTCCCTCTCCTTCCCATGCTACACGACCTCCTTTAGAACATATCCTCCTAAAATGTGACTCTTCAGTTTTCTTCTTCTTCTTCCCCTTAATCAACTTGTATGTTCTTTTTATCCCCTCTCAAATTAAATGCATGAATGCAAGATTTTCTTAGGGTGGTTGTTGATTAAAGAATTCATCATCATCCGCTTTCGATTCATTGGATGATGATGATGCAATCGGGACATGTCTTGTAGCATGAAAGGTACCCAATCAATTTGCACTGATGTATTATAAGATGAAGAAATAGTTTCAGCTTGAATACTAATTTTATTTTTTATTGTATGATTAAATTCATCTTCAAGTATCCGTTCCTTACAAATTTGTGTGACAAGAATTGGTAGTGACAAAAAAGTCTTTCGTTTATCTTTATCGCTACCAATGGTGTCTAATAGTGTGTAGCACATGCAAAAATCTTTTTCTTTAGTCATCAAAATGTAGACAATGTATAAAACTTGATTGTAAAAAGATGAAACATGTACACACCCAAGACATTATGATTCAACCATCTGCATAATGCATGTACATTCCTATACAATGTTTTGACACTAATACCACCCCTTGAGGTACCTTGCAATGTTCTCCCATTAAGTGAATGCAGTTTCCTTGGTTTCCCACTTCTTGAGTCTCTCTTTCCACAAGAGGACTACCCGTTAGTTCAGATATTTTTGTAAATGTAAGATTTTCATCTTCCCTCTCCAATTCACTTCAATTATTCCTTAATTTCTATCAATGTTATTTTCTGAAAACCCATCATAAAACTCTTGTACTAGGACAGAAATATAAAATTTATAAGTATTAGCGTGCAACAAATAATATCAATTCCTAGCCCTTATTTGATCCAAAAAATGCATCCCAAATGCTTTGAATACAAGGAAAAATTTATGCTCAGTAAAGATCTTAGACATGATGAACTTACATAAAACTGAGCACTATAAAAGATAGAAAACAGTGCACTTACTATTCCTAAAGAATTCAGGAGAAAGATCCTGCTAAAGTTATGCTACATGGCCGAAATCTCGGCTGCCTGGCCAATTTCCTGCCTCAAACGTCACGAATCTGGCGGCTGAGGTCTCTGAAACTCCTTTTTCTGGCTGTAGAACACTCTAGTTTGAGAGGTTAGACTCGAATTTGTGAGAAACAAAGGAAAGTTGAAGTTAGTTTATATATGAAATGTATGCACCATTTTCCCAAAACTACCCTTCATTTAAATTTCAAATTCAAATTTGGAATCTTAGGAGATGTTGGAAACTAAATGCTCTTAGGAAAAGATGCTAGAGTTTTGAAATTTGAGTTTCAAATTTTTTTTTTTAGATTTTTGAAGAGGATGAAATAAAGAAGATAAAAATAAAGAAAGGATAAAGTTAAAAAGAAAAATAAGGAAAGATTTCAAAAAAAATTCAAAAGACCTCTTACCCCATACCTAAATTGTTCTATGTCCCCATGCAAAAAATCAAGATTGAGAATCACCCTAAAATTTTCAAATGCAAAAAAGAAATCCATTATTAAATCAAGATCTAATTTATCACAAAATGAATCAATTTTGAAAACCACATATCTCAGAAATAGACCCAGAAAAATAAGTAATTCAGAAAGTT
Source organism: Agave tequilana (assembly GCA_038442645.1). Classification (NCBI taxonomy): domain Eukaryota; kingdom Viridiplantae; phylum Streptophyta; class Magnoliopsida; order Asparagales; family Asparagaceae; genus Agave; species Agave tequilana. The sequence continues at coordinate 122,485 of JAVJIF010030717.1, read as the reverse complement.
TACACCCAAAAATTCCTGGTCAAACGCCCATCAGAGTTCGGCTAGCTGGCCGAAAATTCGGCCACCGAGCTGAACTTCTGGCCCTTTGATGGTCTGTCTTCTAGTGCTCATGTTGTGGGGATTTTGTGGCTCATCTGGGAGTATTGGATCAGTCTACAGAAGGAGGTACCTGACATACAGTAGACACAAGTTAGTACTAAAGAAAATTCAAAATCAAAAATTAGAAAAGAAAGTTAGAAAACTTGGGTTGCCTCCCAAGAAGCGCTTTAAATTATAATCATTAGCTAGACTTTCTCTAATTTTCATGGAGGCTCATGTATGGAAAGTGTTAGCCTCGATAAGTTTTTTGCAATCTTTCAGACTTTCTTACATATTTGATTTGACGGTGCAACTTTCAAGTATGAAACTTTGCTTCTCAATTTTCGCATTCTTGGACTTGGGCTGATTGGACTCTTTGCTAATCAACTTTTGAGGCTCCTCTTTTGATACTTTAACTACTTGCTTGTCCTTGGTATCAATTTTGAAGCACTTCTCGATATTCGATGGTTGTGGCGTGGCTTTAAAAATTTTGAAAGTAACTTGCTCATTTTGAACTCGAAGGATGAGTTCTCCTTCTTCCACATCAATCAAAATTCTTCCTGTAGCTAAGAACGGTCAGCGAATATGAGTGGAATATTACTATCTTCCTTCATATCAAGTATGATGAAATCTGCAGGGAAATAGAGCTTGTCGACTTTAACAAGCACATCTTCAATAACACCAAGTGGGTACTTTATCGATCTCTCTGTCAATTGGAGTGAAATAGTAGTCTGCTTCGGTTCTCCTAAACCCAATGCCATGAAAATAGAGAGAGGCATTAAATTTATACTTGCACCAAGATCACATAAAATATTGTCGAATTTTAAGTTTCCTATAATGCAAGATATAGAAAAACTTCCTGAATCCTTAAGCTTTGGAAGAAGCTTGTTTAGCAGAATAGCACTGTATTCGTCATTAAATATTATTATTTCATGATCCTCAAGTTTTTTCTTATTTCTTAGGATCTCCTTTATGAACTTTGCGTACTTAGGCATCTGTGTTAGGGCCTCAGCAAAAGGAATGTTAATATGCAGTTTTTTTTAAACATATTCAGAAATGGAACAAACTGCATATCTGAAGTATTTTGCATGTGTTTCTGGGGGAATGAAAGTGGGGGAATAATGGCTTGATAACTGACTTCTCTATAGGGTTTTGAAGATCCTGAGAGCTTCCATGGTTCGGCTACCTGGCCGAGATTTTGGCTGGATGGCTGAACTCTGGCTCTATACATCTCTTGCCTTTTTCTCCGGTTCTGAGTTTTCATCTACAGTGTCTATTGGAGTAGGTTTTTCTTCTCTAGAGACTTAGTCCTGTGTTAGAACTTTTCCACTTCTTAACATAATTGCCTTGATGTATTCTTTGGGATTTAGCTCCGTATTGCTCGGTAACAATCCCTGTGGTCGATTGAACAATAGGCTAGAAATTTGGCTCATCTGCCCCTCTAGATTATGAATTGCAGCTGCTTGGTCTTCAAGTTGGTGTCCGTGGTGGTCATAAATGTTTGTGTAGTGGTGGTGAGCTGTTGCCTTATCTCTTTCAAGTTTGGTTTCTTCACTTGTGATGGTGGTGGTGGCCTTACTTGTTGTTGCTGAAAGTTATTCACCCTTAGAAAAATATTGTTATTGTTGCCACCCCATCCTAGATTAGGATAATTCTTCCAAGCTGGTGTGTACGTGTTTGAATAGGGGTTATTGTTCCTTTGAAAGTTGTTCACATAATTTTCCTGCTCGGTTGAAGGGAACCCAAAGTTGCCAACTTGTCCTTCATTAGCTGGTTGCCCTACAGTACATGCATCATATGGAGGGTTTTGGGTTTGAATGGTGCTTATATTGATTGCATCGAGTTTCTCTGTTTACAATACAAGTTGTGCATGTATTGCAGAAATTGCGTCTATCTCATGTATTCCGGTCGCTATTTGCTACAGGGTTTCAAATGTTCGATTGCAGAAATGCTTTCCACCATTGCTGATGATTGAACGAGGAAAGCCAAAACGAGAGAATACATTCTCTTTCAAGAAGTTTACCATAACTTTGTGGTCATTGGTTTTACATGCTACTGCCTCTATCCATTTAGAGACGTAGTCAACTGCTATAAGAATATATTAGTATCCATGAGATATAAGAAAGGGACCCATGAAGTCAATGCCCCAAACATTAAAGATTTCAACAACTAAGATGGGGTTTAACGGCATTTCATTCCGGCATGCAATCTTCCCTAATCGTTGACAACGATCACTTGATTGACAGTAGACATGAGCATCACGAAATAGAGTGGGCCAATAAAAAACACATTGCAAAATTTTTGCAACAGTTTTCTTCCTATTAAAATGACCTCCACAGGCCTGGTCATGGCAAAAAGAAATGATGCTCTTAAATTCTGAGTCAGGAACGCAATGTCAAATGATCTGATCGGGATAATACTTGAACAAGTACGGTTCATCCCGAAGAACCATTTAACCCTAGCTAAGAAACGCAATCGTTCTTACATGGTCCATGAATCGGGCATCTGTACTGTGACAAGGTAATTCACAATATCAGTATACCACGGAACAATTGAAGAGAAGACGAACATTAACTGCTCATCAAGAAATGTCTCAAGGGCAGGTAGTGAGTCGGACATAGATTCAACCACAATCCTAGATAAATGATCTGCTACAACATTCTTAGGTCCCTTTTTATCATAGATTTGTAAGTCAAATTCCTATAGGAGTAAGATCCAACGGATTAAACGGGCTTTAGCATCTTTTTTCATGAGAAGGTACTTTAAAGCTGCATGATCGGTATAGATTAGGACCTTAGAACCTATAAGGTATGGATGGAATTTGTCAAGAGCGAAAACGACTGCCAACAACTCTTTTTCAGTGGTGGAATAATTCAGTTAAGCATCATTAAGAGTCTTTTTGGCATAACAAATGACATGAAGAAGTTTATCCACTCGTTGGACTAGGACAACCACTACAGCATAGTCGGAAGCGTCACACACCATCTCAAATATGAGATCCCAATCAGGTGGTCGAGTGATTTTCCGAGGTTAACTCGGTCTTTAGCCTTTTAAAGGCTTCCAAACAAGAAGGGGTGAACTCAAAAGGAACATCCTTTACTAGAAGATCACAAAGAGGTTTGGAGATTTTAGAAATTTTTTTGATAAAGCGGTAGTAAAATCCAGCATGGCCTAAGAAAGATTGCACCTCCCGAACAGTTCTAGGAGGTGGTAATTTGGCGATTAGCTTTGCCTTAGTTTTATCAACCTCTATAACTCTATCAAAAATAATGTGTCCTACGACAATCCCGGATTTCACCATAAAATGACATTTTTCCCAATTAAGAACTAGGTTCTTCTCCTTGTATCTTATCAATACCAATAATAGATGATATAAACCCTCATCAAAAGTAGACCCAAAAACAGAAAAGTCATCCATGAAAACCTCTAGAAATTGTTCAACCATATCCGAAAAGATGCTCAACATACGCCGCTAAAAAGTAACCAGTGCATTGCATAGCCTAAGGGGCATGCAAGGATATGCAAATGTGCCAAACGGACATGTGAATGTCATTTTCTCTTGGTCCTTACGAGCAATGTGAATTTAGTTATATCCTGAATAACCATCGAGGAAGGAATAGTAAGCGTGACCGGCAATACGTTCTAACATTCGGTCAATGAAAAATAGAGGAAAATGATCTTTCCTAGTCATGAAGTTGAGTTTCCTATAGTACATTCGCCAACCAGTTTGAACACGAGTTGGAACCAACTCATTATTCTCATTAGTAACAATTGTGACTCTAGACTTTTTAGATACAACTTGTACCAGACTAACCCACTGACTATCAGAGATAGGGTAAATGATACCCGCATCTAACAATTTTATTATCTCTGCTCTCACCACCTCTTTCAAAACAGGGTTTAAACGCCTCTGTGGTTCTCTCAAAGTCTTGGCATTCTCTTCAAGATGAATTTGGTGCATTATCACAGAGGGGCTAATTCCCTTGATGTCTGTTATGGTCCATCCTATGGCTTCCTTATGTTCCTCAAGAACATCTAGCAACTTTTCTTCTTGATCCTTATCTAAATGAGATGATATGATTACAAGTAAGGTTTCTGACTCACCTAGGAAGGCATACTTCAATGTGTAGGGTAAAGATTTGAGCTCCAACTTGAGAGGCTCAACGATTGATGGAACAGGAACAGATGTTGACAATGGTGAGGGTTCTATCTTAAGTCTCCATAGGTTGGTGTCCATGATGGGGACAGAATCTAACAATGCATTCACCTCTTCTATAGACTCCTCAATATCAAAATTCATTTCAAAATGGGCCAAGCATTTCTCCAAGGAGTCTTCATAGCAAGACTCCTCAAAGGTGTGATTGACTGACACATCAATCATGTTGACCACCTCATGATCGACCATTACATGTGGTTGGGAACTAGTATGGAAAACGTTTAGCTCAACTGTCATATTCCCAAATGATAAGGTCATGACTCCATTCCTATATCTAATAACAGCATCAGCAGTAGTAAGGAATGGTCTCCCTAAAATCACAGAGGTGTGATTGCTTGGATCTCTAACTGGTTCAGTATCTAAGACCACAAAGTTAGCAGAGAAATATAATTCGTCGACCTTCAAAATAACATCCTCAACAATTCCCTTAGGGACCTTAACTGACCTATCTGCTAGAAGCAATGTAAGATTAGTGGGTTGTAACTCCCCTAAACCTAATTGTTTGTACACAGAATAGGGTAAAAAGTTTACACTTCCCCCTAAATCCAGCAGACACCGATCCATAACCTGATCTCCTATCTTAACAGAAATAGTTGGATTCCTTGGTCCTCATATTTGAGTGCAATGAGTTACTGAATGAGACATGATGCATGTGTAGCAAATGCAGCTTCACGAGACACAAAACTTTTCCTCTTGACTATGATTAGGTCCTTTAGAAATTTAGCATATGAAGGTATCTGATTAGTGACATCCAAGAAGAGAATGTTGATTTGGACATTTTTGAAAACTTTTAAAATTCCCTCACAGTGATTTTTCTTCCTAGTTGGTTGAAGATGTTAAGGAAATGGGCTTTGAGCATAAAAGATTTATCTTGATTGTCAACAATAACTTGATCATCTTTCTTTGTTGACTCCTTTAGTTCCCTTTTTCCTTTTTCTTTTACAATATTAGGATTGTTTAGTAGATCTAGGACTTGGCTGTCCACTCTCTTGCCAGACCATAAAGTGTGGATGGCTTGGACTTGGCGGTTTGAATCAAAACTAATTTCAAACTGGCCTGTTGGAGTATTTTGAGGAGCAGGTTGTCCTCTCGGGTTGAGCACAATTTGATGAGCGAAATGTCCTTTCTCTCTACGTAACAGTTGCAGCTAACTATTCTATCTGAACCTCAAGCCTGGTTATCGTCTGATCCCGTTTGTGATACATTTGGGCTTGAGGTTGTTTAGTTATTAGTTGGCTCTGCATGAATTGTTGGAGAGTATCCTCTAAAGATGGTTTTCTTTGATTGGGAGGGACATATGGAGGGACAGATGGTGTTGCATTGAATTGATTTCTCTTGTGAAATTGATTATTAGAAGATGGTCCTTGAAATGATGATGATCCACCATATCCTTGTCCTTGAGGAGACTTTCATAAAAGGTTGGGATGATTCCGCCATCCCGAATTGTATGTTTCACTAAACGGGTTGTTGTTGGGATTGGGCTTGTGAAATGTATTAAGTATATTTGCTTACTCTGCTTTGATAATTGGCAACCCGGGGCATTGTTCAACCAAGTGGTCTTGGCTGTCACAAAGGACGCAAACGGGAGACATCACTGGCTTGGATGGTTCAGGAACTGGAGATTATGCTCCCTTACTTAATTCTAATGCTTCAAGTCTTCATACTACTGATGTCAATTTGGCATCACTCTCAAAATTAGGGTTGACTTTATTTATACCACCCTTGTTAGTGGCAGTTGAGGTGGTAAGTTGCTAATTATCAACACTAATAGGCTCCCATTCTAGAGTGTTTTCTGCTACCTCTTCAAAGAATTGACATGCATCATCGGCCATTTTGCTCGTGAATGTTCCATTACAAAGGGACTCAATTATGTTCTTATTCGAATAGTCTAATCCTTCGTAAAGAATTTGAATCAAATGGATCTTTTCGAATCCGTGATGAGGACACTCAAGTAAAAGATCCTTGAATCTTTCAAAATATGTGAAGAATGTCTCCCCTTGTAGTCGATGGAAGGTGTTGGGAGCTTGACGTATGGTAGCAACTTTCTGCTTATAATAGAACTTTCTATAGAAGGCTTCGGCTAATCCTACCCAAGTAGAAATTGAACCCAGTTGGAAAGAAAGAAGCCAAGATTAGGCTCTTTCTTTCAGAGAAAAGGGGAATAACCTAAGTTTTAAGGATTCCTCTGTCATTTGATGATACTTCATGGTTCCATAAATATCCTCAAATTCCCTAACGTGTTGGTATGGATTCTCATTTGCCAATCCCCGAAAGACTGGAAGCATTTGTATCATCCCGGATTTAATCTCGAAATTTGCCTTAAGGGCTGGCAAGATGATACAGGAAGGTTGGGTGGACCTTATAGGATACATGTAATCCCTTAAGGTCATTTGTTTGGTTTCATTATCGTCACCCATTGTTGCAGTAGGGTCAAAAACAGTAATGGATTATAATTGACCCTTAACACGAACCCATTTTCGCATGAACCAGGGTACTGCCCTGATGAAGGATTTTCTAAATCCTAGATAAGATTACACACAAGATGACTCAACCAATTAATTACAATCAAGTGTTTTTCTTTATCTTGAATTTCATTGAAAGGTAATTAGTTTTTTTTCAACCACTAATCTTAAGAGAATAGAATTCTCCCTAGTTAGACAACTACTAATTGGGTTGGAATGATTGTGGGTTTACCGGTCAAACCGTCAAACAAGCGATTCAGTTCTTCCTCTAGGCCAGGCACCACCGCAATGGGTAAGTCACCTTTTCTAGACAAGAAAGTGTAAAGTCACCTAGAGGGGGGGTGAATAGGTGACGATGCTAATCTAGTGAACGTAATGCGAAATTTAAAAACTAATTGCAATTACTATAAGGATGCACACACAAGCAAGTACAAGATATAACAATTTGCACAAAGTAAAGAGAGAGAGCAAGAGTCAATGGATCAAGCGCAAACAAAGAGATATGTTCCGAGGTTCGAGCACCCAGCTCTACATCCCGCCTTCGACACACGAAGGATTTCCAATCCACTAGCTTGTCCACAAAGGACTCCCACAAAGGGAACCTCCACCGAGGATTTGGGGCAATCACAATTACAAGGAGTTCCCAACTCCCTTCCTTACAAACACAACCTCCTCCTTGAGGCACAACTCCAAGCCAATCAACAATCACCTCACAACTTGAGGGATTTCCACAAACCAATACAAGGATCACCTCACAACCTTGAGGGATACAACCCAATAGCCAAACTTCCTCAACACAATGAGGGAAAGGCACAAAGCCAAGCTAAAGATAGGGTTTACAACTTAGTGGTTTCAAACAACAACCACAAAATAATCTCTTTCTCCCACACAAAATCCTATAGAGAAGATAGTAGATTTTAGCTCAAGTGTGGAGAAAACCAAGGGATTTGAAACCAGCAACTCAAAGAAAAATCTTTGGGAAACAAATGAAACCAAGATAGAGAAGTTCAATTCAAAAGCTTTTCCCAAAACCCTTTTCTTTGATTTTTCAAACCCTAATGAAAACACCAAAAAGATTGTTCAATTTGAATCCAAAAACCTATTTTGATTGCAGCAAAAACACCAGAGAGAATGAAAATATTAGCCCAAAATTCTTAGAGAAAAACTCTTGTAAATGGGGTATTTATAGGCAAATCTGAAAACTAGCCGTTGGCTGTAATTTTTGCCAGAAATACCCTGACGGTCGACCGCCCGGTCGACCGCCCAACGGTCAATTTTTGAACCGTTGGCGCAAGCGGTCGACCGCCCGGTCGACCCAAACAAACAGAGAGCAAACCTGCTCTCAGTCGGTCGACCGTCCGGTCGACCGGCCAAGGCTGTAGCCAGCGTGCACGTATCTGTGCACGTCTGTCGACCGCCCGGTCGACTGGCTACTTGGTGCGGTCGACCGTACGGTCGACCGACCAAGCCTGGCAGGCAAAAAACAGGTCAGAAAAATAGGGGAAATAAATATACAATAAATTCTTGTACATTACTAAAAATCCCCAAAAATAGTTTTGTCAAATTGCATTGATATATAAACATGTGATAAAAGTTTTGACTCAAATATCAAGCAATTAAAACTTATTTTTATGTCTTTTCATTTTAACCAAAAACCAAACCTTGTATTTTCTAAAACTTGGAATAGAAAATACGTTTTGTCTAAAACTCATCCAAATACAAAAACATGATATTTAAACACTTTTGAAGCATGATGCATATTGATAGAAATTCAATATACATGAAACATATACATATCACAGTTTTTGTCATTAATACCAAAATATATGTTTTGATAGAAATACCAAAACATAAAACACTGTTTAAGCAATAGAAGCATGCATGTATATAGAACAAATCATATATACATTAAACCATGTAAACTTGTTTTGATCTATCTATTCATGAAAACCAAGATCGGTTAAACCTAAAACGAAAAACCGAAAACCAATATTCAAAACATGAAACGTGTGTGTTGTGAACTTGAGCTTATCATACTATTCTAATCTTTACAATTAGGATCTAAACCCAAAACTAAACTATGGTACCGATGTCTTCTTGTTGAGCGCAATCTCCAAGCCGACTCGATCCAAAACTCTTTGATCCACGGAGCAAGTGCTATATATGATCTTTGACGCTTGGGCTCTTGAATCAACATGTGGGTAGCTTCCAAATCATCTTGTTGAAGCTAATCACCTACTAATAACTTGATTAATGATCTGAAACTAAAATCACAAGATTATTAGTACACATAACTACATGAGTTAATCATCATCAAAACTAGAGTGGAAGGCCTTTGGGCCAACAATCTCCCCCTTTTTGATGATGACAAAACTCATGGAGTTATATATGCATGGATTAAAGTTTAGCTTCAAAGAAGCTCCCCCTTAACTCATGCATAGGAATAAACAAATAGATATGTAATGTAAGCTCTTAAACATGTATGCATCAACATGCATAAAACACATAAAGATCTAAAACTTGCTCTTAATACCAATTAAACATCAAGTTCTGAAACATGCTCTTGATACAAGTTAAACAAAACAAAGTATGTTTTCAAAAACAAACTCTTGATACCAATACCAATTTGCAAAACAAAACTATTGAAGCTCTTGATACCAAAAAAAATGAACATATTAAATGATACCAATTAAACTTTAATAAATCATACTAAAACATAAAAACATGCATACACAAACATGCATATAAACTCAAATTCTTCTCCCCCTTTTTGTCAATCATCAACAAAGGGGTTAAAAACAATCATAATAGAAGCAAATTCTTCTCCCCCTAAATGTTCAAAACAAAGAAGCAATAAATTATTCCAAGGGGTAAAACTAAAGTCAATATGATATCAATTGAAAATAACAAACTTTGAGAAATGTTAAATCCTATTTGAAATAAAATAAGGTATTGAAACAAAATAACATTTTATATCAAAATGAAAACATGTAATGTAAACTTGATACCAATAGATAATAAATAGCATCTTGATACCAAAAGAAGATATTTTTCATTATAAGCATATGATACCAATTACTTTGATATCATAAAGTTAGGGAGTGGGAAACAGAAACAATGGTAAACCAAATACCAATTGAAATATAAAATACGAGTTTTCTCCCCCTTTATGAAATACCAAAAGAAAATATGCATAGGCTTGAAATAAGATACCAATTGAAAATTAAATCAATTGAAACATGATATTCATTAAAAATTCAAGCTTAGCAATCTTGAAATTATGATAAAGCTTGTATATGGATACCAATTGAAAAACTCAAGCTTAACATAACCAAAATTTGTGATATCTTGAAGCACAAATAAATCATCTATATATGTATGTAAGAAATAGATACCAATTGAAATTGATACTATATGAAGTGTAAGCATACATATATAAAACAAAACATATATGAGTATACAAAAGGATGTCAAGATTGATACCAATTGAAAGAATTCAATGATACCAATTGAAACAGCAATAAGATCAAGTGTATGACTCATATCAACTACCACCCATTTCATGATCAAGTTTAAAATGATTTACACTATTAAGCATACATGAGCATGATCTCCCATCCAACCGCCCATTGATGGTAAGGGTTTTCAAAAATAGATTTGAAAGTAGAGTACGTTTGAAAATCACTACCAAATGAAGAATAACACAACTAGTTATATGAATCAACTAGTACGAGATCCTTCAAATAAGGAATAAAAAATATTTTTCATGAAGACGCATGTAAACCACATGGCACTAAAACTGTAACGCCCCGATCCTAAAGATACGGAGACGTTATGGCGACGCATATACGCGAGGTAAAGTACCCCTCGTATACGCGCTAAGCCTAAATTGTAACCTGAACAAGATATAAATCAGAACTATAATAATCATCGATCACTGCAATAATACATATAAAACTACACAGGATCTGAAATGAATGAGGAATAGAATAACAGGCTAAATGTGATGTACAAGAATCTAGGAATAATAATAGGAAAGGAAAATGCAAAAGTATCAGAATCAAAGAGAGAGAGAGAGTCCAGCTCCTCGCATTATGGACGGTCTCAACGGACACCTGCACAATAAAAACAATCGTCCAATATCTGGACGTGCAAATCCAGGGTCGTCAGAACGCGACCATAATGAGTGTGTGTGTAAAGGGGAAAGAACTCGTGCAGAAGAAACAGTGCATACATAATAATAACAGATAACTGAAAGAACTAAATAATATGATAAACACCGAATAACAACATGTATGTAGAATAAGGCAGCTAACATAACTGTAAACAACAACTGACGTTATGGTGTGTAACCTAGCATGTCACTAGTCTGGTATACAATACTGGTCATGGTTATAGTTATATGTCTATCACAGTGATATAATGTACAGTCAGGTGATTAATGTCAGTCACCATACATTAACAGTTCATTATTATTTATTATGTCAGCGAACACCAATTGCCACCTGTAATAGACGCATCCCATACTACGCCTACTACACGTGTCAATCAGGGTCCTAAGTTATTGAAATTAATGGAAGAGACTTTGTCCATGCTTTAGGTGGGTTCCGTGCATACCCGGAACCACGGCCTCAGTTTCCTGGCGCTGAACCAGGCCGTACCGCTAGGTACTCAGTAACAGTAACAGTAATCTCACTGTGAAACAGTGGAACAGTAAACAGTACAGATGGGATGCCAGTCATCCCCCAGGAACCCTACAGTGGAACCCTCAGTCGGCTGCGCAACCTGTATCCTAGGTCCACCCAAAATACATGTTGGCCCAAAGGCCTATCACCCTAGTTTTGATGATGATCAACTCATGAAGTTATGTTTACTAATGATCTTGTGTTTAATTAGTGACAGATTCCTTATCAAGATCTTAGTAGGTGTGGAGCTTCAACAAAGGATAAAATGTCAAGTTGGAAGCTAGCACCGGTCGATTCACGAGCCTATGCATCAAGACCACATCTAGAGATGAGCTCGGTGGATTGCATGTGGACCAAGTCAAGAAGATGAGAAGACTTCAAGGGAAGACTTCAAGAAGATGAAGACTTGTGTCTAGGTATAAGTTTTTTGTTTGTTTTAGTTAAAATGTAAAGGATAGATAGTTGGTGGATTGCTCAAGTTCATATCACACACACACTCTTGATTTATGTGTTTTCATAAAAGATTTTTAGTTTTAGAAAAATACCGTTTTAGTTTTTGGTGTTTCAAATATACATGTGTTTTTAACCAAAACCTTTTTAGAACTCTCGTCCGTCCTGCTGATCTGCTCGACACACTTTTAGTTTTCTAGTCATAACTTTTGATTCCTATATTCAATTAACATGATTTATATTGCATTTTAAAGATGACTTTCAGAGCTACATTTAATATTCAATAATCATCTTCTGATTTAAATGTTAAGAATGTCAAATATTGGGTTGAAGTCTGAAAAATAGTTTTCAGTTTCTGATTTGATACCTTTTAGTATTTTATTGATAACTTTCAATTCCTAATTGATATTGATTTGATTTAAGTTGCATTAGAAAGAAGACTTCAATATCTACAAATTCATCCTATATACGTATTCCCAAATTCAAACGTTTTAGACCTCAAAACTGTGCTCCAAGTTAACCCATTGCACAGAGGTCGGTCGACCGGGCCGGTCGACCGACGTGCACAAAACTGTGCACGTCTGGCAGTTTTGTGCGGTCGACCGGGCCGGTCGACCGGAACTGAGAGCAGTGCTCTCTGTTCTTATCGGTCGACCGGGCCAGTCGACCGGAGGCTGTAACGGTCAGATTTTTGACCGTTACCGGTCGACCGGGCGGTCGACCGGCAGCTCTGACAGACCCCAACGGTCAGATTTTTCTGACCTCTATAAAAGGGGGTTTTGTCATTGTTTTGAGCCAAGATTTTAGGAGAGCTTTTGTCCAGTTATTTTCATTCTTTTAGCAGAGTTTTTTTCACAAAATAGAGTGCCAATATTTCCTATCAAAAGGGATTTTATCAAGAGAGTGTTTATTGTGATTTCTTGAGTTTTCCATCAAAAGTTCTTTCCTTGATTTCTCACACTACACTTGAGCATCCATTGAGCTATTCATCCTATAGGTGTTGTAGTGAGAGTTTTTGTAGGTGATCAAGTGTTTAGATCACCAAGATTTCATCTTGTACTTTGAGGAGACGGGCAAGTGTGCTCGTGGTTGTTTAGGGTTCGGGTGCGAACTCTTGTAGCTTGAGGTGCGGCCTCGACGAGCCGGTGGGCTTGTGGTGTGTAAGGGACTTTGGGAGTCCGAGGGCTTGTAGGTGTTGCGGCACCAAGGAGAGATCCGGTTGGATCGTGCATAGTGGAAATCCTTCGTGTGTCGAAGGCGGGGATGTAGAGCAAGTGTGCTCGAACCTCGAAACAAACCCTTTGTGTTTGCGATTGCTCACTCTTGCTCTCTTACTCTTTTTGTCTCTATTATATCTTGCATTACTTACATTGTATTTACTTTACATGCTTGATATACCCTTGTGCATATTTGATATATACTTGCGTGGGATTGTTGCTAACACTTGTATTCAACCAAGAGAGCCAACGCGGCACCTCAACCCATTCAAGGGGAATCTAGAGGAGTTTGTCCAGAGCCTCGCAAGGGGAATTCGGCAACACTCTTGTGTTATACATAAGTGTTTAATTAAAAGAAGTTTTATTTGGTCAACTTAGTTTTAATTCCGCATTATTTGTTCATAAGTGACCATTAGATTAGCCATCACCTATTCACCCCCCCTCTAGGTGATCTTACAATTGGTATCAGAGCCAAGTGCTCTTGATATTGGGTCTAACAACCTAGAGTTAAAGATCCTCTTTTAGGCTAATCACAAGATTTGTACACACACAATGGACTTCATGTCACCACCCACCTTTGACATTCTTAACATCCAAATTTGGAAGGTTAAGATGTCTTTGTTCCTCAAAGGACTTGGCCTTAGTGTATATCTTGCCACAACTAATAAAGAATATTGCTTAAATGGTAAGAACATTGAGGCTAATGCAAAAGCCCTTCATGCTATTAAGTCAACCCTAAATGATGATTATTTATCTAGGATTTCTAATGTTGAATCGGCTTTTGTAGTATGGAACACCCTCATCTCCCTTGGCGAAAAGGATCTATACTATGCGGGAGCGATTCGGACGTTGGAAGCGACATCTCCAACGTATGCTATATGGTCCAAGGGGATAACCCCCTTGAGGTAACTACCGAATCCGAGGATGAGGATGTTAATATGTCATATGATGAGCTTAATACATTTTGCCAATTATTGCTTGAGAAATATGACATGATTAAAAAGAATAATAAAATTTGAAAAAGGAAATTGCTTGCATGCATAAGGAACATGACTCATATAGAAACAACATTGCATGCTTAGAAAAAGATAATGAAAGTTGAAAAAAGAAATTTGATTGCATGCATGTAGAAAATGATTCTTTTAGAAATAAACTTGTATGTTTAGAAAAAGAAAATGAGGATTTGAAAAATGAGAATATTTCCTTAATGTCTAAATTGAATGTTTTTTGTGAAGGAAATATGATTTTGAAAAATAAGGTTGATATGGTGGAAAAACAAAAGGAAGTCATTTTGTAAGAAAATAAGTCTTTAAAAGAAAATTTGTTGAAAAAGAAAAGGATAATGTTTTTCAAAAGAAAAAGAAAATTGACTCTTCATCTCATCATGCTTCTCATGCACACATTGATAAAAATGAGATTAAAAATTTGAAAAATAAAATTGATAATTTGAGCTCTAATTTGAGCTCATGTGCATTCAATCATACTAGATTGGAATCCTTGTTTCAAAAGAAACAAGTTCCTCATACTCATGCACATTCACATCATGCACATGCTTATGATGCACATCATGCTCACACTCCCACTCATAAGTATGCTAAGGTGTACACATGTACACATTGTGGCCGCAAAGGCCATCTAAGAAAATTTTGTTATGAAAGGTTAAATGTTCTTATTTTTGATAAAAATAAAAATGCTTGGGTTCCTTACAAGACTAACCCCATAGGACCCAAGAAAATATGGGTACCAAAATCCCCACCTTGTGTATTTGATGTAGGTGAGGAATCTCTCAAAACGTGAGAGATTTGGTGCCTTGATGGTGGGTGCATTTGAACTAAAATGACACATACTTGGAGCACCGCTATCAAGGAATTTTGGTGGGTCAACCACCATGCTAGGAGCTTTGGAGTTGGTAACGATTTCTAAACTCCTATTTCATTTATGCACATGTTTTTAATTTCATGTAGCATGTTCATATTTTTTTTTGGTACTTCATGTGGCATTTACATGCTTAAATGTAGAATGTGTCAAAACTTGCATTTATACATATATGAATAGTGAACTACAATTGACTCATATATATTTGAACTTCATGCTCATTTGTATCCACTATATGCATGTGTATAGGCTAGTTTTGATGATTCGGTCATTTATACTTGTTATGCCTATCTTTGATCTTACTTCATGTATATGTGTGTTTAATTCAAATCTAATAAATATACATGTATACCCCTTGAGTCATTTGCCTTCATGCAATAGATATTGGACCCTTTTCATATTTGGGATATGTATGCGTATTGTTAGAATTGGATAAATCATACATATACCATGAAGATTAGTATTTTAAATAAATAAAAAAATGATTTTTCATTTGTACAACAAAATGTGATTTATGATCTTTTTGAGCTTGAATGACTATTTTTATAAAGCATTGCTAAATACAAAATACTTTATGAAAAATATATGATTTGTTTTAAGATGAAAAATAAGATTTTCATGAGATTCATGCTTCACTTTCTATTTTCATGAAAATACCATTTACATAACCTTTGAACACTCATCTTTTATAATAAAAAATAATTTTTGAGCTTTATGGACTATGCGTGCTTAAACTTGTATGTATTTAGTATAATTCATGAATAACATATGATTTCATGTTTTTGAAGGATCTTTAACTAGTTTTTCAAAAATTATTTATAACTAGTTATTTATTCTTCAAATTTTGGTAGTGCTTAAACATAACTATCTTTTAAACCTACCAATTTTTTGGTTATGAGTATATACATGATTTACAGTGTTAATTTTATAATTGGTATATTACTCACATTTTGGTTCCTATATATGTATGCCCTAATTTTCAAATTGGTCTTATCTATTCACATACATATATATGATTTTCTTGTGCCTGCTTTACAATTGATTTACATTCTTAAAAGCACAAAAAGTTTATGCTAAGTTCACACCTTATATTAGCTATGCATAAGCTTATGAAAAATAAAAAGATTTTATTTTAGATCTTTCATTTGGTATCAATAGGCCTCAACTTCAAATTTGTTATATGATTACAATTGATATCAATATGTTTGAAACAAAAAAATTTTTTTTTGCAATGATAACTTGATATCACACATCTTCAAGTGCTATTTTCTATTGGTATCAAAATTACAAATTATGATTGGTTCAAAATTTGTTTTATTGGGAAAAGTTCAAAATTTTGTTTTGATAAAGAAAAATTAAAAATGTTTTGTTTTGTATTTCCTATATGCAAGGAGAGCTTAACATCTCTCTTACATATAGATTCATGTTGAGTATATTATAAATTGAGGAGCTTAACATCTCTTCTTTATATGATATACGTGTGTAGGGGGAGCTTCACATCTCCTTCTATGCATTACATAGTTGTGTTGTGTGAATTAGGGCTTCACATCCCTCTTTCATGCAATGCACATTGTAGGGAAGCTAACTTAACGTCTTCCTCTTCATGAATGTATATCGCATATAAATCTTTATTGGTTGATTTGTATACCCCTCCTTATTTCTTTGTTTTTGACAAAAAGGGGGAGAAAATTTTTTTTTGATTTAATTTTACTTTGAACCCTTTGTTGATGATTGACAAAAAGGGGGAGAAGTATTTGAGTATATATGCATGTTTTCTTTACTTAAGGGGGAGAAGTATTTGTCTTCCTGTTAGTTATGCATATATGTTTTTTTTGTATTGGTTTGCAAATAATAGGAGAAAAAGATTTGTTTTTGTGTTATCTCCATTCATTTGCATATATGTCATGTGCTTCATTGTCATATCTTTATCATTTATTTGATATGCATGAGTTAAGGGGGAGCTTCTTTGAAGCTTTACTTTAATCCATGCATATATAACTTCATGAGTTTTGTCATCATCAAAAAGGGGGAGATTGTTGGCCCAAAGGCCTATCACCCTAGTTTTGATGATGATCAACTCATGAAGTTATGTTTACTAATGATCTTGTGTTTAATTAGTGACAGATTCCTTATCAAGATCTTAGTAGGTGTGGAGCTTCAACAAAGGATAAAATGTCAAGTTGGAAGCTAGCACCGGTCGATTCACGAGCCTATGCATCAAGACCACATCTAGAGATGAGCTCGGTGGATTGCATGTGGACCAAGTCAAGAAGATGAGAAGACTTCAAGGGAAGACTTCAAGAAGATGAAGACTTGTGTCTAGGTATAAGTTTTTTGTTTGTTTTAGTTAAAATGTAAAGGATAGATAGTTGGTGGATTGCTCAAGTTCATATCACACACACACTCTTGATTTATGTGTTTTCATAAAAGATTTTTAGTTTTAGAAAATACCGTTTTAGTTTTTGGTATTTCAAATATACATGTGTTTTTAACCAAAACCTTTTTAGAACTCTCGTCCGTCCTGCTGATCTGCTCGACACACTTTTAGTTTTCTAGTCATAACTTTTGATTCCTATATTCAATTAACATGATTTATATTGCATTTTAAAGATGACTTTCAGAGCTACATTTAATATTCAATAATCATCTTCTGATTTAAATGTTAAGAATGTCAAATATTGGGTTGAAGTCTGAAAAATAGTTTTCAGTTTCTGATTTGATACCTTTTAGTATTTTATTGATAACTTTCAATTCCTAATTGATATTGATTTGATTTAAGTTGCATTAGAAAGAAGACTTCAATATCTACAAATTCATCCTATATACGTATTCCCAAATTCAAACGTTTTAGACCTCAAAACTGTGCTCCAAGTTAACCCATTGCACAGAGGTCGGTCGACCGGGCCGGTCGACCGACGTGCACAAAACTGTGCACGTCTGGCAGTTTTGTGCGGTCGACCGGGCCGGTCGACCGGAACTGAGAGCAGTGCTCTCTGTTCTTATCGGTCGACCGGGCCAGTCGACCGGAGGCTGTAACGGTCAGATTTTTGACCGTTACCGGTCGACCGGGCGGTCGACCGGCAGCTCTGACAGACCCCAACGGTCAGATTTTTCTGACCTCTATAAAAGGGGGTTTTGTCATTGTTTTGAGCCAAGATTTTAGGAGAGCTTTTGTCCAGTTATTTCCATTCTTTTAGCAGAGTTTTTTTCACAAAATAGAGTGCCAATATTTCCTATCAAAAGGGATTTTATCAAGAGAGTGTTTATTGTGATTTCTTGAGTTTTCCATCAAAAGTTCTTTCCTTGATTTCTCACACTACACTTGAGCATCCATTGAGCTATTCATCCTATAGGTGTTGTAGTGAGAGTTTTTGTAGGTGATCAAGTGTTTAGATCACCAAGATTTCATCTTGTACTTTGAGGAGACGGGCAAGTGTGCTCGTGGTTGTTTAGGGTTCGGGTGCGAACTCTTGTAGCTTGAGGTGCGGCCTCGACGAGCCGGTGGGCTTGTGGTGTGTAAGGGACTTTGGGAGTCCGAGGGCTTGTAGGTGTTGCGGCACCAAGGAGAGATCCGGTTGGATCGTGCATAGTGGAAATCCTTCGTGTGTCGAAGGCGGGGATGTAGAGCAAGTGTGCTCGAACCTCGAAACAAACCCTTTGTGTTTGCGATTGCTCACTCTTGCTCTCTTACTCTTTTTGTCTCTATTATATCTTGCATTACTTACATTGTATTTACTTTACATGCTTGATATACCCTTGTGCATATTTGATATATACTTGCGGGGGATTGTTGCTAACACTTGTATTCAACCAAGAGAGCCAACGCGGCACCTCAACCCATTCAAGGGGAATCTAGAGGAGTTTGTCCAGAGCCTCGCAAGGGGAATTCGGCAACACTCTTGTGTTATACATAAGTGTTTAATTAAAAGAAGTTTTATTTGGTCAACTTAGTTTTAATTCCGCATTATTTGTTCATAAGTGACCATTAGATTAGCCATCACCTATTCACCCCCCCTCTAGGTGATCTTACAATACAGACGCTGTCTCCTCCATCAATTTCCCCAATCCCAGTGTACGTTGTCCATTTACATTATTATTTATTTCAGTTAAGTCAGTCAATATCAATGTCACCTAGAATACTGAGACATGCAGTGACCGTAACAGTAACAGTACAGTAACAGTAATTGTATACACGATGAACAGTAATAGGAACAATGAACAGTAACAGTAATCGTGTATACAATGAATAGAGCTGTACCGAGTGTTACGGTTTGTGATACTTTCCCAGTAACTTTCAGTAACATGAGCTGTATGTTTATCAGGTAGATGTCATGTACAATCAGTGATGTCACTTAAGTGGTATCGTGATGTTTATTCTGAATCAGCAATGTGGTCTTCCGGGTTTGTTGATTATGTATTTAATACGTGAATGTGAACATGAGCAATAATTGACATGCATGAACAGTAATTAAACATGAACACTGTTAAACATAATAACGTATATAGGAACCAGTTAAAAGCACTCATATAAAATAATTTCAAAATACTCAATAAGAAAACAAGGAACACTCACTTGAAATGATGTATTTTTGGAACCGAATCGCCGTTTGGTCTTCACTGTACGAACTGATATGGATCTCCGAATCATTCCATGGGACAGTCTAAAGTAAAAGTATCAAGCAGCTACCATGAGATGGCTCAAGCTAGTAGGAGAATTAGTGAACCATAAACAAGTTAAAAGCACAGATCAACCTTAACAGA
The DNA here is from genome assembly GCA_038442645.1 of Agave tequilana. Classification (NCBI taxonomy): domain Eukaryota; kingdom Viridiplantae; phylum Streptophyta; class Magnoliopsida; order Asparagales; family Asparagaceae; genus Agave; species Agave tequilana. The sequence continues at coordinate 102,741 of JAVJIF010030717.1, read as the reverse complement.
AGCAACCAGCGTCTAGGACTCACATGTCAAACTATTGGACAAAAGCAATAAGTTTTACTTTTCCAACAACACAAGAAAAAGATTTTGATAGCTCTTGAATGAGCAGAGATTACAAAAAAAAAAGAGAAAGAACTCGGTAAGGAATTCCTAGGATACCTACAGTTAACTACATTGATTAACTTGCTCCACTCCTCACTGCTATTACAACAAAAATGTAGAGCTCTATCACATAGTAAGCTTGCTAGGCAGCACCAGAAAAACTAAATAAAGTAAACCTTCAAGCTTATGTAAAATAATTTTAAATTCTTAAACCAAAAACTATAGCACAAGGATGCAGATAATAACACTTTAGACAAACATGTCATCAACTAGCATATTGGCGTACTAATTTGTGGGGAATCACCATCCACAACACCAAAAACTGGCTATATCGATTGATTAAAAAAAAACAGAAGTTGTAAAAAAAATTTTTTGTAACACAAAGCATAAGTATATTCCAGCTAAGATTGACAGTCAAGCAAATTATATTAAAGCAAGATTATCAAAAAAAAACATGTAACCACATGATCAACTCACAATATCAACTAATACTCTTGAGTACCCACCTATTAATCTGTGGCAATCTACAACAAATAATTCTTTACAAGCTAGAATTTTATAAATAACTACATAGTGGATAAAAAAATTAAAATAACAACTAACAATACAACTCTTCTATCAAATTAATTTGCATGCAAATCATTATGTAAAACCTATACAAATCAGATCTCTGTTTATCTAAACTTTCAGACTGGCACTACAAATCACTGCTATCAACGAACATTTTATCCCAAACTAATCATTGAATCTCTAATCAATAACCAAATCATTTAAAAGATCAGCACAAACTCAAATCAATAAAACCTTAGAAGAGAACGAAATGAAACTCACGTTACGGGGTGAATTACGGCGCACCGACGGAGGATCTAACAGAGGCATCGGGGGCCGCGAAGGATGTCGTTGGATAGAGCATCACGTCGTGAAGGACGTGGGTGCGTTCGCACTCGTCGACGGTGATCCACGGCGTCCCACGGAACGACGGAAAAAGGCTCCCACCCATGAAATAATCCCATACATGAATTAATACACATACCCATCCACGTGCACTACACTAGCACTCTACACAACTCACGCACACACTTGCATGCATGCATGCATATTAATTAAAACCACAAACATATATAATCATAACCATTATTTAACACAATATCCCATCAACAACCAGGCATGAATATAAGATGAAGAATGAAAAGCAAAGAAGTGAGAGACTCACTGTCATGGCATGGCCGGCCACGGCGTGGCTCCGGAACGTCGGCGGAGGACGCGGAGGAGATGGGGGTTGCCGGCAGTGCCGTGCTCCGAGGCGGTGTTGGAGAGGAGTGCGTGGTGGAGAGGTCCGCTAGGCCTTGGCGTGGGTTGGGCAGCGCCATGGTGGGCCTGCTGCGGCTGCAAGGGGAGGGGAGACACCATGGAGATGCAGGGAGGAGAGGAGAGGAGGAAGGTGGCGTGAGGGCACGCGGAGGAGAGCAGGGTTCACGGAATCTGCCGACGGCTCACCGGAGAAGAAGCGGCTGTCGCTGGGAGCTCGGGCTCGTGTGAGAGCTGGTCTGGTGATGTTGTGGAAGGGAGGAGGGTAACAGTAAGGAGATGAAGGTGGAGATTTAGTTTTAGGATTAGATTAGAGATTTAATTATGTGGTTAAGATAATTAGGGATTTGTTAGTTAGGGTGCAGATTAGTTAGTTCAGATAGGATTAGGATCCGATTGTTATGATGAGATTAGTTTTGGATTAGTTGTGAGATGGGTTTGAATCCAAGCAAATCAAAGAAGTTCGTTTTCATTAAGTTGGAGAAATTAAAGGTAAAGAAGTGAAATATATATAGCTATCCCTTTGTAACCAAAAACCCAAGGGACATGGTGGTTTGAGCATTCAAATGATATGGGGAGGACCTGGGTTCGAATCTTGTCATTTGCGGTTTTCAATTTATTTATTTATTTATTTATTTTTTTTTTTTTTTGAAGGAATTGAACTTGGGCCTGCTATTGGGCTTGGGCTCAGTTTGGAAAATAAAGACAAGGGAGGAAAATTATATGATGGGCTTGGGCTTGAAACAAAGGAGAATAAGAATAAGAAAAATGAGATAAATAAAACATTTAATCATGATGGTGATGATCGAGAATTAATTAATAATAATTAAAATAATATCCAAACTTTAAAGATGACAATTTTCTTAAAACAAAATACACATACACTTAATAAGTATTATTTTTCACAATTAATTCATGTATTGCAAGATATGGGTATTACATTCTACCCACCTTATAAAAATTTCGTCCTCGAAATTTCAATAAGGCAGGGAATGGTAAAGAATCTAAAATCAAGAGAGAACACAACAAGCTTCCACGTCGCCTCATTGGAACACCACGATTCCGCTGCGCGCTCTGATCTCTGCTACCATCTTCAACATAAAGTGAACAATTCCCAAAAGACAAGATCAGAAAATAGATTAAACAAGGAGAACAGGAATCAAGATTGCCCAGAAAGAATAGATGCAATCAGGGAGATGGAAGATCAAGGAATGGATTTTCAAGGGAGGACAGTCAATTTTCAAGTAGAGTCAATATCATTGAATAGTATATGTATATTGCAGTGTAAATTATAGCTCGTTCAAGTTATCGGTAAGATCTAGGTTCTCACTTTATGTCGAACCTAGGCTCTGATACCACTCTGTAACGCCCCGATCCTAAAGATACGGAGACGTTATGGCGACGCATATACGCGAGGTAAAGTACCCCTCGTATACGCGCTAAGCCTAAATTGTAACCTGAACAAGATATAAATCAGAACTATAATAATCATCGATCACTGCAATAATACATATAAAACTACACAGGATCTGAAATGAATGAGGAATAGAATAACAGGCTAAATGTGATGTACAAGAATCTAGGAATAATAACAGGAAAGGAAAATGTAAAAGTACCAGAATCAAAGAGAGAGAGAGAGTCCAGCTCCTCGCATTATGGACGGTCTCAACGGACACCTGCACAATAAAAACAATCGTCCAATATCTGGACGTGCAAATTCAGGGTCGTCAGAACGCGACCATAATGAGTGTGTGTGTAAAGGGGAAAGAACTCGTGCAGAAGAAACAGTGCATACATAATAATAACAGATAACTGAAAGCACTAAATAATATGATAAACACCGAATAACAACATGTATGTAGAATAAGGCAGCTAACATAACTGTAAACAACAACTGACGTTATGGTGTGTAACCTAGCATGTCACTAGTCTGGTATACAATACTGGTCATGGTTATATTTATATGTCTATCACAGTGATATAAATGTACAGTCAGGTGATTAATGTCAGTCATCATACATTAACAGTTCATTATTATTTATTATGTCAGCGAACACCAATTGCCACCTGTAATAGACGCATCCCATACTACGCCTACTACACGTATCAATCAGGGTCCTAAGTTATTGAAATTAATGGAAGAGACTTTGTCCATGCTTTAGGTGGGTTCCGTGCATACCCGGAACCACGGCCTCAGTTTCCTGGCGCTGAACCAGGCCGTAACGCTAGGTACTCAGTAACAGTAACAGTAATCTCACTGTGAAACAGTGGAACAGTAAACAGTACAGATGGGATGCCAGTCATCCCCCAGGAACCCTGCAGTGGAACCCTCAGTCGGCTGCGCAACCTGTATCCTAGGTCCACCCAAAATACAGACGCTGTCTCCTCCATCAATTTCTCCAATCCCAGTGTACGTTGTCCATTTACATTATTATTTATTTCAGTTAAGTCAGTCAATATCAATGTCACCTAGAATACTGAGACATGCAGTGACCGTAACAGTAACAGTACAGTAACAGTAATTGTATACACGATGAACAGTAATAGGAACAATGAACAGTAACAGTAATCGTGTATACAATGAATAGAGCTGTACCGAGTGTTACGGTTTGTGATACTTTCCCAGTAACTTTCAGTAACATGAGCTGTATGTTTATCAGGTAGATGTCATGTACAATCAGTGATGTCACTTAAGTGGTATCGTGATGTTTATTCTGAATCAGCAATGTGGTCTTCCGGGGTTTGTTGATTATGTATTTAATACGTGAATGTGAACATGAGCAATAATTGACATGCATGAACAGTAATTAAACATGAACACTGTTAAACATAATAACGTATATAGGACCAGTTAAAAGCACTCATATAAAATAATTTCAAAATACTCAATAAGAAAACAAGGAACACTCACTTGAAATGATGTATTTTTGGAACCGAATCGCCGTTTGGTCTTCACTGTACGAACTGATATGGATCTCCGAATCATTCCATGGGACAGTCTAAAGTAAAAGTATCAAGCAGCTACCATGAGATGGCTCAAGCTAGTAGGAGAATTAGTGAACCATAAACAAGTTAAAAGCACAGATCAACCTTAACAGAAGCAACCAGCGTCTAGGACTCACATGTCAAACTATTGGACAAAAGCAATAAGTTTTACTTTTCCAACAACACAAGAAAAAGATTTTGATAGCTCTTGAATGAGCAGAGATTACAAAAAAAAGAGAAAGAACTCGGTAAGGAATTCCTAGGATACCTACAGTTAACTACATTGATTAACTTGCTCCACTCCTCACTGCTATTACAACAAAAATGTAGAGCTCTATCACATAGTAAGCTTGCTAGGCAGCACCAGAAAAACTAAATAAAGTAAACCTTCAAGCTTATGTAAAATAATTTTAAATTCTTAAACCAAAAACTATAGCACAAGGATGCAGATAATAACACTTTAGACAAACATGTCATCAACTAGCATATTGGCGTACTAATTTGTGGGGAATCACCATCCACAACACCAAAAACTGGCTATATCGATTGATTAAAAAAAAACAGAAGTTGTAAAAAATTTTTTTTTGTAACACAAAGCATAAGTATATTCCAGCTAAGATTGACAGTCAAGCAAATTATATTAAAGCAAGATTATCAAAAAAAAACATGTAACCACATGATCAACTCACAATATCAACTAATACTCTTGAGTACCCACCTATTAATCTGTGGCAATCTACAACAAATAATTCTTTACAAGCTAGAATTTTATAAATAACTACATAGTGGATAAAAAAATTAAAATAACAACTAACAATACAACTCTTCTATCAAATTAATTTGCATGCAAATCATTATGTAAAACCTATACAAATCAGATCTCTGTTTATCTAAACTTTCAGACTGGCACTACAAATCACTGCTATCAACGAACATTTTATCCCAAACTAATCATTGAATCTCTAATCAATAACCAAATCATTTAAAAGATCAGCACAAACTCAAATCAATAAAACCTTAGAAGAGAACGAAAATGAAACTCACGTTACGTGGTGAATTACGGCGCACCGACGGAGGATCTAACAGAGGCATCGGGGGCCGCGGAGGATGTCGTTGGATAGAGCATCACGTCGTGAAGGACGTGGGTGCGTTCGCACTCGTCGACGGTGATCCACGGCGTCCCACGGAACGACGGAAAAAGGCTCCCACCCATGAAATAATCCCATACATGAATTAATACACATACCCATCCACGTGCACTACACTAGCACTCTACACAACTCACGCACACACTTGCATGCATGCATGCATATTAATTAAAACCACAAACATATATAATCATAACCATTATTTAACACAATATCCCATCAACAACCAGGCATGAATATAAGATGAAGAATGAAAAGCAAAGAAGTGAGAGACTCACTGTCATGGCATGGCCGGCCACGGCGTGGCTCCGGAACGTCGGCGGAGGACGCGGAGGAGATGGGGGTTGCCGGCAGTGCCGTGCTCCGAGGCGGTGTTGGAGAGGAGTGCGTGGTGGAGAGGTCCGCTAGGCCTTGGCGTGGGTTGGGCGGCGCCATGGTGGGCCTGCTGCGGCTGCAAGGGGAGGGGAGACACCATGGAGATGCAGGGAGGAGAGGAGAGGAGGAAGGTGGCGTGAGGGCACGCGGAGGAGAGCAGGGTTCACGGAATCTGCCGACGGCTCACCGGAGAAGAAGCGGCTGTCGCTGGGAGCTCGGGCTCGTGTGAGAGCTGGTCTGGTGATGTTGTGGAAGGGAGGAAGGTAACAGTAAGGAGATGAAGGTGGAGATTTAGTTTTAGGATTAGATTAGAGATTTAATTATGTGGTTAAGATAATTAGGGATTTGTTAGTTAGGGTGCAGATTAGTTAGTTCAGATAGGATTAGGATCCGATTGTTATGATGAGATTAGTTTTGGATTAGTTGTGAGATGGGTTTGAATCCAAGCAAATCAAAGAAGTTCGTTTTCATTAAGTTGGAGAAATTAAAGGTAAAGAAGTGAAATATATATAGCTATCCCTTTGTAACCAAAAACCCAAGGGACATGGTGGTTTGAGCATTCAAATGATATGGGGAGGACCTGGGTTTGAATCTTGTCATTTGCGGTTTTCAATTTATTTATTTATTTATTTATTTTTTTTTGAAGGAATTGAACTTGGGCCTGCTATTGGGCTTGGGCTCAGTTTGGAAAATAAAGACAAGGGAGGAAAATTATATGATGGGCTTGGGCTTGAAACAAAGGAGAATAAGAATAAGAAAAATGAGATAAATAAAACATTTAATCATGATGGTGATGATCGAGAATTAATTAATAATAATTAAAATAATATCCAAACTTTAAAGATGACAATTTTCTTAAAACAAAATACACATACACTTAATAAGTATTATTTTTCACAATTAATTCATGTATTGCAAGATATGGGTATTACAAAAACACTCAAAAATCCATATAGCACAATTTGTACTCATGAAAACTAAGTCATGAGAAAACATTAAATAGGGTGAGTGTACAAGTGTTGTGAGAAACATATCAACGTGAAAATGGACAATCAAGCTCATATGAAATTCATTGTGAAATCACCAATTGAAATCATCTTTAAAAAAAATGAAATTCATCATAAATGTGAAATCACTTAGAAAACATGAAATTCATCCAAACGATTTAAACTTCAAGGCATATGTATGTCATGTACAAACTAAAGTATACATACATATCCTAAACACAATGAGTTCACAAATTATATGCATGAAGGCACGTGGCTCAAGGATGTATATGTATAGATGATAGTTTGGACAAGATGTACATATACATGAAGTTAAAACAAAACATGTAAAATAGTGAATATAAGTCAAATGCAAGAATCATCAAAACTAGACTATACTAGTACATCAAGTGAATACAAATGAGCGTTCAAGCACAAACATATATAAAGGTCTATTTGTAGCTCACTCGTTGTACAAGTATAAATTCTAGTCTTAATGAAAATTATCATTCAAGCAAGAAGTCAAAACATGAAGCATAAAACGGGAATCATAATCCAACATGATAAACATAATAATCAAAACACGAATTATTAAAATAAAATGTCATAGTCAACCATATGATTAGCATGACAAGACATGTGCATTAGATCTATGATTAACATGATAGCTAAACATAAAGAGAACACAAAATATGGGTCCATACTAAATATGGGTGTCTCAACCATTAATCATGTAAAGCATAAGTCTAATAAACATGACAAATATCATACTAATCAAAACATGAGTCATCCAAAACATCATAAACATCCATATGATCATTATGTATATGCATGTACATTAGATCTAGGGCATACAAGATAGTACTAAACAAGGTGAGAACACAAAGATAAGATCCATATAAAACATGAGTGCTCAAGTAACTGAACATGTATAACACTAATCTAACTAACATAGCATAAGCATAATGAACAATGAAACAAAACAAGCTATGAATAGATGAACATGTAAAAGCATGCAAATAAAAATGGGAGTTAGAGAATGATACCAAAACCGATGAAGGTGCATCTCTAGTTCTCCAAATCCATGGTGGTCCTCCCACCAAATCTCCTTGAGTGTGAAGCATCCAAATGATTCTCTTTTAGGCTTAGAACGCATCCACCTCAAGGCACCAATACCCTCACGTGATGTGAGAGCTCCCACCTACATCAACAAACATAGAGGTGGTTTTTGGTACCCATTTTCTTGTGGGTCCACGGGGGTTAGTATCTTTCCTAACCCAAACAAGATTAGTTGCTAAATTTTCAATATGTAATCTATCATAGCAAAATCTAGCAAGGTGGCCTTTTCGACCACAATGTGTACATGTGTACAGTGAGCATACATATGATGATGGTGATCATGAGAAGCATGTGTATGCCTAGATGGGTATGCATGCAAGGTTGGAACTTGTTTCTTGCGAACCAAGGTTTCCAAGTGTGAGTGATTCATGGCACAATGGCTCAAAGTGGAGCCCAAACTATCAACACTTTTCTTCAAATTATTTATGTCATTTTCAATGCTAGAAGATAAAGTGGAGCATGCAATAGGTGTGCTAGAACAAGAAGCTACACTATCATGGCAAACATGCATATCAATATCATTTTGTAAAGATTCATTTTTCTTCAAAACCAAATCCAATTCTTTAGTGATAGAATCAATTTTATTTTTCAAAGAAAGATTTTCTTTAAAAACAAGATCCAATCTAGAAGACAAAACTTCATTGTGTTCTACAACATCATCACAATCATTTTTGTTTTTCAAAACTTCAATTTCTTTTAAAGCAATTTCAAGTTGAGATTCAAGTGAGTCACGTTCACTAATAATCTCTTCTTTCTCTTGCAAAACCGATTCAAAAGTTGAATATAAATCCTTTAATTCTTCTTTTAAGTCAAAATGTTTCTTTTTCAAAATCTCATGTTTTTCCATAAAATTTTCAAGTTTAGAAGCAAGGTCAACATTCAAATTTTGAACTTCAAAACAACCATGGCAATATGAACTAGAGCTATCATCTATTTGAGAGTCCGATTGTACCTCATGGGAGTCATTCCTATATGCCATAAAACAAGGCTCTTCGGATACATCTCTCATAGATCTCCTCATATTGTTAATGATCCTTGGAAGCTCCGGAGATGTCAAGACGCTCCAAACTGCAAAAGCCGAATCAAAACTATCAAAAACAAGTAAAAAATTATTATCAAAAGATGCTCTAAGTGTTTTAAGTGCAAGTGCATTGGCCTTCTTATGCTTGCTAGTATTTGGGAGGGTTTCTATAGTGATGGCTTGATAAGCTAGATGTCCTAAGCTTTTTAAATGTCTAGTCATGTTAACCTTCCAAGAGTCAAGTTTAGAATAGTCAAACATAGGAGGGCTAGCCATGAGTGCAAACTAGTATGAGTGCAAATGATAATGCAAAAGAGATTAGCAAACCAAGATCTTACTCCTAGGTGGTTAAACCTAATTATCAGGAGCGCTAGCTCTGATACCATTGTAAAGTCACCTAGAGGGGGGGTGAATAGGTGACGATGCTAATCTAGTGAACGTAATGCGGAATTTAAAAACTAATTGCAATTACTATAAGGATGCACACACAAGCAAGTACAAGATATAACAATTTGCACAAAGTAAAGAGAGAGAGCAAGAGTCAATGGATCAAGCGCAAACAAAGAGATATGTTCCGAGGTTCGAGCACCCAGCTCTACATCCCCGCCTTCGACACACGAAGGATTTCCAATCCACTAGCTTGTCCACAAAGGACTCCCACAAAGGGAACCTCCACCGAGGATTTGGGACAATCACAATTACAAGGAGTTCCCAACTCCCTTCCTTACAAACACAACCTCCTCCTTGAGGCACAACTCCAAGCCAATCAACAATCACCTCACAACTTGAGGGATTTCCACAAACCAATACAAGGATCACCTCACAACCTTGAGGGATACAACCCAATAGCCAAACTTCCTCAACACAATGAGGGAAAGGCACAAAGCCAAGCTAAATATAGGGTTTACAACTTAGTGGTTTCAAACAACAACCACAAAACAATCTCTTTTTCCCACACAAAATCCTATAGAGAAGATAGTAGATTTTAGCTCAAGTGTGGAGAAAACCAAGGGATTTGAAACCAGTAACTCAAAGAAAAATCTTTGGGAAACAAATGAAACCAAGATAGAGAAGTTCAATTCAAAAGCTTTTCCCAAAACCCTTTTCTTTGATTTTTCAAACCCTAATGAAAACACCAAAAAGATTGTTCAATTTGAATCCAAAAACCTATTTTGATTGCAGCAAAAACACCAGAGAGAACGAAAATATTAGCCCAAAAATTCTTAGAGAAAAACTCTTGTAAATGGGGTATTTATAGGCAAATCTGGAAACTAGCCGTTGGCTGTAATTTTTGCCAGAAATACCCTGACGGTCGACCGCCCGGTCGACCGCCCAACGGTCAATTTTTGATCCGTTGGCGCAAGCGGTCGACCGCCCGGTCGACCCAAACAAACAGAGAGCAAACCTGCTCTCAGTCGGTCGACCGTCCGGTCGACCGGCCAAGGCTGTAGCCAGCGTGCACGTATCTGTGCACGTCTGTCGACCGCCCGGTCAACTGGCTACTTGGTGCGGTCGACCGTACGGTCGACCGACCAAGCCTGGCAGGCAAAAAACAGGTCAGAAAAATAGGGGAAATAAATATCCAATAAATTCTTGTACATTACTAAAAATCCCCAAAAATAGTTTTGTCAAATTGCATTGATATATAAACATGTGATAAAAGTTTTGACTCAAATATCAAGTAATTAAAACTTATTTTTATGTCTTTTCATTTTAACCAAAAACCAAACCTTGTATTTTCTAAAACTTGGAATAGAAAATACGTTTTGTCTAAAACTCATCCAAATACAAAAACATGATATTTAAATACTTTTGAAGTATGATGCATATTGATAGAAATTCAATATACATGAAACATATACATATCACAGTTTTTGTCATTAATACCAAATATATGTTTTGATAGAAATACCAAAACATAAAACACATGAAATAGACTATCAAACTAAGGTTGTTTAAGCAATAGAAGCATGCATGTATATAGAACAAATCATATATACATTAAACCATGTAAACTTGTTTTGATCTATCTATTCATGAAAACCAAGATCGGTTAAACCTAAAACGAAAAACCGAAAACCAATATTCAAAACATGAAACGTGTGTGTTGTGAACTTGAGCTTATCATACTATTCTAATATTTACAATTAGGATCTAAACCCAATACTAAACTATGTTACCGATGTCTTCTTGTAGAGCGCAATCTCCAAGCCGACTCGATCCAAAACTCTTTGATCCACGGAGCAAGTGCTATATATGATCTTTGACGCTTGGGCTCTTGAATCAACATGTGGGTAGCTTCCAAATCATCTTGTTGAAGCTAATCACCTACTAATAACTTGATTAATGATCTGAAACTAAAATCACAAGATTATTAGTACACATAACTACATGAGTTAATCATCATCAAAACTAGAGTGGAAGGCCTTTGGGCCAACAGAAAGTTCCTCTTCGAAAGCTTGAAAGCGTTCACCGAAGTCTTCCCGACATAATTCCACTTAAATGAGCTTGAAATCCTAGTGGCTGAGTTCTAATTGATTTTAAATTAGTTCAAACTTGAGAAAAAAACTTATATGTGGCTGTGATTTTTGAGCCAAGGAACGGGTGATGAAATCTCGACGTTATGTGAGGAGAGACAGCTCTTAAGATCTTTTTATGCAAGTATGCACTAATGCAGCACAAAATTTAATCAATAAGCACCTCCAAAGCCCCACTGACAAGAGATTCGTGGGTAGAGTTAGAAAATACTAACCTTTCTTGCGACTCTAAAGCAAGCAAATTTTTATTTATTTTTATTTTATTTTAGCAAAGCAATATGTCATAAGCAAGCAAGTTTCTTCTTGTTGTGCAAGTCTTCCTTTGTTCATGCAATATCCCTTCAAAAGAAAATTTGAAATTAAATCTTAGGGATGGAAAGAAAAATAATAAAAAGGAAAATAATGTTGATTTTTAAAGATTTAATTTTTTGAATTTATTTTTAATTTTTGAATTAATTTTTAAATTTTTTTAATATTAAGCTAGAAAAAGATTAGATGTTGATTTTCAAAACAAAAATTTTCACAAGTCCCCGACAAAGGCGCCAAAAACTGCTCATGTTTCGAAGTTCATGAAAAACTCCATCGTTATTGAATCGCGTACAAGTTATGAAATCTAAACTTACTAGAATCTTTTTAACAAAATGTGTAATGGCAAGTATAGGATCAAATCCACAGATACTTGTTCTTGAAAATTTAGTTATTAAAAATCTCACTTTTATGTTACTCTAATTGAGAATCCCTTGGATGAAGGTTGGAATTTTGTTTTAAAATAAATAAATAAATAAATAAAGTTCTTGTAGAAGAAAGCAAAAGCAAAATAAAAATATGAATAAAGTAAAAAAAATAAAAATATGAGGAAAGCAAAAGAAGAAAGAAATACCAACCTTTTTGCGAAGATTTGAATAACCAAAGTAAAAAAGAGAAATTAAGAGATTGACACGAAGGGAAGAGGAAAATGAACCAGTGAACTTGTTTCTTATTGTCGCCTTGATGGCTCCCTCCTCAAAACGATGCTGAAAACAAAAGAAGCTAATAAAAGAAAAGAGAAAAGAATGTGCATAAGATTAGTGATGACTTCATAGAATCAAATATGAAAGAAAAGAATATTATAAAAAAATAAAGAGAAAATTAAAGAAAGACTTAAGCTGAACGCTGTAAGATCATGAAGAAGAATTCAGGAATTTTATTTAATAAGCATCGAATACAAAGCCATTGATCCTCTCCAATCTCGCATTACAACGCTCAAAACTCTCTTTTTCTGGCTTTTCAGCTCTCTGGCGTACTCTCTCTCCCTCAACGAATACATGTATTTTTAGGAAATAGTAATAAGGGAGAGCGTTGGGAGAAAGGAAGAGTTGGCTAGTTTTGAATTTCAATTTTTCCCTTATCTCCAAACTTGATTTGATTTATCCAGAATTCTGATCTTCAGCTTATTGACATGTTGATTGCTGAATATTACTTATTCGATGATAATATTTGAAACAGTGATCAACATATGAGGTGTAGCCCTTAAAATTTTCTTTGTGGATCATCTTGAATCATCAGATTTGAGATTCGGTAGCAAAAATTATGATTAAAATGCTAAATTGTATTCAATCTAAATCCGAATTTAAATTGTTTCATCTCATCGTTGATCTTCTCTCTATCCATTGTATCTAATCAAAAATTCATTTTTTCTTTAAATTTTTATAGTATTATCTTATCTGGTAAATCCAATCCTCAGATAAGATAGACTAAAAATTCTCTGAATTTGAGTCGATCCCTGTTTAATTTTAACTTTTAGGTTTGTTTGGATAGGATTCATATTTATCTTCTTTATCATCCTGCAAGGATTAGGACATTAAGACAAGTGAGTTTATAATGATTTATTATAGAATATATGTAGGAATGTAATAATGTTTATGTAATATATGTGTCCAAATAGCTGCCTTCTTTGGTATCGCTTGATCTAATTGCCATTGGTAGCTATTTGAGGCCATCTCCTCAAGCAGCTTTACACCTCATCACATTTTTTGCCCATGAGTGCTCCTCCTGCGGCCGCGTCAATTATCATCTAGGTATTTGGATTAAATTCATTGTAGAAGAATTGGATTCTAGCCAAGCTGGAAGTCCGTGATATAAGACTTTCCTGATCAATCCTTTACACCTTTCCCAAGCTTCATAGATGCTTTCAGATTCAAGTTGGGTGAAGGTTGTGAGATCACCTCAGAGTTTTACTGCTTTAGATAGAGGGAAGTACTTCGTGAGGAACTTATTCGCCATTTCATTCCATGTTGCTATGGTATTCTTAGATAAAGATTGAACCATGTCTTCGCTTTATCCATCAAGAAAAAAGGAAAAAGTTTCAGCTTTATTGCCTCCGGGGACACACCATTTATTCTTTATGTGTCGCATATCTATAGAAAACTAGAGACGTGTTCATTGGGGTCTGTTAGCCTAAGGTTACAATGACCCGGTTGTATGATTTTGATGATAACAAAAAATATATAATTATTTGTACTAATCAAGCTTAAGTGTTTAAGATTACTTCAGGGTTCTAAAAATTCAAGAAGTTTCTTCCTCAAAAGGAAGATGATAAAGACTCATATACGGGATCATAACTCAGTATACTCTAACGATGCAAATGGAGAAGCTCGATTGAAGATCTTATTGTCACCGAGACCCTTGTAAGATTTTTAATATGTTAAAGAGTAGAATACGATAGAAGTGCTCAAGAAGCTACACATACAAAAATACACGTTTTCATATATACAAGTTTTGGGTAGTATTAGTTTTGTTGTATGTTTGGTATTAATACATATTTCATAATTTTTCAAATTTTTATATCAAGTTTAAAACATGTATTTTATCTTCTATACTATGTTACATAACTCTCAAAATCAATATTAAATATTCTAAAAATTGTTTAAAGTTCAAAAATCTGTTTTTAACCTATTTCAGGCCATAACGGTCGACCGGCCGGTCGACCGTAGCTATTACAGGCTAAAAACGGTCGACCGATCGGTCGACCGGGCCTTTTGGCCAAGAGGTGCACGTCTGTGCACGTCCTGCGGCCGACCGACCGGTCGTCCGCCAACTTCTGCGGCCGACCGACTAAAAGGGCCTTTCTCTCTGTTTGTGTCGATCGACCGGCCCAGTCGATAACAGTTCAAAATTTTCTTTCTAAAATGACCTGCGGTCGACCGGGCGGTCGACCATAGCCAACGACTATTTTTAAAGTAACGTACTGGTCGACCGGCCGATCGACCGACAGTTGTCCAGGTTGGCATAACAGCTACATTTCGAATTTGTTTTGATTTTAATAAGTTCCAACGGTCATTTTTTGTATCCAAGAGGTCAAATTCACCTCAAATCACCTGACTTCACTCTTGAATGTTATTCATCCTTTGCCTATAAATAGAGGTCATGGGTTTTGATTTTCAAAGAAAAATATCCAAGTTTTCAAGAGAGAAATATTTCATTGCTTTCCATTTCAAAGTTCTTCTTTTTCAAAAGCTTTTTCAGTTGGTTTTTAAGTCTTCTAAATCTCTTCAACTGATTTTCTTCTCTCACTTAGCTTCTTAAGCCTAAAATCATATTCTACTCTATAAAGAAGTTGTAAGAGAGTGTTTGTAGTCTTGCTAGATCATCAAGTGCCTTATAATTTATTGGCTTGTGGTTCCTCTTGTGTGGAGGATAGAATAGTTATCCGGTCTTGAGTAAACTAAGTTGTAATCCTTTTGGTGTAAGGTTCCTTGTGGAAGTTCTCTTGGTGGATATAGTGAAAATCTTCATAGAGGTGAAGACGAGGACGTAGAGCAGTAGCTCGAACCTCGAAACAAATTCTCTTGTGTTTACGATTGATTTCTTCTTACTCCTTATTGCTTTACATTCTTATAATTGTGATACTATTTGTCTTGCTTTTCCTTATTGCATTCAATTCATCATCTTGCATTTTTGGTCTATACTCTTATCAACAAGGAAGCAATTAAGTACCTCAACTCATCATCTAGAGGAATCAAAGAAGAGAAGTTCTAGAGCCCTTCACCAGGAATTTAGCTTCAAATTCTTATTTTGAGTGACCACTTGCATAATTCATCTTAACTTGTTTTAAAGTACATTTGATTAGCATAACACCTATCCACCCCCCTCTAGGTATTTTTCAATTGGTATCGAAGCTTTGGTCTCTAGTTTCTTGGCTTAACAACCTTAGAGAGATCCTTAATTGCTAATCATCTTTTTCATATTTCATCCTCATTAACATTAGTAAGGATGGCCAAAGATATTAAGACCCCACCCAAGTTTGATGAGCTTAACTTTTCCATTTTGCGGGTTAAGATGATCGTATTTTTGCAATGCTAAACCGGGTTGCAAAAGCGGTGACTAAACCCTTTAGCGCACCCCTTGGCGATGAGGACACTTAGTCCGATATTGCTACTAAAGAGTTTGATGCAAATGCTAGGGCATACTATGCCTTACTTCAATCTCTTAATGATGATGACATTGTTAGAGTCATACACTGTAAATCCATATATGAGATTTGGACTCACCTTTTAGTCACTCATGAAGGAACATCACAAGTTAAGAGGGCTAAAATTAACCTCTTACGTTCCCAATACGAAAATTTTACCATGCAAGAAAATGACACCATTGATGACATGGTAACAAAATTTACAATAATAACTAACGGTCATACTTCTTTAGGTAATGACATTGACAACGATCAAAAGGTGAGGAAGATAATTCGTGCACTCTAACCCTTATGGGAAGTCAAAGCTACAACCTTGAAGGAGCTGAACGACAAGGAGGAAATGGAGCTCATTGGTCTTATAGGTAACCTTAAAACCCATGAGATGAAAAAAAGGCTAGAGCTAAAGAAGAGATGGTTTCTCTAAAAAAGAAAGCAATCGCCTTCAAAACCTCTTTCACCTTCTCCAACGAAGATGATGAAGAAGACGATGATGAAGATCTCTCCCTCCTTGTGAAAAATATTAGGAGAATGTACAACAAAGCAAAATTTCAAAATAGAAGAAGATGGGAAGGAAGGAAGAAAAGATCATTTGCTTCAATTGCCGGAAGTCAGGGCACATCATTGCAGAGTGTCTGAAAAATAAGAGCAAACCCTCCACCTCTAAGAAGCCATATAAGAAGAAGGCTTTAACGTCTACACAGACTCGGAGAGTGAATCCGACGAAGAAGTTGACGCGGCTCATATATGTTTCATGGCAAATGATAACATAAATAAGGTAACCTCCGAATCATCTCTTGAAAATTGTGAATTATCCATCGATGAATTAGGAGAAGCTTTTGAAGAATTATCGCATAATTATGATTTTCTTAAAAAGAAATATTTAAAAATAAAAAAGGAAAATGAGACTCTCAACAACAAAATTATCATGCTCGCAAAAGAAAAGGATGATTTGTTTTCAACTCTCACATCTACTCAAAAAGATTTTGATGCTTATAAGATTTCATGTAAAGCTAAATTTTTACTAATAGATGAAGATGAGATTTCTATCCTAAAGAATAAAATTAACTCTTTAGGAGAAGTTTTAAAGAAATGTGAATTTGACTAAGGTAGATTGGAGGCTATGTTTCCTAAGAAACATATCCCAACACACCCATACTCATAAGTCACAATATTTACACTCACATCAACCTAAACACACAATACAAACCAAACATGTTCACACTCCACACACTCATCATGCCTTCATATATGGTAAAATTTATGCATGCACTTATTGTGGCCGAAAAGGTCACTTGGCTAAATTTTATTTTGATAGAATAAATGCCTCAAATAATCATGTTTGGGTTTACAATGCTAACATTAAAGGACCCAAGAAAATTTGGGTATCAAAATCAACAAATATGTTACATGATGTAGGTACACTCCAAAACTCAAAGACGTAGGGAGCGGTGGTATCTTGATAGTGGTTGCTCAAAGCACATGACATGGGATATCAACAACTTTGTAACTCTATCAAGATACCATGAAGGTAGCACCGTCACCTTCGGAGATGACTCCAAGGGAAAGATTATTGGTATAGGTAACATTAAACTTTGTTCATCCCTTTTGAATGAAAATGTTGTTTTAGTTGATGGCCTCAAACATAATCTCTAGAGTGTCAGTCAACTTTGTGATAAAGGTTTTAGAGTGATTTTTAATGACTTAACTTGCATTGTATTTGATAGACAAACTAATGCATGTATACTTTCTGAATTTCGTGAGAATAATGTATACATGATTGATATGTCTAACTTATAATGTAATCCCACTTGTTTGAATGCCTTCAATGAAGACTCTTGGTTATGGCATAGGAAACTAGGCCACATTTCTTTTGACTATCTATCTAGAATAAACAACAAGGAAGTGGTGAAAGGTATTACTTGTTTGAAATTTGAAAAGGACCGCATTCGCGATGTGTGCCCACTTGGGAAACAAACCAAGTTCTCTTTCAAATTTATCAAGGATATCATGACATCAAGACCTTTAGAGTTAATTCATATGGATTTGTTTGGTCCTACTAAAACCAAAAGTCTAAGTGGGAATCGTTATGCTTTTGTATTGGTTGATGATTTTTCTCATTTTACTTGGGTTTTCTTTTTAGAACATAAAAATCAAGTCTTTTCAAATTTTCAAATATTTAGAAAAAGAGTTGAAAAGGAAAAGGATTCTTCAATTTTACGCATAAGGAGTGATAGAGGTGATGAATTCATTAACCAATCCTTTATCACCTATTGCGAAGAGCATTGAATTAAACATGAATCATCTTATCCAAGAACTCCATAACAAAATGGAGTAGTTGAGAGAAAAAATCGAACACTAAAAGAAATGGCTAAAACTATGATAAATGAATGCGGTCTCCCTCAATACCTATGGGCCGAGGCCGTAACACACCATGTTACATATCAAATAGGATTTATTTTTGCAAAAGCACTTCTAAAACTTCTTTCAAAATTTATTATTCAAGAAAACCAAATGTTTCTTATTTTAAAGTTTTTAGTTGTTAAATGTTTGTTTTAAATACTAAAGATAATTTAGGTAAGTTTGATGCAAAATCTTATGAAGCTATTTTCGTTGGATATTCTAACACTAGTAAAGCCTATAGAGTTTTCAATAAATCTACTATAACTATTGAAGAATCTATACATGTAAAGTTTGAGAAATCTAATGTTTTTATTGAGAATGTTGTAGAAATAGATTCCTCGGGGGAAGACATGGAGAGGATAATCTTGAAGGACTCACCTATACAAGAAGACAAACCAAAGATTGATGTGCAAAATGAAGTTCAAGAAGTTGAAGTGGAGCCAAAACAACCACTTCCAAAGGATTAGAGATTCACTCCACATCATTCCTAGGATCTCATTATAGGTGATGTATCAAAAGGGGTAGTTACTCGTTCCAAGCTCCATGATCTTTGTTGCCTTTATGCTTTTATTTCTCATTTTGAACCATAAAACATCCTCAAAATCTAGGGTGACTCATATTGGTTGTTTGCCATGCAAAAAGAGCTCAATCAGTTTGAGCTAGTATCTTGTCCCTAGACCCCATGATAGACCAAGAATTGGCACTAAATAAATTTTTAGAAACAAGTTGGATGAGTCGGGCAATGTTGTTAGGAATAAAGCTAGATTAGTGGCCCAAGGTTAAACCCAAATCGAAGGTATCGATTTTGAGGAAACTTTTGCACCCGTAGCACGGCTTGAAGCCATACGGATAATACTTGCTTTTGCTTCCTATAAAGATTTCAAACTTTTTCAGATGGATGTCAAACGCGCATTTCTAAATGATTTTATTGAAGAGGAGGTGTATGTTGAACAACCCCCCCGGGTTTGTTGATCCTACACATCCGGATTTTGTTTTCAAGCTAGACAAAGTTTTATATGGTTTAAACAAGCTCCTAAAGCTTGGTATGAAAGACTTTCATCATTTCTTGTTTCTAATGGTTTTGTTAAAGGAAAAATAAATACCACTTTGTTTACTAAACTTGTTGATAATGACATTCGTATTGTTTAAATATATATTGATGATATTATATTTTGATCTACTAATGAAAAACTTTGCCAAGATTTTGAATCATGTATGAAGGATGAGTTTGAGATGTCTATGATGAGCAACCTTAACTACTTCCTTGGACTCCAAATTAAGTAAAGGAGTGAATGGATTTTTATAAATCAAGAAAATACATAAAAGAACTCATCAAGAAATTTGGGCTTGAAGCGACAAAGACAAGCAAAACTCCCATGGCTACCACAACAAAACTTGATAAGAATGAATAAGGTATAAATGTAGACATTAAACTCTATCATAGCATGATTGGTAGTTTATTATATTTAACGGCTAGTAGGTCGGATATTATGTTTAGTGTTTGTCTATATGCTAGATTCCAATCTTGTCCTAAAGCGTCCCATTTGACTGCGGTAAAACGCATTATTAGATATCTTAAGGGCACTATTGGAATGAGTTTGTGATATTCGAAGACCGAACAATTTTCAATGACGAGTTTTTTGGATGCTGACTATGCGGGTTGTAGAGTGGATAGGAAGAGTACAAGTAGAACCTGTCAGTTTCTAGGAAATTGCCTTATTTCGTGGTCTTCCAAGAAGTAAAATTCTGTAGCCCTCTCAACTGCCAAGGCGGAGTATGTTGCGGCTGAGGCTTGTTGTGCACAAGTCCTTTGAATGAAATATACTCTCCTTGACTATGATTTGCACTAGACCATATTAAGATATTTTGTGATAATACTAGTACTATTCATATGACTAAAAATGCAAATCAATATAGTAAAACAAAACACATAGAAATTCGATATCACTTTCTTAGAGATCACTATGAGAAAGGTGATATTGTAATTATTATGTTTCCACCGATTTTTAACTTGCGGATATTTTTACTAAACTACTAGATTATAATAGATTTTCATTCATTTGTGGTGAATTAAATGTTTGTATTATGGATCCATGAGTTTTTACAAATATTTTTCAAATTTGTCCTAAGAAATTTTTTTACCCTTTTGATGCATGACAAAAAGTGGGAGAAATTTTTTGAGTTTTTATCTTTTACTATGCACACTTATAAGCTCATTTTTGTTATAACTTGTAAAGTGCAATTTTTTGTATATATATACATTGTATATGTTTCTTTTGTATATCATTTGTATATGTTTCTTTTCTTGTACTTGATAGATAGCATAATTTGAGGGGGAGCTTTTCAAACTCTTTCACATTTTTTTCTTAAATAACTCATATGTTTTGTCATCATCAAAAGGGGAAAGATTGTTGGCCCAAAGTTACGCACCTGGTTTTATGGTTTTGATGATAACAAAACATATATAGCTATTTGTACTAATCAAGCTTAAGTGTTTAAGATTATTTCAGAGCTCTAAGGATCATCAAGTGCCTTATAATCTATTGGCTTGTGGTTCCTCTTGTGTGGAGGATAGAATTGTTGGAGTTGAGTACGCCGGTCTTGAGTAGACCAAGTTGTAATCTCTTTGGTGTAAGGTTCCTTGTGGAAGTTCCCTTGGTGGCTATAGTGAAAATCCTTCATAGTTGTGAAGGCGGAGACGTAGAGCAGTGGCTCAAACCTCGAAATAAATTCGCTTGTGTTTGCGATTGATTTCTTCTTACTCCTTATTGCTTTACATTCTTATAATTGTGATACTATTTGTCTTGCTTTTCCTTATTGTATTCAATTCATCCTCTTGCATTTTTGGTCTATACTCATATCAACAAGGAAACAATTAAGCACCTCAACTCATCATCTAGAGGAATCAAAGAGGAGATGTTCTAGAGCCCTTCATCGAGAATTCGACTTCAAATTCTTATTTTGAGTGACCGCTTGCATAATTAATCTTAACTTGCTTTAAAAGTGCATTTGATTAGCACAACACCTATTCACCCCTCCTCTAGGTGTTTTTCAGGGTCGTCATATGGGAATCCCTCAAATTGACATGTGTGTTGTACCATCTGAATTAACCCCGACTTAAATTTAAAATTATTTGCTTGAATTATTGGTGTAATGAAGCATGAATTGACTCTAGTTAGGGAGGGAACAACATAATCCCTCAAAGCTTTCTCTCATTTTGATCCTCCGTCACTTTTTCTCGATCTCGTTTCTTTTTGAGCAAGCGTCTGAAGGTTCTGTCGATCTCTGAATCAGGTTCTAAGAGTTTAGAACTCCTAGAACGTCTTATCCACTGGTAACAGCAAGTCTAAAGAAAACCTAACTCCATTCAAAACAGGAGTTCGGCTACCTTGCCGAATTTTTGGCTGCTTGGCCAAACTTTGTGTTCTTTTGAGGTTGAACTCTCTATAACCTGTAGAGAAAAAGATTTTTATGTTAGATCTGTAGATAGAATTCAAAATAGAACAGTAATCGATATTGTTGATATTGAAAATTATACAATCTTCGGCAACGACGCAAAAAACTTAATGTGGCTCGAATGACAAGTGCACAAATCGTTAATAAGTAATATAGAGTAAATAGAGTATCCTACGAGGATTGTTGTTTTAAGTATCAGCTAATCTTTTCTAATTTTTTTGAATTATCAATTAAATAGGAAGATGTTGTGAATAAACTACTACTAAAACGGTTTGCTTTATTTATGAAAAAAAACTAGGATAATAATTTTGGTATTTGTAATCAGATAAAATATTATGCTTGTGCTAATTTATCTTACTCATGCTAACAATCAGAATTCCTTATCCTAATTAGTACTTTCTCTCGAATAATACCAATTTTATCTTGTAAATCTAGAATCTACAATCTCTCGATCTAGTGCCTTACTAATTAGAAGTTGCATTAAGTGTGATGGATATTCCTACCTGACTATACAACTCTTACGTCTCAACATTTCAAGTTATGATTGTTAATCCTAAAAGCTTTTGCTAAGTTATCTCCTTTAGGACTCTAATCTAGCATTATGATTAATTGAGTGTACCAATTGTAATATAAAGTACAAGATTAATTACTTAGCATGCAAAATATTCAAACTTTACAAAGCATGTAGTAGAATTTGCACAAAACACAATATCATATCATCAATATAATCCCTACATCATACCCTAGTTACGGAAAATTAGTTTCATAGCTAAGAAAATATAACACATTATGCACTAAAAAGATGAAGTCTTTATGAAGAATTTTTCGCTGAAGATGCTCTGATATTTAATGCTAACAGCAAAATTTTAATTTGATTTTCACTCAAAATACAAGAAAGATAAAAACTTTATATGTTATAAGAGGCTTGGCAGCGTTTATATAGAACAGAGAGCAGTAAAACCCCAGTCGAATAAAAAAGACCTAGGTTTCTAAAATTGCACGAATTACTGGAAAATTTCTATCTACAATCACCGCCATAGTTTGGCCAGCTGGCTGAAAATTCGGTTGGCTGGCCGAACTTCCAGCTGTATTGAATCTCTGCTTTTTGACTCATGTTGACCTCTGAGTTGGCATTCTTATTGACTGGTTCATGGCTGTTTGGTTGAAATATACGGCTGGTTGGCCTAACTCTTGGTCCATCTCAGTTTCAGATTTTTGTGAAATTTCTAATTTTGTGTGAAGGCTCTGTTGAGATGTTTCAACTCTGCTTCAGATCTTTGGTTCTGCATCTCTTTTGTTCACTTAATATCATGGATTCGCCAATTTTCGCTCTTTTCTTCTAATTTGCTTTTGACCTAAATTCTGCAAAATAATACTAATAAAATACCCATACAACATTAAATATGACAAATAATAGGCATAAAAAGTGATGTAAAACATGTATATAAAGTACACACATCAGCGGTCGAAGAGACGCGGTCTTCATTTTGTTGAGGAAACATAGTCTTCAACTTGTTGGAGGAGACGCGACCTTGTGTTTGTGAAGGACGCAGACTTCAAAATGCGACCCTTGAAGCACTTTCAGCTAGGGAGACGCGATTCTAATGACGCAACTCTCTCTATGCACGAAGATCTCGTTGGATCTTTTGAGGTAAAACCGGCGTTGACGGCTAGGGATGCGTGTCGTTGGGATTTCTCGGGACAAAAATCCGCATGTCTTACTCAGACTGGATTTTAGATTCGCATCGCGAATTAAGGCTATTAATTGGCTTTTAAGAACACTCTTGATTTTTATATCGTTAACTAATGGCCATTAGCGAGCCTAGAAATAGGCCATGGGCCTCTTAACAGTCATTCATCTTGACTGTTTTCCTTCATAGGCGTGTGCTTCTAATGGCCTCAAGGGCTTGTGCAGTGGCCCCTATATGCTTGCTATCACTAAGGTAGGATTCCTTGGTAATGACAAGGTGAACCTTATATCTTAGGGTTTGTAGGTAAATGGACATCTTAGTCTTCCAAACAATGATGTTGGAAGGGTCAAACATAGGTGGGGTCATGAAGTCCATGGGTCCAAACTATATGTGTGCAAACAAGCAAATGCAAATGATAGATTAGCAAACAAAGGATCTCACTCCTAGGATGTTAAGCCTAAAGTATCAGGAGCGTGGGCTCGATACCAATTGAAATCACCTAGAGGGGGGTGAATAGGTGATAATGCTAATCTAGAAACTAAATGCGGAAGCTAAAATAATTTGCAACACACTTAGTACAACACACAAGTGTAGCCGAATTCCCCGTGAAGGGCTCTGGACTAACTCCTCTTGATTCCCCTAGATATGGGTTGAGGTGCTATTTGAAGCTCTTGTGGTTAAGTACAAGTGAGGCACACACACGAGTAAGCCAAGCATATAAGGATGAAATAGCAATGTGAATTAATACAAGGCACAAATGCTAGCAAGCATGAATGATATGGCAATATGAATAATGCTATGCATAATATAAATAGAGAGAGGGTTAAGAGACAATGGATCAAACGCAAACACAAAGATATGTTTCGAGGTTCGAGCCCCTAGCTCTACGTCCCCGCCTTCACCGAGAAGGATTTCTAATCCACTAAACTCCCACCGAGGGAACCTCCACCGAGGAGGATTTTTACAACAAGGGAGTACCGAACTCCTCTCTCAAACACCGCTTCACAACCAAGGGGTAGGCCCGTAGCCAAACAAAAACAAACACCTTTACCGAAAAGGGTTACAAATCAAACTCCACCTCTCACTAGAGGGAGCAAACACAAGTCTCAACCTCTACCAAAGAGGGAGGAAACCAATCACCCGATCAACCTCTACCAAAGAGGGATACAACAAAAGCAAGGGTATTTACAACTTGGAGGCTCAATCAACCTCAAACAATCACTTTTCCACAAAACAAATATCCTAATAGAATAGGATAGAAGATATAGCTCAAGTGTGGAAAACTAGAGTTTGGAAAATAAAAACTCAAAGAAAACACTTGGGAAAACTCTTTGTAAATGATAGAATTGAAGAACAAAACAAATCTCCCAAATTTCTATTTTCTTTGATTTTCCCAAACCCTAAAACACAAAACCAATTTGAAAGTTTAAAGCCCAAAAATACTTTTGAAAACTTGTTTTAAACACTAGAGAAACTCTGAAATTTTTCTTGTCAAAAGTCTTATTAAAATCCCCAAAGAGATGGGGTATTTATAGCCCAAACAGAAAACTAGCCGTTAGGCTGATCTGTCAGCCTGACAGGCTGCCGGTCGACCGCCAACGGTCTGAAATATGACCGTTGGGCAATCCCGGTCGACCGCTCGGTCGACCGCCCAGATGCAGAGAGCAAAGCTCTCTGGTCTACTGTGCTACCAGACGTGCACAACTCTGTTCTGGGTCAGAAACTGGGGTTAAAAATATTTCTAAAAATCTTATAAAAACTTCTAAAAATTCCTAAAATTAGTTTTCTCATTTTGCATTGATATATAAACATGTGATAAAAATTTCAACTCAAATATCAAGCAATTTGAACTATTTTTGTGTCTATTTTTATCAAAAATCAAAACATATATTTTATCAAACTTGGATTTTTCAATAGGAAATCTGATTTTTCCTAAAACTCACAAATAGGCATATCAAAATAAGTTTGTTTAAGATATGAAGCAAGTATGTATATTGAACACATCTCTTATACATAAAAACCAAGTAAACTTGTTTTGATCAATCTATTCATGAAAAACAAATATTGGTTAAACCAAAATCGAAAAACCAATATCCAAATATAAAACGTGTGTGTATTGTGCACTTGAGCATATCAACTATTCTAAGCTTTACACATGGATCTAAAACACACTAAACTATGGATACCTAAGTCTTCTGATGATCTTCCATCTTCAAGTAGACTCGATCCAAAACGCCGTGATCCAACGAGCAAGGCTATGAATGATCTTGATGCTCGGACCCTGGAATCACCAAGTGAAAGCTTCCAAACTCCTCTTTTTGAAGCAATCACCAACTAATATCTTGATCAATGATCTGTAACTAAAATCACAAGATAATTAGTAAACATAACTACATGAGTTAATCATCATCAAAACTAGAGAGGAAAGCCTCCGGGCCAACAATCTCCCCCTTTTTGATGATGATAAAACTCATGGAGCTTTATATGCATGGATTAAAGTTAAGCTTCAAAGAAGCTCCCCCTTAACTCATACATAAACAAATAAACATAAATATGCAATGAATATTAAACATGAAACATGAATGCATAGATATGCATAAAACAATAAAATGCTCTTGATATTAATGAAATTTTCAAAAACAAAACATGCTCTAGATACCAATTAAACTTAATATATGCAACACATAAATATGCATATATAAAACTCTCAAAATAATTCTCCTCCCTTTTGTCAATCATCAATAAAGGGGTAAAAATCAAAACCAAATCAATAAATTTTTTCCCCCTTTTGTCTAAAACAAAAAATATCAATATAGAGGTGACAATCAATTAAAATATCAATTGAAAATATGTCAAAGTAGCATCTTGATACCAATTGAAAGTAAACATAGATCAATCAACAAATGGTATATGCAATATACATTCATGAAGAGGAAGATGTGAAACTTCCCTACATAGATACATTACATGAAGGAGGGATAACAAACCCTAATTCACATAACGTACACTATGTAATGCATAAGAGGAGATGTGAAGCTCCCCCTACACATGTGTACCATATAAAGAAGAAATGTCAAGCTCCTCAATACAAGATACACTCAACATGAATCTATATATAGAAGAGATGTTAAGCTCTCCTTGCATATAGGCAATACAAATCAAAACTTTTGTATTTATCTTTAAACAAAATTTTGAGATACCAAATTTTAAAACATTCAAATAAACATCTTGATATCAAAAGAGAGTATTTTTCTTTTTAAGTATATGATATCAATTTAAAATTTTTATTTTCTATCATAAAGTAAGGGAGTGGAGATACAAATACCAATTGAAATATGAAAGTCGAATTTTCTCCCCCTTTATGAAATACCAACAAAAAAACAATGCGTAAGCTCGAATTAAGATACCAATTGAAAATTGAATCAATTGAAACAAAGTTGAAACTCGAGCTTTAGCATAAACAAAATTTTGTGCTTAAAGATATAGTGATATAATAAGCACAAATAAAAAATATATATGTATGAAAAGTTTAATACCAATCGAAATTGATATTATTGGAATTGAAAAATGTAATACCCCGTTCCCGGAATACGTACTTAGTTGCGTATTCAGATTTTCGGTCGTATTTTTTCGATTTGCTTCCTGTATTTATTCTGTATTATGAATTCCTTATATGACTGTTTTGTCTTGGATTTGGATTCGTGGATTCGGAGTCAGCCCTAGTCTGAACCGAAGGCCCGATCCTAGAGTATTACTCGATTTAGACATTCTGATAATTAGAATTGACCGATTTTAGTTTTAAATATCATTTTCCAATATTATATATTTTCTATGATTTTCTAGATTTTTCTGGAATTAAAATGAAAGTCTTCAAAACCGGTGTCGGCCAGTGCCGCTGACCGATTCCTGGATTTTTAATTCTCAAACAGTTTAGAATTTCTAAAAGTGCCTTTAGACATTATTTCTTAAAATCACATATTCTACCTAAATACTTTTTCTGAGGATTTTATGATTTTATGAAAATTCCACCGGAGTCGGTAGATAATTGGTTCCGGGATTTTTAGTTTTAAAACTATAAAGTATTTCTTAAAACGGATTTCACTATGACACTTAGTATTATATTCTTGATTTTTGGTAATTATTTCGGGTCGTTCCGAGATACTTGAATTTCGGACGATTCCGGTATTTTCCCGAAAGATTTCCGCATCTGCAACTGAATCCCGGGAATCCGCCACTTTCATTATTTTCAAATTCTCTTCCAAGAAAATATCTCCTCATATGAATTTCTTTTTCTTTTTCCTTTTCCTTTATTTCTTTCCTTCCTCCACAAGCCAAAGCCTTTTCCAATATTCCAAAATTCCAATCTTTTACAACTTCCACTCACTTCCACACACTTCCACAAATATCTCTTTCTCTCTCTCTTCCATGGCCGGCCAAGTGTGGCCAAAGGAGACACCTCACCCCCCTTTTTGCAATTAAGCCCCTCTCTTCTATCATATTTGCACCTCCTTCACAAAAGTCAAAACCTATAAATACTTTTCCTCTCCTTTCTTTATTCATTCTCACTTCAACTTTCTCTTTCTTCTCTTCTCTTCTCTTCTCTTCACCAAAGCCCTAATCTCCAACTCCTCTTCATCTCCATCACTACAACAACAACCACCAACTCCCTAAGGAACAACAAGGTCATCTTCTTCCTCCTTCATCTCCATGGAAGCCACCACAAGGTCATCAACTCCAACAAAAGCTCATCTTCTTCTTCATCAACCTCCTTCAACTACCACCATCAACCACTCCTTTTGGTGGGTAATTTTCATCACCAAAGACTTAGTCTATTTCTAGTATACCTATCTCTTCATATTATGTACACTTGTGCCATCAAAATCATGTTTTTAGATCATCAAACAAAACCCTAGAAAATCTGTTCTGTTTGCTGTTTCCAGACGATTAGTCGACTAGACCTATAGATTAGTCGACTATAAACCCTTAGTTGAAACGTAACCTTTCTGGAAGCACAGTTTTAGTCGACTTACCTATTTTCCTAGTCGACTAGAGACCCTTAGTCGACTACACCTTTGACCCTAGTCGACTAACCCTTTTTCTGAAATAAATCCCAACTCTCTGTATCACAGACTTAGTCGACTTAACATACTGTTAGTCGACTTGAGATGTCCGTTAGTCGACTACTCATTTCACCCTAGTCGACTAACCTTTTCCTGAAACAGAAATCCAACTCTCTGGAACACAGTATTAGTCGACTACCCCATCTTCCTAGTCGACTAACCCCTCTATTAGTCGACTACCCTGTCCACCCAGTCGACTAATTATTGGCTGTCTGTTATAGTTGCTTATCTTCTTAACTTTGGATCTTATACTTGGTTCATGTATTTGTATCTTGTACTTCATGACTCGTTACTTGATGTGTATTACTTGACTTGTCACTTGACAGACATCATCTTCCCTTCTCTCTTTCTCTCTCCTCTTCTCTCTACATATTTATATCACAGGTTATGGCGCATCCCGAGCTTCCGTGGATTTTGGATCTTTTGGCATATTGGTGATTTAGGCGAGTATTCTCACTCGCTACTTTCTTGTATGCGAGTAGTCTCGCTCTTCTCTACTTGAGTTTCCCGTTTCGCCGGGATGATAAGTATTTCGCTTCTTATTTCCAGATTCATGTATTGCACTACATTGCTTGTATTATGGTAGCTTCATCTTGTGCTTGTACCATGCTTGTTTCTTCATCATATACCATGCGTGGCCGACCCTTCGTGGTCGTTGGACTTTGAGTTACTTCCATGTTACTACTTATCATTGCTTCAGACTTGTTAGTTGCATGCTTCCTTTTAACACATGTATATCACCTGACCATCTAGTGTATTATCACCTGACCACCTGCCATGCTACTACTTGGCAAGACCTTTTAGTTATGCTATGACTTACCATGACTATTATTGATCTCTTGCCATGACTTAACCCGACTATTATCAATCCTTTGATATGCTTGGTTGTTTACTAATTATCACCACCCTGTCATGCTATCACTTGACACCCAGCATGATATACTTGACTTGTGATTATCACCTTTACGGGAACCTTACCTTATTATCCTGTATCATGATCAGTGACTTGTATTCCTGCTTTATATGCAGTGACCTGACTATATAGTACTTGTGTACTCCTGAATTCCTGATCATGCCTATTTCCTGTTTTTTCCCGTAAAGTGATAATTAAACTAATGAATCCTAAAAAGGACCAAATTGCATTGGATCGGGGCGTTACAAAAAACATACATACATACAAACATATATGAGTATACAAGAAAGATCAAAATTGATACCCATTGAAAGGATCCAATGATACCAATTGAAACAACAATAATATCAAAGTATAACTCATATAACCTATCCTCCCAATCATGTTCAAGTTTAAAATGATTTTCAATATAAAGCATACATGAGCATGATCTCCCATCCAACCACCCTTAGAAGGTAGGGGTTTTCAAAAATAGATTTGAAAATAAGCTTTACCATATGAAGGACACGAACTAGTTAAAATGAAAAATTTGTTAACTAGTACGAAATCCTTCAAGTAAGGAATAAAACAAAATATTTTTCATGAAACACAAAATCCACATGATAATCAACACTCTAAGCTAATTAAGCATAAATATGACTCATGAATATAAGACATGAGTAAACATGAAATGTGAGTGTACAAATACAATGTGAAGAACATGATCATGAAAGTATTCAATTTAGCTCAATATTCCTTGAAACAAGAAAACATGAAAATCCTCAAAATTATTTAATCTTCAAGGTATATGTATGTCCTATACAAACTAAAGTATACATACATATCTAAACACAACGAGTCCACAAAGATATATGCATGAAGGCACGTGGCTCAAAAGGATGTATATGTATAACAATAATTTGGATAAAATGGACATATACATGAAGTTAAATATAAACACATGGAAACATGAAAAACTAAATTTCCATTAAAACAATTTTCATTTTAAGGAATATGTATGGTTTGTCA
Organism: Agave tequilana; assembly: GCA_038442645.1. Classification (NCBI taxonomy): domain Eukaryota; kingdom Viridiplantae; phylum Streptophyta; class Magnoliopsida; order Asparagales; family Asparagaceae; genus Agave; species Agave tequilana. The sequence goes on along the minus strand of JAVJIF010030717.1, from coordinate 72,125 downwards.
ACATAAAAAGTATACATACATATCTCTAAACACAATTGAGTCCATATGTACAGATTTGCATGAAAAGCAAATGACTCAAGGGGTATACATGTATGTCTTAAAGTTTGACAAAATAGACATATACATGAAATGAAAACACATGATCATAAAACAAAACCAAAATGGGAATACAAGTTTAAAATGCATGAATCATCAAAACTAGACTATACTAGCACATCTAATGGATTCAGATAAGCATTCAAGCTCAAACATATATAGATTTATTTGTGGCCCACTATATGTACAAGTATATACCAAGTTTTAATGAAAACTAACATCTAAACATGTAATAAACTCATGAAGCATAAAAATAAGATATGAATAAACATGAAAAACATAAACATGATTATTATGTAAATACACATGTAATTGAACCTATGATAAACATGATAGCTAAACAAACGGTGAGAACACAAAATAATAGTCCATTTAAACATGGGCGTCTCAAAATGCTATACATGCATGTCAAGAGTCTAATAATAATGGCATTTTCATAATGATCATATAAACAACAAAACATGCTACAAATAATGAACATGAAAAACATGCATAAATAAATAAGGAGTAAGAGACCGTTACCAAAACCTATGAGGCAACTCTCCATGTCTCCAAAACAAGGTGGTCCTTCCACCAAACTTCCCTTGAAAGTGATGCATCCAAATAATCTCCTTTAAGCTCGGAACGCATCCACTCCAAGGTACCGCTACTCTCACGTAATGTGAGAGCCCACTCCTACATCAAATACAAGAGGGGTGGTCTTTGGTACCCATAACTTTTTGGGTCCATGGGGGTTAGTATCATTCCTAACCCAAACAAATTTATTTGCTAAATTTGAAACATATATTCTATCATAACAAAATTTAGCAAGGTGGCCCTTACGTCCACAATGTGTACAAGTGTACACATGAGCATATAAGTGATGATGGTGACCGTGAGGAGCATGTGTATGCCGTGGGGGTTGTGCATGAAAAGATGAAACTTGTTTCTTTTGAAATAAAGTTTCCAAACGTGTATGGCTCTTGGCACATTGGCTTAAAGTGGAGCCCAAACAATCCACTCTCTTCTTCAACAAACAAAAATCATCGTTAATCCTAGAAGAAGAGGTACATACAATAGGTAGACTAGATGAAGAAGTTACACTAGTATGGCAAACATGTGCATCAATCTTATTTTTCAAAAACTCATTTTTCTTTAAACATACATCTAAATCATTTGAAATAGAAATTATTTTATTTTTTAAAACAACATTCTCTTTTAAAACAAAATCAACTTTTGAAGACAAGTTTTCATTTTTCTTTAATACATCATTGCAATCAATTTTAGACTTTAAAAATTTATTTTTCTTTATAGCAAGGTCTAGTTGAGATCTCAATGAATCCCTTTCATTATAGACCTCAACCTTCTCTTGCAAACATTGTTAATTCTAGAATGCAAACTTTATTTTCATTTTCAAGGCCTAGACTTTTCTTTTTCAAAATTTTATATTTTTCAATTAATTTTTCACACACAATAGATAGTTCTTCATTCAAAGCATGGGCATCAACAAATTCATCACATGAAGAACTAGAATTAAAACTATCTAGTTGAGTTTCTGATTGTACCTCAAGGGAGTCATTCCCTTGGATCATGAAGCATTGTGACTCGGATTCTCCACTAGACTCCTCTTCTTGTTGGATTGGCATTTGAAGCTCGGAGGTGGTTGTGGTTGTCAACTTGTTCCACACTGCAAAAGCGGAATCAAGATTAGAAACAAGCAAAAGATGTTCTCTAGATAGCGTGCTTCTAATGGCCTCGAGGGCCTGTGCATTGGCTCCTATATGCTTGCTATCACTAAGGTAGGATTCCTTGGTAATGGCAAGGTGAACCTTATATCCTAGGGTTTGTAGGTAAATGGACATCTTAGTCTTCCAAACAATGATGTTGGAAGGGTCAAACATAGGTGGGGTCATGAAGTCCATGGGTCCAAACTATATGTGTGCAAATAAGCAAATGCAAATGATAGATTAGCAAACAAAGGATCTCACTCCTAGGATGTAAAGCCTAAAGTATCAGGAGCATAGGCTCTGATACCAATTGAAATCACCTAGAGGGGGGAATAGGTGATAATGCTAATCTAGAAACTAAATGCGGAAACTAAAACAATTTGCAACACACTTAGTACAACACACAAGTGTAGCCGAATTCCCCGTGAAGGGCTCTGGACTAACTCCTCTTGATTCCCCTAGATATGGGTTGAGGTGCTATATGAAGCTCTTGTGGTTAAGTACAAGTGAGGCACACACACAAGCAAGCCAAGCATATAAGGATGAAATAGCAATGTGAATTAATGCAAGGCACAAATGCTAGCAAGTATGAATGATATGGCAATATGAATAATGATATGCACAACACAAATAGAGAGAGGGTTAAGAGACAATAGATCAAACGCAAACACAAAGATATGTTTCGAGGTTCGAGCCCCTAGCTCTACGTCCTTGCCTTCACCGAGAAGGATTTCTAATCCACTAAACTCCCACCGAGGAGGATTTTTACAACAAGGGAGTACCGAACTCCTCTCTCAAACACCGCCTCACAACCGAGGGGTAGGCCCATAGCCAAACAACGACAAACACCTCTACCGAAGAGGGTTACAAACCAAACTCCATCTCTCACTAGAGGGAGCAAACACAAGCCTCAACCTCTACCGAAGAGGGAGCAAACCAATCACCCGATCAACCTCTACCAAAGAGGGATACAACAAAAGCAAGGGTGTTTACAACTTGGAGGCTCAATCAACCTCAAACAATTACTTTTCCACAAAACAAATATCCTAATAGTATAGGATAGAAGATATAGCTCAAGTGTGGAAAACTAGAGTTTGGAAAACAAAAACTCAAAGAAAACGCTTGGGAAAACTCTTTGTAAATGATAGAATTGAAGAACAAAACAAATCTCCCAAATTTTATTTTCTTTGATTTTCCCAAACCTTAAAATACAAAACCAATTTGGAAGTTTAAAGCCCAAAAATACTTTTGAAAACTTATTTTAAACACTAGAGAAACTCTGAAATTTTTCTTGTTAAAAGTCTTATTAAAATCCCCAAAGAGATGGGGTATTTATAGCCCAAACAGAAAACTAGCCGTTAGGCTGATCTGTCAGCCTGACAGGTTGGCGGTCGACCGGCCGGTCGACCGCTAACGATCTGAAATATGACCGTTGGGAAATCCCGGTCGACCGTCCAGATACAGAGAGCAAAGCTCTCTGGTCCGGTCGACCGGCCCACTGTGCTGCCAGACGTGCACAGCTCTGTGCACGTCGGTCGACTGCACTGTCGACCGGCCCTTGGTGCGGTCGACCGAGCGGTCGACCGACCTGGCCTGTCAGTCAGTTCTGGGTCAGAAACTGGGGTTAAAAATATTTCTAAAAATCTTATAAAAACTTCTAAAAATCCCCAAAAATAGTTTTCTTATTTTGCATTGATATATAAACATGTGATAAAAATTTCAACTCAAATAGCAAGCAATTTGAACTATTTTTGTGTCTTATCATTTTTATCAAAAACCAAAACATGTATTTTATCAAACTTAGATTTTTCAATAGGAAATCTGATTTTTCCTAAAACTCATGAATAGGCATATCAAAATAAGTTTGTTTAAGATATGATGCAAGTATGTATATTGAACACATCTAATATACATAAAAACTAAGTAAACTTGTTTTGATCAATCTATTCATGAAAAACAAATATTGGTTAAACCAAAACCAAAAAACCAATATCCAAACATAAAACGTGTGTGTATTGTGCACTTGAGTATATCAACTATTCTAAGCTTTACACATGGATCTAAAACACACTAAACTATGGATACCTAAGTCTTCTTGATGATCTTCTATCTTCAAGTAGGCTCGATCCAAAACGCCGTGATCCAACGAGCAAGGCTATGAATGATCTTGATGCTCGGGCCCTGGAATCACCAAGTGAAAGCTTCCAAACTCCTCTTTTTGAAGCAATCACCAACTAATATCTTAATCAATGATCTGTAACTAAAATCACAAGATAATGAGTAAACATAACTACATGAGTTAATCATCATCAAAACTAGAGAGGAAGGCCTTCGGGCCAACACCAACATCTTCATCGCGTCCATTAAGGTAGACATGAAATGATCAATTCGTTCAATTGGCGACCACTTGAGAAATCAGAACTTTTGTCCAAGGGCGAGGAAGATCTGCGCGATTCTCGATACACATCAAGACATTATTGGATATGATGCACCAGTAAGGTCTCGGATCCTTCTGATTACAATGATCATAGCGCATTTGAAGGTCACGGGAAAGAGGACTTCACCAATGAGGTCTCGGATCCTCTCTTCAATAATCTTGTTCAAAGAAGTGACAACGACAAAAAGCCCATGCTCATTGGATGACTTCTGGTGGCGGAGCTTCCCATTAAGCGAAGTGTTTCGACCTTGTTTAGATCTTCACCTCAGTTGATCGGGTGGAATCAGAATGCTCCCTTGCATTTCAATCTTAAAAAACACTATTGTTCTCAAGAGGAGAGGAATTTATTCTGTTGTTCTTGGGCATAGTCAAGAAGATGAGCTTTGTGTATCTTCAATGTTTGATTGAGTTTTTACCTGCACACAAAATAAAGTATTTTAGATTTAGAACAAAATGTGCAAGTGCTCAATTCGAATCCGCTGTAGCAGTGGCTATGCGGGTCGTGATCCTCAGGGAGGGACTAGCGATGGAAGCGTTTGTAAGTTATCTCTAAAATTTTTTATTATTTTAATGTTAAGTTAGGAAGAAAGAAGATAGAGAAGAAGAAGTGGTATTTACAATGAAGTGGAAGAAAAGAATTTAGGAAGATGTGGATATAAACTAAAGAAAGAAAAGAAAGAAAAACTTATAACACGTACAAACCTCTTCAGCCTGCTTACCTTTGATCCGTGCGATGATTTACCTTTTCTTGGAAGACTTGCAAGTATGGCGTATAGGATGTTCATCGCCATAAGCCATCAAGGGTTCTTCTTTGGCTAGGCAGTCTCAATGCAATTAGGTCTCATTGTTCACAAGGCATTAGAGAAAAATAAATGAAGAAAACAAGAATAGAGAAATACAAGAATAAACAAGAGTTGAAGAACATAAAATAATAAAAGAACAAAACGAACCTTAAATGGATTTCATTAACAATGGAAGAAATAGTAGGCTTACACCGCTGTCACCTCAGTACAAGCATGGACTCCTTCCTCCATGAAAGCTTCCTCCACTCTCAGTTACAGAATTTACAAAAGAAAAACGAAAAGAAAACCTAAACTAGAAGAGAGAGAAAAACCTAAAAACCCTAGCTTTTGGCCCTTGGCTCTGCCTCTGGACGCCCTTTCTCTGTTGCTCTGCAGGGGTATTTATAGGAGATATAGGAAGTAGAGTCCCAGTACAACTCCTCAACGAAAACGCATCGCCAACCGCCTCAGGATTGCCGTGGAAATGGGAATTTTGCCGCGTAAACGCGGCACTTTTGTAGCCAAATGCCACGCGCTTTCTCGCGTGGCATCCTCTGGTCCGTCCATCTGGGTTTATCCTTCTGGAAATTGTATCCTGACTCTTCATCTTGAGATTTCGGGATAACTTGGGAAGCAAGTTACCCTAGATCTCAAATCTTCCCATATCTTTTAAACGAATTTCATCTCTTGCACTCTTTTTATCCTCATCCTGCAAGCATTTAGGATTTAGTAGAAGTCCATCCCTTTACTCTTCTTTTAATATTTGCAATTCTTGCAATTGGTAATTGCAACTTTGACATTTGATAATTGCAATTTTTCACTTGGGCTTGGACATGGGCTTTGGGCTTCTTTTAAGGCTTTATTCTTTTATTTTTATTTACTCAAGGCCTGCACACAATAAATGATAAAATATTAGTAAATGTGCAGAATTATATGAATAAATATGAAAATGTGATGGTAAATGTCATGATAAAAATGCACTTTTCACTACCAATCACACCCCCACACTTATCTTTTTGCTCGTCCTCGAGTAAAAACAAAGAAAAAGAAAAAGAAAAGAAAATTAATCTAACCTAACTCACTTTCGTAGGAATCACGGTTGCACTTAGCATGTGCAACAAGCCGTTAAACATCTAGGTTATCCTAGAGGACGAGTGTTGTCTCGTGAGGGTTTTCAGCGGATTGCACCCACAAAATCCATAAAAAGGAAATATTTGAAATACTTTTGAAAAGACTAAGTAATCTATAAGTTTTTCATTTTTATTCATTCTTAGACTTAGTCTTTATAAAGTAAATTGTTTTCATTTTTAAGTAAGGATCAAAATTGAATTTTGTGTATAGTCTTTTTCGTTACCAAAAATCATATGCATCCTTATGAATTTTTACTAGGAATTCCTTAACTTGGACTTTCATGCCTCTTTATTTTTCTTCTTTTTTTTTAATATGTATAACTCATCTAATTTTCTTTCGTGTAAGCATCAAGGCTTCTTGAGGCCCTCATACCTAACAATTGATTATTAGATGTGTTAATACATATATTATATTTCTTAGTCTTCTTAGGCTTTCTAATCCACCCATGTAGCGAACTTAAAGTCGGTGGCTCCCAAACCGGTCGGCTTTAGGGCACCAGGTGAGAAAATACCCCGCGGACTCAAATTCGAGTGAACTAGGCCACAAAACTAAGAGCTTTATTTTATTTATTACTCACCTTTAGGCGTGAATACTTATGCTTCTTGAGGCATATGTATCCAGCTTAATTGGTGAAATTTTTTTTTTAAGGATATATTTTTTTTATGAGGCACAAGGGTCTTTGTCTTAGAATCCTAGATATGCATTAGGTATGCAAATTTCATTAAGGTAAAAATCAAAACTAACTACTTATTCAATTTCTTCTCCTATACCTAAAAATTCAACAATTTATTTATTTTGACCAAGTTTTTAGAAATCCTAATCATGATTTTCCTAATTCTTAAGACTAACTTAGATTTCTTTCAAAAGATAAGTCAAAATATTGTCCTTTTTATAAGTTTTTTTTCAGATTTTTTTTTTATTAGCAGATTTTTGTTAGTTTCTAACTATGTTAGTATGTTAGTAAAGCCTACCCCCACACTTATCTCATGCATTGTCCTCAATATATGAATGAATGCATATATGCATGAAAAAGAACAAGGGAAGACAGAAGTTACTTTAAGGTGGTGGTTCCGGTGGTGGTCTAATTGGTCCACGAAATGCGGCCCAATCTACTTTTTGTGGAATTCGGGGGAACCCATCAGAAATCTTTTTTGTATAACCCACTAAAATGATGTCTGTATTAACATTTTTTAAAAATTCCACCCCATCAAATTTTCATAATTCATAATTATTTTCAGAGTCAATTGTGTCAACCGCCTTGTCCCAAAATGGAGTGTGAAAAGATGGAATGCTTGACTTGGACATGGGAAGTACGGGAACGAATACCGACTCAGGAAAGAAACTTAAATCAAGTAATGGTTCAGGAGTCGGGCTAGGTTCAGGAAGTGGGTCCAAATCAATAAGTTGAAGCTCAAGTCCACAATAATCCTCCCACAATGGAATGTGACTCAATATTGGTGATTCAACTTCAGGAATGATAGGTGTGGGAATCAAGACTGACTCTAAAAGATTACCTAAGTCGGGTAACAAAACAGGAGTCAATAATGATTCGAGAATTTGAACTTGATCACAGATTTGAGAATCTAGGTCACATATCTCATTGGGTTCAATTTCATAAAAATGAGAACTTGCCAATTTATCCATGAGACTTTCAAAATTGCAAAATTGGTCAAGTTCATTATGATCATCAAAAATGGGTGATTCAATTTCATGATGAATTGGAACAGGATCCAATGTTGACTCGGAAAAAGTGAAATCAGGTGGAGACACCGGAGTCATTATTGAATCAGGAAGCAAAATTGAATCATCAAGTTGGGGTTCATGATCATATTCATGCTCAAGATCTATTTCAGGAAAGGAAAAACTTGCCAAGTTATCAAAATTTGAAGTTTCGGTAAGTTCACATGATGGCACTGAATTAGAATCTTGTTGTCCAAAGCAACTTAGTTCGTCGGCTCTAAGAGAATGGTCAGCGATATTAGAATTGGCCGGACGGTGAGAACGCAAAGATTGAACCATCATATCTATATCATGATCACGGGCTAATCTAGCCTGAGTCATGGCAGCAAGCATCCTTTCATAGTTGATAGGTGCATCATGTTGTGATTGGACTTGAAAGGATGAAGTGTAATCGTGATGAAGTTGTGAGTCGGTGGACTCACGCATAATCATGTCTGCGATTGATGGTAATTGTTGCTTGGACTCATGCATACTTATCATTTCCTGATAGATGGTATTCTATTCTGAATGGGTGGATCAGAGTATGACTCTTGAGAATATTGTGGACAAGGTGGAGACGGAGGACAAGTCAGTTGAAAATTGGACTCGGGGGACTCGAAACCCCATGAACTCTGTGAAGAGTTGAAATTGTTATAGAAATTATGATCATAAGATGGGGGGTATGGGTTATATACATTCGGATAAGACCATTCCGGTACACTAGGTTGGTCAAAATTATGATATGCCTGGTTGGTAATATCCGAAAAAGGTGTGTAATATGGATTAAAATTGGAAAAATTGTTATATGCCATATCACACAAACACAAACAAAAGAAAAAGAAAACAAACAAATAATCAAACAAAAAAAAAAAAATTCTAACCTAAGTTAGGGTAGACCTATGACCTAGATGACTCCTAACTGGTTAGACTGTCCACGGGAGGTAGAGTGCAGACTTTGACCACAAGTTAATCAGCCAGGTTAGGGCAAGAGTGGTGGGAGGTTTTCCGTCAAAGACGTTCCTTAATTAAATAACCACCAATCTTCGGGCTTTCGGCCCTCAATCCCCTTCCTAGATACTGATTTGGCAGGAGTCAATTTCCAGCACTGTTCCCCCTTAGGATAATCTCCTAATTGAGTCCGAGATGTCCCTAGGGCCAATGTCTACTAATTTTAAGTTAGGCTTGGGTTAGTGAGTGCTTGGATATGATTTTTGGGTTAAGGAAGGGTGATGAAATCCCCACCTTATCTTGTTAATGGGTTATACCCTTAAGATATTTTTGTGCAAGTGTACAAGATATGTAAATAAGATTCACTCAAAGCATGAAAATCAACCAAGAGATGAGTCCTATTCTACATGCAATGCGAACGTACCTTGCTCCAGCACTCTTCAACAGTAAAATAAAATAATTGAAAAGACACGTGCCTAATATGCAAACGTCTAATCAATTTTATCATTAACAACAAATATTTTACTGTTGAATTAATTAGCAGTAAGCAGGGTTATCACAGAACAAAGTTTAACAGAGCAGTAGACAGATATTGCAATTTGCAGCAACCTGCAAAAAGATGGATCAGTAGGGAACTACTCAGGCCGCGGTTTCGCGGCACTTGCCGCGTTTCCGCGGCTCTGAAGTAGGCTCTTGTGCTCTACCTTCTAGGGCAGAGGCACAGAGTTGCTATATGTCCACTTCTGCTCTCAGTTTCCCTGTTCTCTAAACCTGCAAACAGAAAAAAATAAAAGAATTAGTTAAAAAAATTTATTTTTAGAGAAAAACTTATCGTCCCTCCCCGGCAACGGCGCCAAATTTTGATTGAGTTTTTACCTGCACACAAAATAAAGTATTTTAGATTTAGAACAAAATGTGCAAGTGCTCAATTCGAATCTGCTGTAGCAGTGGCTATGCGGGTCGTGATCCTCAGGGAGGGACTAGCGATGGAAGCGTTTGTAAGTTATCTCTAAAAATTTTTATTATTTTAATGTTAAGTTAGGAAGAAAGAAGATAGAGAAGAAGAAGTGGTATTTACAATAAAGTGGAAGAAAAGAATTTAGGAAGATGTGGATATAAACTAAAGAAAGAAAAGAAAGAAAAACTTATAACACGTACAAACCTCTTCAGCCTGCTTACTTTTGATCCGTGCGATGATTTACCTTTTCTTGGAAGACTTGCAAGTATGGCGTATAGGATGTTCATCGCCATAAGCCATCAAGGGTTCTTCTTTGGCTAGGCAGTCTCAATGCAATTAGGTCTCATTTCACAAGGCATTAGAGAAAAACAAATGAAGAAAACAAGAATAGAGAAATACACGAATAAACAAGAGTTGAAGAACATAAAATAATAAAAGAACAAAACGAACCTTAAATGGATTTCATTAACAATGGAAGAAATAGTAGGCTTACACCGCTGTCACCTCAGTACAAGCATGGACTCCTTCCTCCATGAAAGCTTCCTCCACTCTCAGTTACAGAATTTACAAAAGAAAAACGAAAAGAAAACCTAAACTAGAAGAAAGAGAAAAACCTAAAAACCCTAGCTTTTGGCCCTTGGCTCTGCCTCTGGACGCCCTTTCTCTGTTGCTCTACAGGGGTATTTATAGGAGATATAGGAAGTAGAGTCCCAGTACAACTCCTCAACGAAAACGCATCGCCAACCGCCTCAGGATTGCCGTGGAAATGGGAATTTTGCCGCGGAAACGCGGCACTTTTGTAGCCAAATGCCACGCGCTTTCTCGCGTGGTATCCTCTGGTCCGTCCATCTGGGTTTATCCTTCTGGAAATTGTATCCTGACTCTTCATCTTGAGATTTCGGGATAACTTGGGAAGCAAGTTACCCTAGATCTCAAATCTTCCCATATCTTTTAAACGAATTTCATCTCTTGCACTCTTTTATCCTCATCCTGCAAGCATTTAGGATTTAGTAGAAGTCCATCCCTTTACTCTTCTTTTAATATTTGCAATTCTTGCAATTGGTAATTGCAACTTTGACATTTGATAATTGTAATTTTTCACTTGGGCTTGAACATGGGCTTTTGGGCTTCTTTTAAGGCTTTATTCTTTTATTTTTATTTACTCAAGGCCTGCACACAATAAATAATAAAATATTAGTAAATGTGCAGAATTATATGAATAAATATGAAAATGTGATGGTAAATGTCATGATAAAAATGCACTTTTCACTACCAATCAATGTTTCTAGGAGTGAGTGCAACTTTTTGCTGAGTAAGAGGGACTTCTTTGTACTCTTTTGTTGTAACACTCAATCTTTTTGGATGAGAGAGCATTTTTTATTACTTTCATATTTTTGAATATTAATAAAATTGACTTTTTTCTGCCTTCTTATTTATCATGACTTCCTTTTTGCATTAAAAATCAGACAAGTGATTACCTTTGATTTTCTAGAGGTGTGATATTTTAACTTAACAACTCAAAGTTGAAAATTTCCATTTAAGGAATTCAAAAAGATACTGTCAGAGGTGTGATGTTAACTTGACAGGAGTATAATAGGTTTTGTGGACTTATCATTCTATCGATGAGTATGACAAATGAAGTTTTTACTCCGCAGGGGATTGTGATTGAGTCTATTATTAGAGGTTTAGTATTACATAATTAAGACTCAATTGGAGAGTGGAGAGAACACTGTTAAAGGTGTGATATTAACCTAACAGTGATTTTAAGTGAATTTGTCATTCTATTGACGAGAATAACAAGTGAGACTAGACCTTTCGGGGACTTGAGTATTTCTTTGCCGTCAGAGGTGTGACATTAACTTAACAGATTAGATTGAATCTTATTAGAGGTATGATATTAACTTGACAAGGATGTGAGGTAGAGGTGCAATGTTAACTTAGCTCCGTAGGAATTCAGTTTTGTTTGGGAAAACTGAAGATACTACTATCATAGGTATAGTGTTAAACTTAACAGTGGAAGTAATGCTAGGATGTAATTTTGAACTTAGCATTGGTCATCTCGACTTCGATGAGGAAGGTCGAGCGAAGGTTATTATCATAGGTGCAGTGTTAAACTTAACAATGAATAGGATGTTAGAGGTGTGATGTTAAACTTAGCATCGCTCATCTCAGCTTTGATATGAAAGCCTGAGAAAAGTGACTGTCAGAAGTTTAAAGTTAAACTTGGCAGTAACTTTATCACCATTAGAGGTGTGATATTAAACTTAATAGTAATTTGTCAGAGGTATAGTATTAACATGACAATAGTTGATATGCGATATGAGTAGTTTTGAGGACTTGCCATGCTATTGAAGAGAATTGACAAGTAAAGATTGGATAGCCAAAGGTTTAGTGTTAACTTGACAATTTTGAAGACTTGTGACTCCATATAAGAGAGTCATCAAGTGAAAGTTCGTACTTGCTGAGGAGTATTGAAACTTTTCACTGTTAGAGGTGTGATATTAACATGATAATGATTGAATTTGTGGACCTACCACTCCATGGGAGGGAATTGATAGGGGATTTTGGTGGGAGATAGAATGAATTATCAGAAGTTTACTGTTAACTTGACGAACTCTGTTAGAGATTAAGAAAATGCCTTGTTAGAAATTTACTATTAACGTGACAAGTTGTGCTCATTTCACTGGAAAAAAATAGATACAAGTATTTTTATGGTCCTACCGTTCTGCAGAAGGGAATTGGTAAGGGATTTTGGAGGGAAAGGTAGAACCAAGTCCCTTAGGATTTTTAGCAAACTCTCAGCTATCAACGGATTTAGTACGCCTTTACCAACTACCGTTTGAGTTGGGCTAGCCATGCTATTTCTCTCAGCATGATAAGTTATCGAGCATTTTGATTGGACTTAAAAACCAATATTTTTCTCTATGCTTAGTCGTTGAGGGTGTTGGCTTTTGCTAGTCTCTAAAGAAGAGTGACGAAACTAATACTCAGTTAGCTTATCTTTATTGGCTAAATTCTATCGAGAACTGCACTGTATTCTCATGCGCTGTTCACCGACCATTCCACTTAATCAGCTTCTTATGTGCCGGTTAAGAGTCGAGCAATGTTTGATCGTTGAAATTGGTCCCACTTGTCGCTGAATTATCGTTGATTAATAAGGACTATTATGCTCGTGTTGAGTAGAACATAATTGTTAATCGAGAATTCCGTCGTAGGGGAATGCATTTGATGCAAGCGTCATACATACTCTACCTAATGATCAGAGGTTTAATGTTAACATGATCAAGGGTTGTAGTTTTTCAAGAATTTACCATTATTCGGTATCATGAGTATATCGCCTTCTAGATTTATCAGGCGATATACTCCATTTGAGTAGACTAACTCTACTAGAATGGTCCTTCCCACTTGGGTTGATTTTTTTTCATCTTATGTGTCTAACCATGGGTCTTCTGACAGCCAAGGCGAGGTCGCCTTTCTTGAAAGTCCACTCCTTAACTTTCTCGTTGAAGGCTCTGGAAATTCGAGCTTGATAAAGCTCTATTTGCTATTGAACTAGCAGGCGTTTATCGTCCAAAGCTTTGATCGGGGAAAAATCGCGTACGAAAAAGTTATGTTTTGAAATCAAAAGTTAAAAGTGTGTGCTTTGGCTTCCTTGATACTTCCGTTATTGCATAGAGGCAAAACGGGTCGAATCCATAGGGATGGAAGTGATAGAAGCTTTACCGGTATGGTCACATGTGTGTTAAAGTTTCTTCAATATTTTAAAGAATTAAAAGAAAAAAATAAAAAGTGTAAAGAGAAGAGTACGGTGAAAAAAATAAGTGGAAAATATAGAAAAGATGGTTTTTGTGATTTTTGATATATTTCTAAAGCAAAGTAAAAAATAAAAGAAAACTCATGGCTACTAACTACTAATAACTCCACTAATCATGCTAACCTCTTAGTGATAGTTGCCTCACTTGTGTCCTTGGCCATCACTCGTCCTTAGTTCAAGAGCATTTTAAAGTATGACCCACAAGATAACTCATCACATCCAAACTCAACAACAAGTGCAAGCTACATTTAAATCATCAAAACTAAATAAGAGCAAGCATGGAATAAAGTAATGTTAGCTTGTTAGACAGTTGGGATGTTAAAGTGTTAGAATCCATCATCATGAGCCATCAATGGCTCTTACAAGAGAAAGGCTAAGTAGAGGCTATTAGATTCATGTGGATTATCAAGTAAGAAGTTAGCATGTTAGTTATTAGTAGTTAATTACCATGAGAGAAAATTATCTAAGCATGTAAAAGGAGTTAGAAAGAAGAAATTAAATAGAGATAAAGAGAAAGCCTTTCATAGAGTGTCACGCTCCATTATAAGCACTCTTTCTTTCATCCTATGTACTACTCTCTTCCCTATTACATGATCTATAAGAAATGAAAAATATAAAAGAGAAAGAGGAAGAATAACTAACCTAAACTACCCTAAAAACTATATACATGGAGAAGAAACAACTCAAAAATCTCATCTAAACTCCTCTCCCGTAAGCTCTGAAAATCCCAGGGTATTTATAGGCAAAAGAGGGCAACAGGGAGAATGTACGGAACCGTGCATCAAATCTCGAGCACGGCTCCATGCTATGACCACAGAAACGTGGCCATAAAGACATCATGCGCGCAGCGCCGCCTGCCATGTCTGTCACTTTGTCCCCCTATCTGCTGTACTTTCTGGTTTCTGGATATGGGCACCCGGTTTTGACAGATTCACCCTCCAAAGTCCATGGTTATTTGTGTTGGTTTTAAATCACAAAATAATTGGGATTTTGGCTTCTTTTTCTTTTCATGCCCTGTATTTAGAAACATACAAGAAAGGTGTTATTAACAGAATTTCATATTTATTAAATGTGAAGATGTGGTATGAAATATGCATATTTAGAGACTAATCCCACTCCCATACTTGTCTTTTGCTCTTCTCGAGTAAAACAGAAAAACTAAGTAAGAAAATTATTACACCACTCTCGCATGTGACGTGATTGCACTGAGTATGTATAACAAGCCATTAAATCTTTAGGTTTCCCCTAAAGGAGAAATTTTGTCTCATGAGGGTTTTCAGCAGATTACATCCACAAAATCTATAAAGAAAGAAATCTAATGTTAGTATTTTAGAAACGTATTTTGAAATAGAGAAAAGTGTTGAAATATTTTTGCCAAAATTTAAATGATCCAAGGTCATAAGTTAACCAGAAATTATTCTTCCTTAAAGTAAGTCTAAATGCAAAATCTTATTATAAATTAAATATAAGAATTTAAAATTGAATCGATTCTTTGATCTTTCATAAAACTCTTAGAAAAATATGCACTTTGTGAACTGTGAAGATTTTTGGGAAATCAACTCTAACTTTCATGCCATTTATTTATATTATTTTTTCTTCTTACTTTTGCTTTCTTAGACTTTCTAGCTTATCCGGGTAGTGAGCCTTTAGTAGGTTACTCCCAAACTAGATGATTTTAGGAAACCAGATGAGAAAATAACCCTTGGGCTTAAGAACTCGAATAAATAAGACCACAAAATTAAATGAGATTATTTTGTTTATGTCCATCGTTTTAAGCGTGAATAATCATGCTTCTTGAGGCATAACTACTCAGCTTCAATAAGTGATTTTTATTATCATCATTTTTTATGTATATATATATTTTTTATGATATTTTCAATTTTTTTTTCAATCTCAAAAAATTGTGTAAGTGTGAAGTATATATATCAAAGGGAAAATATTTAAGATCAAATTATCTTTTCAATCTTACTTCCTTATCCTAAAATTTAAACAAAATCTATTATTTTGACTCGATTTAAAAAATTTTAATTTTATGTCTTCTTAATTCCTAAGATCCTCTTAACTTTCTTAAAAATAAATCAAAACTATTTATCTTATGTCAAAAAGTTTTGTAAAAAGAAAAGAAAAGAGTTTCTATGCAAAAGAAAATTTTAAAAATTTCTAAAAAGAAGTTTATTAGAAAAAAATTTAAAGCTAACTATGTTAGTAAATCCTCCCCTGCGCTTATCTCTTTCACTGTTCTCAATGCATCGTGAATTTGTATATGCATGAAACAAATAGAGAAGGAAAAATTACCGTAAGGTGGTGGTTCCGATGGTGGTCTGATTGGTCCACAAAAGGTGGCCCATTTTAGAAATTGTGGATATTGCATAAACTCACCAGTGACCTCTCTAATATGACCCAGTAAAAGAGTGATTGAGCGAATGGTCTTATTTAAAAAATTATCCCCATCTAATTTTTAATTTTCAAAAACAATTACTGAGTCATTTTGTTCAACACCTTTGTCCAACAATGAACTATGATTTTGAGAGATGATTGATTTAGACTCAAATGGAATAGGAACAGAAATTGATACCGACTCGAAAATTTGTCTCAGATCAAATTGAGATTCAAAAGTGGGAGTCAAAATTGGTTCAAAAAGGGGGTCTAAACTAAAGAAATATTTACACACTTTTCTCATTAACAGAATGTGATCATAAAATATTGGTAATTCAATTTCACGGTGTACTGGAACAAGATTCAATGTTGATTCTGGAATAGAGAAAAAAATTGGTAAAGATACCAGAGTCATTATTGAGTCAAAAAGTGAAATGGAATTACTAATTTGAGGCTCAGGATCACTTTCATGTTCAATTTCAATTTCAGGAAAGGGATTACTTTGCCAAAATATCAAGGTGATTTTTAAAACTTAGAGTTTGGTCAAGTTCAAATGGTTGTGCTGAAATTGAATCTTGATTTTTAAAATAACATGATTCTTGGGTCCAATTGGTAGTGTTAGGGATATAAGGATTGGTCAAAGGTTGACAAGAAAAACTTTCCTAATTCTCATTGATCAATTCACTCATTATTGAGTCTAACCTACTGATAGACCAGGTAACAGTGTTTTAAGTCTGAATCATGTCTTTCATACTCCTGGCAATTGGTTCTTCTTGAAAAGGTGAGTATAAAAGTTGGTTTTGGAAATTATGTTGAAGTTGTGGGTCCATCAGTTTGCGATTGTTGCTTGGACTCACACAGGAGTTCCATATTCATTTCCAGGATGGATGGTTGTTCATTTTAAATCAGTGCGACTGAAAAAGAAGAGTATGACTCTTGAAATTTTAGTTGAGATGATGAGTCCAACATATTTTCAAAATATTGCACTATTTCACAAAAGACTTTCAAACTCTTTGCTCGCTCATATTTTCTTCAATTGGATGTTCTAGAAAAGGAGTATATGGAGTTTGATGTGGGAAAGATTGTGAATTGAG
This sequence comes from Agave tequilana, assembly GCA_038442645.1. Taxonomy (NCBI): domain Eukaryota; kingdom Viridiplantae; phylum Streptophyta; class Magnoliopsida; order Asparagales; family Asparagaceae; genus Agave; species Agave tequilana. The sequence continues at coordinate 55,064 of JAVJIF010030717.1, read as the reverse complement.
CAAATTTTGAATTTATTGTTGGCACCCAAGCATGGCTTCCATACTCCTTTCCAAATCGAATTTTTCTTCAGAGGGTGGTTCTAAAAAAGGAGTATAGTAAGTAAAATCGGGGAATAAATATTGCGAAAATTGTGGACAAGATAATTTAAAATTTGACTCGGGAGGGGTGAATCCTCATTGACTCTACGAAGAGTGAAATTTATTTTGAAAATTATGGTTATAAGTTTAGAGGTATAGGTCATATTGAGTCAGATAATCTCAATCCGGCATATATGATTGGTTCATGTTGTACATAACCAGGTCGGAGTTATCCAAGTCAAATGCGGTCAAATTGAAAAATGGATTCATTTGGTTGGAGAAATTTTGGTTATATTCCATTTTTTTATAATAATCACAAAAAAACAAAAAAACAAAGCAAAGAAAAAATTCAAAAACAAGCCTATAATATGGTTGATCTACACCTGAACGACTCCTAACTAGTTAGACTATCCACAGGGGGTACCTTGTAAAAATCTGACCACAGGTTAATCGGCCAGGTAGGGGTAAGATCAGTAGGAGGTATCTCTGCCAGAGCAACGGGTCTAATTATGCCAAATCACTATTCTTTGATGTTTCGCCTCTTAATCCCCAACCTTGGACTTCAATTTGATAAGAGTTAAACTCTAACAACTTCCCCCTTAGGTCAATCTCCTAAATGAGTCTGAGATGTCTCTAGGGCCAACATCTAGCAAGTTTTATTTAGGCTTAGGTTGTATGAGTAGGGAGGTGGTTTTTGGGCTAAGGAAGGGTAATGATTTCCCCACCTTATCTTGTATTGGGTTTTGCTCTTAGGTCTTCGTGCAAGTGTGCAATATAGACAAGAATAAATACAAAAAAGTGAATAAATTATTGAAGTGTTTTTACTAAGCTATATGCAATGCAATATGTGCATCTCGGTTCAGGTCATAATAACAGAAGAATAAAATAAAGTATATTGGAATGAAAATTGACACGTGCCTAGATGTAAATGTCTAATCTGTTTTAAAACATCCAATTGTTGTAATTTAGTTCTTAAAATTATTATACTGTAAAGGTAATATAAACAAAAACTAGCAGCAGAATATAAGAATATACAAGAATTTAACCAACCATTCAAAAGCAAGTGTGAACTTCTGCAATGCTAAAAATTTAACCTGCACACCAAAAACAAAGAAGAAAGGTTAACAAAAATGTAAGATCAAACTGTTCCCATCCCCGATAATGGTGCCAAAATTTGATCGGGGGAAAGCCGCGCATGAAAAAGTATATATTTTGAAATCAAGAGTTAAAAGTGTGTGTTTTGCTTCCTCGATATTTCCGTTATAGCATAGAAGCTAGACGGGTCGAATCCATAGGACGGAAAGTGATAGAAGCTTTACCGATTTGTTCACATGTATATTAAAGTTTCTTTAACGCTTTAAAGAATTAAAAGAAAAGAAAACAAAAATGGCAAGAGAAGAGTACATTGTAAACAAAGAAGTGAAAAACATATAAAACATGATTTTTGTGATTTTTGATATATTTTCAAAGAAAAAGAAAAAGAAAAAGAAAAGAAAACACATGGCTACTAACTACTAATGGCTCCACTAACCATGCTAACCTCTTAGTGATAGTTGCCTCACATGTATTCTTGGCCATCACTCGTCCTTGATTTAAGAGCGATTCAAAGCATAACTCACAAGATATCTCATCACATCCAAACTCAACAAACAAGTGCAAACTACATTTAAATAATCAAAACTAAATAAGAGGAAGCATGAAATAAAGTAACGTTAGCTTGTTAGTCAGTTGGGATGTTAGAGTGTTAGAATCCATCATCATGAACTATTAATGGCTCTTGCAAGAGAAAGACCAAGTAGAAGCTATTAGATTCATGTGGATTATCAAGTAGGAAGTTAGCATGTTAGTGGTTAGTAGTTAATTACCATGAGAGAAAATTAGCTAAGCATGTAAAAGGAGTTAGAGAGAAGAAAACAAGTAGAGATAAAGAGAGAACCTTTCATAGAGTATTACTCTCCATTTCAAGCACTCTTACTTTCATCTTATGTACTACTCTCTTCCTTATTACATGATCTATAAGAAATATAAAATACAAAAGAAAAAGAAGAAGAATAACTAACCTAAACTACCCTAAAAACTACATACACGGAGAAGAAACAACACTAAAAATCTTCGCTAAACTCCTCTCCTCTGAGCTCTGGAAATCCTAGGGTATTTATAGGTAAAAGGGGGCACCAGGGAGAGTGTATGGAGCCGCGCGTCAAATCTCGATGCGCGGCTCCATGGTACAGCTGCAAAAAATGCAACCATGGCCACATTTTCGTGGTCATAAAGGCATCATGCGCATGATGCCGCCTGCCGCGTGCTGTTACTTCATCCTCATATCTGTTGTACTTCATGGTTTCTGGATATGGGCACCCGATTTTGACAGGGGCACCCGATTTTGTCAATGGCTATATGTGTAGGCTTTAAATTATCAAATAAATAGGATTTTGGGCTTCTTATTCATTTCATGCCATGGACCTAGAAACATACAAGAGAGGTATTATTAACAGAATTTCATATTTAATAAATGTGAAGATGTGGTATGAAATACGCATATTTAGAGACTAATCAAGCTTCCAGCTCCTAGAGTCGCAGTCGATGCTTCTCCTCATCTGTCATCTCCGTTGTCACGGCAACGCGCAGAGATAGGATCTAGATTTCTAGTGGGAGTACGGCTTCACACCCGTATACCAACGAGAACGGTGTAGCTTTCGTCAGGGTTCTCATTGTTATGCGAAAAGCCCACAAGCATTCACCTAATTTGTCGTCGCATTGACTTTTTGAGATGAATTTCTTGAGAAACTTCTCAATAGTTTTATTAAAAGCTTCTACAAGGCCGTTAGCAGTGGGGTAGTATACCGTTGAAGACACACTTTGGATCCTGAACTTATTGCAGAATCTCTGGAATGCTTTGCTAATGAACAGAGGCCTGTTATCGTGACTGATCTGTCATGGCATGCCAAAGCAGTAGATTACATGATACTTTATAAACGTGATCACGTCAAATCTCTTCACCTCCTTTAGAGGAACTGCCTCTGTCCATTTGGAGAAGTAATCAGTTATACCTAAGATAAACTGATATCCTTTGGATGAAGGTGGGCTGATAGGACCAACCACGTCCATTCCCTACATCTCAAATGGTCAAGAAGAAGTTGTAAGATGAAGATGCCTAGTACCTGATGAATGAAATCACCATGGACCTGACAGGCGTGGCATCTCTTAGCATAAGCATGGCGTCAAAGATCATCTTTGGTTAATAATATCCAAATCTTCAGAGTCGATCTCCAAGCTTTGGACCAGGTTAGTGAGCTCCACACATACTATCATGAGCCTCTTTGAGTGCTTCCTATTCCTCTTTATGTGATAGACAATGAAGGAGGATTCCATCATGTGATCGGCGATACAGTGTTCTTATGATCGTATTGTAGTAGAATTTTGGGGCTTTCATTCGAATGGCAGCCGCTTCTTTAGGGACATCGGGCAGAATGTCGTTAAAGACATAGTCAGTAAATGAGAATCGCCAATCCCTGAGCTCTGATCCTGCTGAAGTCTCTAAAGCCTCTTTTACTTGAAGGTCTCCTGTTGGCGTTTGATCATTTTCAAGGGCGAATTTCGGACAGTACAAGTCATGGCTGTAAAGGAGTACTTTCTTTTTCGCTCCGGCTGGAAGAGCCAAGGAAGCGGTGAGGGACGTCAGTGCGTCTTCATGTGCATTTTGCTAGCGAGGTACATGATTAATGTAGAAGTTTTCAAACTTTTCTGCCATGTGGATGGTTGCATTGTGATAAGGTACTAAGTCTTCATGTCAGACTTCATATTCTCCGCGAACTTGATTGACGATGAGCTTTGAATCACGTACGCTTCGAGATTTTTAATATCAATCTCATTGGCAATTTGTATTCTGATGAAGAGAGTATTGTATTCAGCTACATTGTTGGAACACCGCTCTGTTAATGAGAATGCACGAGGGATTATTCAGTTCTGTGGGGAGAAAAGTACTACCCCCACTCCCACTATGATACTTCCTCGAGGATCCGTTCTTAATGCACCGTTGAAGAAGGGTTGCCATACCTTTCCTCTGAAAGATATCTGGGTCATGCAGACTTCAACGATCTCATCTGGGAGATCTTCATAAAGTTTGATTGTTCTTGGATCTGGATGTTCAGTCAAGAAGTCTGCCACTGCTTGTCTCTTCATAACTTTTTGTGGCAGAAATTGCATCTCATATTGAGAGAGCAATATGGTCTATTTTGCCAATCGACCATTTAGTGATGATGACTTCATCAACAATCTTAGCAGATTGACTTTTAATATGATGTGTATAGTTTGGCCCACCAGGTAGTGTCGCATTTTCTAGACAGCGAACACCAAAGTGAGGCATTCTTTTTCGATCGAATTATATCGATGTTCAGCTTCGATCATGATCTACTCAGGTAATAGATTTTATGCTCGTGTACCTAATTATATTCTAGGCTAGCAAAGCTCCTAAAGAATGATTCATAACTCGAACGTACATCAAGAAAGGTTTTTCTGACACCAGAGCTGTAAGGACAGGTAGATGCGTGAGGTACTATTTGATTTCCCTGAACGCTTGTTGAAAAGCATCATCCCAGATGAATGAAATACCTTTCTTCATTAATCTGGTAAAGGGTTGGTATCGCCCTGAGAGATTTGAGATAAATCTCCAGATGTAGGCTTGTCGCCCTTGTAATCCTCTAGATCTCTAGGTTTCTAGGAGATTGCATCTCCTGGATGGCGCGGACTTTCTTTGAGTCAAGGTGGATTCATTTAGATGTCACCACAAATCCGAGCAATTTACCTCTGGCTACCTGCAAGAAGGATTTGGTGGGATTCATCTTTAATTGATGTGCTCACATGATGTCGAATACTGTCTTCAGATCTACAATATGATCACCTTTTGCACGGCTTTTCACTGCAATATCATCTATGTAGCATTCCTTTATTTTACGTATATGCTCGTAGAAAATTGTACTCATAGCTCTCTGATATGTCGCCCCTATATTCTTCAATCCGAAGGGCACTACAGTATAGCAATACACCCTAGTGGTGTTCTGAAGGATGTATGCCTCTCAGCGTCATGTTACATCTTAATTTGATTGTATTCAAAAAATTCATCCATGAAGGATATCCGTTCAAACCCACACGTGTTGTCGATCATGACATCCATGATTGGAAAGGGGAACTAATCTTTAGGATAAGCTTCATTTAGATCATGAAAATCAATGTAAATCTAGATCTTCCCATTCTTCTTGGTGACGGGGACGATATTAGCTACCCAATCAGGGTGTTGTTCTTCCCTGATGAAACCGAAGCTGTAAGCTTCTTGACTTCCGATTGAATTGATTCCATAATTGCTGGGTGAAACTGTCGTTGTTGTTGTTTGGTGAGCTTTGCATCTGGATTGACGTTGAGGCGATGCATAGCCACTTGAGGATCAAGCCCGGGCATATTCTTGTAGTTTCAAACAAAAACATCTATATACTCTCGCTCAAGAGATATGAGATCTTCCTTCTTAGGAGGTAATAAACTTTCGCTTATGAAGATGGACTTAGGATTAGCCTCATCTCCCAGATTGATCTGAGTTACCTTATCCTCTGCGGATGGTTCATGTTGTTCAAAGAGAATATTCCAGAGAGTATTTAGGTGTTTGATCCAGGGATCTGTATCTAATTGGATTATTTCTTCATCCCCATCTTTCGGATGGCTTGTTGAGACCTTATTTACCGAAGGTCTTGAAAGATGTCGCCAACGCTGATATCTGACTCCCACGATGACGTGCCTGACGAGTGGTTATAATATAATGACTTTTCAGACTCAGAGGCTGACGGGATTGAAGTTGACACATAGCCCAACCCCCTGCGAGTTCGGTGATAATAGGTCAAGGGCTTTCCCTTTTGGAATGAAGGATCGAAGTAGTGTTCGCCTTCCTCTGCCAAAGTTTAAGCCTGGACAACTTGCTAGTGAAAGTACACCTAGAGGCGCGGTAAATAGGCGTACAAGCTAATCTAAGACAAATGATGTAGAGTTAAAACTTTATTGCAAACACATTATGTATAACCAAGAGTGAGTCTGAATTCCCTATGAAGGGATCTGGAGCTACTCCTCGAGATTCTTCTAAACTAAGAGTTGAGGTGCTATTAGAAGCTCTCTTGGTTCAACACAAGTGTGGGCACACAACTAATACCAAGCATATATATGATATGAACAATATAAAGAAATGCAAGATATAAAGAGAGATATAGTTGAGAGATAGTGGATCAAACGCAAACATGAAGATATGTTTTGAGGTTGGAGCCACTGCTCGACGTCTCCTCTTTCACACAAAAAGATTTCCATTATGTTCACACAGGACCTTCCACAAAGGGAGCTCTACCAAGGAATTACAATTAAAATCGGGAGTACACAAGTCCTCTCTCTCAAACAAAAACCTCCACACAAGAGGTGGGCACTAAGTCAAAACAAAGAAAAGGTTTATAACTTGGTGATCCAATAATCATAAACAACACTTAGTGATCTCAAAAGATCACAACTAATTTTCTCACAAAATAAGATCCTATAGATAGATTTTGAATTGATTGCACAAGTATGTGAGAAAATAAAGTATTTTGAAAAGAAATAACAAAGAAAACACTTGGGAAAAACTTCTAAATAGATATGAAAACAAAGATCAAACCATAGATATGAAAATAAAGATCAAACCCAAACACTTATTTTCTTTTGATTTTTCAAAAACTTAGAAACAAATAAAGATAAGAGTTTTGGCACTAAAACTTCTTTTGAAAACTTTATTAAAAATATTTGAGAAGTTGAGAAAAATTGCTCCTGGAAATCTTGATGAAAATAGCCCTCAAAGATCCATTTATATAGGCCCTTGAAAAACTAGCTGTTGGGGTCCAGAACAAGGCTAGATTTGCCTGTCGATTGACCGCCCTGTCGACTGGCCAACAATCAGATTTCTGACCGTTGGGGTTACCGGTCGACCACTCGATCGACTGCCCCAGGCAAATTTGCCTAATGGTCAACGCCCGATCGACCGAGGCTAGAACGAGAGAGCAGCTAACTATCTGGTCTGTCGACCGACCGGTCGACCGGGGCCAGATCCAGAGAGCAAGCCCCCTGGGTCGGTCGACTGTGCGATCGACCGGCCCAAGGCTAAGGCTGTGTGAAAGTATGCATGCACATCGGCCAACCGATTGGTCTACCGGTTGGGCGGCTGCCAACAGGCTCAGGACAGGGTTATAGGATTGAAAAAGTTGGCTTTTAATTTCCTATAAAATCCCATAAAATCTACAAAAATAAGTTCATGTAAGTATTTGAAGTACAAATATGTGAAGGTTCACCTAGAGGGGGGGTGAATAAGTGAAGGCTAATCTAATGGTCACTTAATGCCAAATAATGCGGAAACTGAAAACAATTATGACAAAATAAAACTTTTACACTAAACAACACGTATAACACAAGAGTGTTGCCGAATTTCCCGTGAAGGGCTCTGGACAAACTCCTCTAGATTCCCTTAAATGGGTTGAGGTGCCGCGTTGGCTCTCTTGGTTGAATACAAGTGTTAGCAACAATCCCAAGCAAGTATATCAATTATGCACACAATATGAATATCAAGCATGTAAAGATAAGCACAAAGTAAGCATGCAAGATATAATAAGAGACAAAAAGAGAGAGAGCAATCGCAAACAGAGAGAGAACAATCGCAAACACAAAGGGTTTATTTTGAGGGAGTACACTTGCTCTACATCCCTGCCTTCGACACACGAAGGATTTCCACTATGCAAGATCCCAATGGATCTCTCCTCGGTGCCGCAACACCTACAAGCCCTCGGACTCCCTAGTCCTGTACACACGCAAGCCCCACAAGCTTGCCGAGGCCGCACCTCAAACACGGAGTTCGCACCCGAACTCGAAACAACGCGGACACACACGTCCGCCTCCTCAAAGTACAAGAAATGATCTCTTGGTGATCTAAACACTTTGATCACCAATAAAAGCTCTCACTACAACACTCCTATAAGATGAATAGCAATGGATGGCTCAAGTGTTTGTGTGAGAAAAATTAGGATGAGAATGGTGGAGGAAAACTCAAAGAATCTCTTTTAAACACTCTTGAATAAAATCTTCCCTTTAAATAGGAAATATTTGCTCTCAAATATGTGGAGAAAACCCTTTTAAAAGAATGGGAAAAAAACTGGCTCAAAGCTCTCCTAAAATCTTATCTCAAAACAATGACCAAACCCCCAAATTTATAGGCTGTCAAAAACTAGCTGTTGGGGTTCTGTCAGACCTGTCGGTCGACCGCTAACGGTCAAAAATCAGACCGTTGGAGCCTCCGGTCGACCGCCCGGTCGACCCAAAAGAACAGAGAGCACTGCTCTCAGTTCCGGTCGACAGGGTCGGCAGACCGGCCATCTGCCAGGTCAAGGCGTGCATGTTCGTGCACGTCGGTCGACCGAGCCGGTCGGCCGACTTCAGGGTTAGTCGACTAGTAAGGAGTAAGTCGACTAGCTGAAGCCTGAAAACAGTTTTTCTGGGATTTAAAACTAAGTCTTTTGGTACAAATAAAATCCCATAAAATACTTAAAAATCTACAAAAACAGTTTTACCAATATACTTTGATAAACAAACATGCTTGCACAAGATCAAGGCATGTTATAAAAGATTGGACTATTTTTGTAACTAGGAAATATTGGCTCAATTGAAAACTTGTATTTTCCAAAATCTTGTTTTTCCAAAACTCCTTTAAATACAAAAACTAGATATTTTGAATTCATTAAATCATAGTGTATATGGATATGATCCACTACACAAATAAGATGAAATATCTAAGTTTTTGACATTAAGCTCTAAACATAGTTTTGGATAAAAGATATGTATATAAGGATTCCAAAAACCAAATAGTATTTTTCCAAAATGAAAGTTCTTTTCTAAAAACTAAAAATCTTTTATGAAAACATTCTATCAAGAGTGTGTGTGTAAATGTACTTGAGCAATCCACCAACTACTCTATCCTTAACATTTTATCTAAAAACAAAAATCTTATAAAAACTAAATCTTATACCTAGACACAAGTCTTTATCTTCTTGAAGTCTTCACTTGAAGTCTTCTCATCATCTTGACTTGGTCCAAATGCAATCCAACGAGCTCGACTCCTCTTGAGTACTTGATGTGTTCTTGATGCATAGGCTCGTGAATCAACCGGTGCTAGCTCCAAAACTTGTCTTTAAATCCTTTGTTGAAGCTCCACACCTACTAAGATCTTGATAACAAATCTGTCACTAATTAAACACAAGATCATTAGTAAACATAACTACATGAGTTGATCATCATCAAAACTAGGGTGGAAAGCCTTTGGGCCAACAATCTCCCCTTTTTGATGATGACAAAACTCATGAAGTTATATATGCATGGATTAAAGTAAAGCTTCAAGGAAGCTCCCCATTAACTCATGCATAACACATAAACAAAATAAATATGCAATGAGGCACATAAACATGTATGCAAATATAGGAGTAAATATGCTAGTCAAGCATAACACAAAAACACAAAATCTTTTTCTCCTATTTGCAAAACAAAAACATATATGCATAAACACAAATACTACTCCCCCTTAAGCAAGGAAAACAAATACCTCTCCCTCTTAAGTAAGGAAAACATGCATATATCTCAAATACTTACCAAATACCTCTCCCCCTTTTTGTCAATCATCAACAAAGGGTTAAGGTAAAAACAAAAACATCAAATCTTTCTCCCCCTTTTTTTCATAAATAAAGAGACCAATAAGGGGTCAAATCAAATCGACCAATAGAAATTATATGCGATATACATTCATGAAGAGGAAGACGCTAAGTTAACTTCCCTACACATATACATTACATGAAAGAGGGATGACAAGCCCTAATTTGTAGGATCTATATAACAAGCAAAACAACACTAGAGGGGGGTGAATAGTGTTAATTAAACTTTAAACAAATTACTTGCAGAAATTAAAGCAATTAAAAAGATAACCACAGAAAATAACAAACGCAAACAGTGGAGAGTTATCCTGGTTCGGTCCTTGTGACCTACATCCAGTCCCCAAGCCAAATGCTTGAGATTTTCCTTTACTTTCCTTGTGTACACCCTACAACAAGTACCTTGTGCACCACTTGGCAAAACACCCTTCGCCAACGTGCACAACTTCTCTTCCGCCAAGAGAACAAACCTTGTACAATCTTCTACACCCAAGAAGACTCCTTGTACAAACTTCTTTGAAATGAATACAGTATCTTCCTATAGCCTTGATAAGGATTTGTAGTGGACAAGGTTCTGTATAGGAAGGTTTTACTTCAGAGTTCTTCACAAAGAGAAGATGGCTTTTGGTGAAGAAAGAAGTTGAGAAATTCAGTTTTCAGAAATCTGGAATTTTTGGCTTTTGGAAATCTGATTGAAAAACTTAGTAATTGGCCTTAGGAATAACTTCCCTATTTATAGATGTAGACTAGGGTCAGTTGGGGAAGTTATGACACCAATTCAGAGGATTAAAACGTTGTAAAACGTTGCCAATTTGATCAGATAAGAATAACTGTCCAACAGTCAGAAACTGCCTATAGTCGACTAGAAACTGGATTAGTCGACTAGGCCAGGCAAAAATTCACTTATTAGTCGACTAGGTATAAATATTAGTCGACTAGGAAAGTGTCTGTTGGAGACACAGGTTTCTGGAAAACTGTTTTTAGTCGACTGTAACTACCTTGTAGTCGACTTGAAACTTGGATTAGTCGACTTGGTTTACTGCTGGTCGACTAGATTTGACAAACAGAGAGTTGGAAATATTTTGTGTCCAGGATTAGTCGACTTGAAAAAGGGACTAGTCGACTAGAGTATCTGTTAGTCGACTATATAGGAATGATAAGTCGACTAATTGACTTACAGAGTCCAAACAGAGAGTTAGGGGTTTTTGTTCAAAGTGGACTAGTCGACTAGGACTATATGGCAAGTCGACTACATTGGGGTAGTCGACTAGGTTAATGGGATAAGTCGACTTGGAAAGGTTAAGTTTGTGTGTAAGTTATCAAGGCTATTACATATCATTCTAACTTTACACAACAACTTCCACAAACACCCATAAGCTTCAGTAAACTCCATCTGAGGTAGAGCAATCATCATGTAGTAGTCGTGTTCGTCAATCATCAAAATCTTGTAATTGGAGAAGCTTCAACATCTTGAACATGTCAGGTTCCAACATTCTCCCCCTTTTTGATGATGACAACATATGGCTATGATGGCTCCCCCTGCAACAAAACTCCCCTGCAGTAACTAAGTTATATAAAAAAATATTTTGTCCCTGCAGAAAATGTTAGGTTGCACCTGCATGATTATATGTTAGTATGCATAACATATATATGACACAAACATTGAATTTGTCACAATGTTGCACAATATGCAGAAATTCTCAGATTATGACACAGAAACACAAATATGTGACAGAACATATAACACATAGAACACATATCACAACATAAAAACTCACATAACATAACAGAGTTTTACACATAACAGAGTTTTACAAACACTTAACACAAAGTGACACAAACACTTAACACATAAACAAACACTACACTTACATAACAACTTCTCCCCCTTTGTCATTAACAAAAAGAGAAGATACATAGTACTAAAAACAAAATACATAAGAGTTCTGCCAAAAGAAAATAACATAAAAAGAGACACTCCAACACCAATAGCTTCAATCTTCGGATCCGGGAGGAGGAGGTGGACGGTAACCGACCTTGAGAAGACTGATTATGGCTGATTGGGTAGACTCAATGGATTGCAGCCTATCCATCATCATAGACTGATTCTCAAGAATGCGAGAGTGAGAATTCAACAAATCTTGTTGAGAAGATTGAATGGATGCTATCTGGGCGGACATGGAATTATAGAAAGCATCGGCATATGGATTTGGTTGAGTTGGAGGAGGATCGGGTTGTGAAGATGTAGATGGACCATGTGGAGGACTTGGTGGATTTGAAGGTGGTTGTTGTGGTTCTGCAGAAGGAAAATCAGGTAATTTCATCCTATTTATGGCAGCACGATCAAAGAGTTCGAAAATCTTGACAACAGTATTTTCAGAAGCAAGATCAATATTGTACTTCCGAAAAATTGGAGTTAGAAAGGCGCCAAATGGTAAGAAAGAGGAATGAAATTTGACCATGGTGTCAAATATGATTTTTGCCCAATTAACGTCATGTCCAGCCATGATAGCATAGACACACGACGATAATTCCCTGGAAAAGTAGTTATAACTACCAGTCTTAGGGCAGATGTTATAAGAGAGGATTCTACCAATTAGACGGGGAATAGGTCTAAGCTTGTTGTTGGTCATTGGTAGATGTTGACCAGGTAGAAAAATCTGATTTAAGATATCCTCATCATCCATGACAATCTCATCAAGAGTTAGGCCAGAATAGGGAATAGACAAGACACGACCAATTTGCTTGATAGAAAGCTTAATATTGACCCCCTTAACAAAGGTTTCAAGATAGGTTGCATTCTCATTATCTTCATAATTTAAATGTGTGTAGAATAGATAAATGAGAAAAGGATAATATTCATCCTTAACTTCTGAAGAGAACATGTTATATAATCCACAAGTTCGAAGATAGGACATGATATCATAATCATAAAAATCATCATAATTGATAAATCTTCCGGGTATGATATCTAACTGAGACAAACGAAGATAATCTTTTTCTAGGGCAGGGTTTCTCAGAAATGACCTAAAATCAACATTGGAAGAGGAAGAACCTGGGGTAAACTTGGTTTTCTTAGAACGAGACATGTTGAAAACTGAAATTGGAACAACTAGATAGGAGATATGGATGAAATGAACTGAAAGTGAAAAGATTATACCAGAAATGTTGGAACTGAGGAAGAAATTGGAGGAATTTCTGTGGAAGAAACTCGCAGAACCCGGGTGCCCTAAATCTCCTCTGGTCGACTTGAAATCTCGGCTGCAAGGAAAGAATGAGGGATTTTCTAGGGTTTAGGAGAGTAATAGAAAGAAATCAATGGTTAAGATTAATCCTGGATATAAATCAATGGATAGGATTAAATCTGAGTGTAAACGGATCCATGACTTAAGTTATTGGGTCGGGTTTGAAACAGGAATCCGAAAACAGAAAAACAGAATTTCACAGTATTAGTCGACTTACAAGACAAGACTAGTCGACTAATCATAGGTCTAGTCGACTGATAGTTTTCTATAGTCGACTTAAAAACTTTCTGTTTCTCACAGGAGTCGACTAGGAAATTTTATAAGTCGACTAAGGCTTGTATAAGTCGACTAATAAGAATTATAAGTCGACTAACTTGCTTAAAAATATAGCCTTTGAAAAAATCTAAAAAATTGATTAAAAATCTGAAAAATTACAAATACCAAGATCTCTTCTAAACTTAATAAAAGTATCTTCTTTTAGTGGTTTAGTTAAGATATCAGCAACTTGATTATCAGTTGAAATGAAATTTAAAGAAATATCACCTTTTAAAGCATGATCACGTAAGAAATGATGTCTTATATCTATATGTTTTGTACGTGAATGGTGAACTGGATTTTTAGATAGATTAATAGCACTAGTGTTATCACACATAATAGGTGAGTTTGTGATATTCATGCCATAGTCAAGTAGGGTTTGTTTCATCCAAATTATTTGTGCACATGCAACACTAGCAGCAATATATTCTGCCTCAGTTGTTGATAATGACACGGAATTTTGCTTTTTACTGAACCAAGAGACTAGTGAATGTCCCAAAAAGTGACAAGTACCACTAGTACTCTTCCGGTCAGATTTACAACCAGCAAAATCAGCATCACTATAAGATAATAAATCAAATGTGCATGACTTTGGATAAAATAAACCGTAGTTGACTGTGTTATTTAAATATCTAAAGATCCTTTTCACGGCTTTAATATGTGATTCTTTAGGATTTGACTGATATCTAGCACATAAGCATACGCTAAACATTATATCAGGTCTACTAGAAGTAATGTAAAGTAGAGAGCCAATCATACCTCTATAGAGTTTCTGATCGACATTCTTACCACTTTCATCTTTGTCCAAAAAGGTAGTTGTACTCATCGGAGTATTCTTGTGACCAGAATTTTCCATCCCAAATCGCTTTAGGAGTTCCTTAGCGTATTTGCATTGGGAGATGAAGATTCCTTCCTTCATTTGTTTGATTTGAAGTCCGAGGAAGTAAGTGAGTTCGCCCATGTGACTCATCTCAAATTCATTCTGCATAGTCTTAGAAAATTCTTGACAAAGATCATCGTTAGTAGAACCAAATAGTATATCATCAACATAAATCTGAATTATTAAGATATCTTTATTAACATGTTTGATAAAAAGAGTTGTATCTGCACTTCCCATTTTAAAATCTGAATTTAAAAGAAAACTCTTTAATCTATCATACCAAGCACGAGGTGCTTGTTTTAAACCATATAAAGCTTTTTTAAGTTTGAAAACATGGTTAGGAAATTTTTCATGTTCAAAACCTGGTGGTTGTTCTACATAAACAGTTTCTTTAATTATTCCATTTAAAAAGGCACTTTTTACATCCATTTGATATAATTTGAAATTCATGAAACATGAAAAAGCAAGTAATATACGAATTGATTCAAGTCTTGCAACAGGAGCATAAGTTTCATCGAAGTCAATACCTTCTTCTTGATTGTACCCTTGTGCTACTAACCTTGCCTTGTTCTTAATGACTTCACCGGCTTCATTGAGTTTGTTCTTGAAGACCCATTTTGTACCAATGACGGGATGATCAGTAGGACGTTGCACAAGATCCCACACATCATTTCTCACAAATTGGTTCAACTCTTCTTGCATGGCGATTATCCAAAAATCGTCCTCACATGCTTCGTTGATATTCTTCGGTTCAATGATTGAAATGAAGGCAATTTGTGTCATGTAGTTCAACTTGGATCTCGTTTGAACTCCTTGATTGATATCTCCAATTACCAAATCTTGTGGATGATTCCTTACTTCAACATAGGCTTTCGGTAACTCGGTAGGAATCTCTTCATCCTTAGACACGTTAGTATCAACAGAAGATATAATAATATTTTCATTAGGAGAATCTATAATATGATCATCATCATGTGGAGAATCATTAGAAACAAGTTTAGTCAAGGATTCATCAAATTTAACATGTAAAGATTCTTCAATTGTAAAAGATTTTTTATAAAAATTCTATATGCTTTACTATGAGTAGAATAGCCAACAAAAATACCTTCATAAGATCTAGCTTCAAATTTATCTAAAGCATCTTTAGTATTTAAAATAAAGCATTTACAGCCAAAAATCTTAAAATATGAAACTTTTGGAATTCGGTCATGAAACAATTCATAAGAAGTTTTATTTAAAAATGGTCGAATCAATACTCGATTTAAAACATAACAAGCAGTAGAAGTGGCTTCAGCCCAAAAATATTTTGGTAAGTTACTATCCATAAGCATAGTTCTAGCACATTCTTGCAAAGTCCTATTCTTTCTCTCTACAACACCATTTTGAGGAGATGCTCTAGGAAAAGCAAAATTATGTGTAATACCATACTTATTACAGAAATTTGAAAAAGATTCATTTTCAAATTCTCCTCCATGATCACTACGAATAGTGACTATGTTTAGAGACTTTTGATTTTGAATTCTTTTACAAAAACTTACAAATTCATCAAAAGTGTCATTTTTATTTTTCAGAAAAATCACCCATGTAAAACGTGAGTAATCATCTACAATGACAAAAACATATCTACTCTTGTTTAATGAAGAAACACGAGTAGGACCAAATAAATCCAAATGCAATAATTCTAAAGGTCTTTTTGTAGAAACCAAATCTTTTGATTTAAAAGAAGATTTAACTTGTTTTCCTAATTGACAAGAATCACAAAAATAATCCTTTTTGAAAGCAATTTTTGGAAGACCTTTAACTAAGTCAAATTTTGAAATCTTAGAAATAGTTTTCATATTCAAATGACCAAATCTTTTATGCCATAAAAAATAATCATTATTTGAAGCAATAAGACATAAATTTTCATTTGAAAACATGCATTCTATTGACAATTCATATATATTATTGTTTCGAAAACCTTTAAATAAAATCTCTTTCATATTAGCATCATAAATAAGACAAACATCTTTTTCAAACACAATTTTATAACCCTTATCACATAATTGACTAATACTTAATAGGTTGTGTTTTAAACCACTTACCAAAAGGACATTTTCAATAAGAGGTTTTGAAGAGTTACCAACAATGCCGGTTCCAATAACTTTTCCTTTGTTATTGTCGCCAAAGATCACTGTACCTCCCTTTTTCATTTGAACGGAGGACAATAGTTGCATATGTCCGGTCATATGTTTGGAACACCCGCTATCAAGTATCCATTTTTCTTTGTTCGGTACCTATAAGATAAAACATTATATATGGTACCCATCATGATAGGGTCCGAAAAAGGTTAGCCTTTAGGAACCCAAATCCAATTGGAATTTGGTTTCCACTTGTTAATATAAACATAATTCTTAGAATTACATACTTCATGAATAAAAGATGCAACATAGATATTCTTATCAATATTATTCAAATTCTTAGGAACCCATATATATTTGCATCTACTTCTTTTTGAAAGATCATTTCTTTTTACAAAAGCATTGTATGAATTATGAACATGTGTAGATCTTACAAAATTAGTCTTTGAAAAACCAATACCAACATGATTAGGCTTATACTTGTTATCTTTTGAAAAACCAAGACCAAAATGGTTATTAGACATTTTTTGAGAAGATAATAACATATTCAAGTTCTCTTTTCCTTTATTAAACTTATTAACATTTTTCAAAAGATCTTCATATTTAACTTTAAAACTTATCATATCTTTATCTAAAATATTAATTCTAGAACTTAAAGAAAAAGTTTCCTTTTTAAGTAAAACATTTTCTTTTAAGAAAACTTCATTGTCTCTTTTTAAAGATATAATAACTTTTTCAAATTCTTCTTTTTGAGAAATAAAAGATGATGCTTGAGAAACAAGAATTGAATTATCATTAATAAGTTTCTCATTTTCCTTTATTAAAATTTTATTTCTAATCTTTTCAGTTTTGAAATTATCATAAAGTTCATTAAATGCATCTAATAAAGCATCATAATCTTGTACCTCATCTTCTTGGGCCATGAAGCAAATATTGGCGGTTTCCGTTGCTTCTTCTTCGTCCGAGGAAGATGAGTCGCTATCATCCCATGTTGCTTGAAAGGCCTTCTTCATCTTGTTGAATTTGTTGAACTTATTGGACTTGTTGAACTTGTTGAACTTGTTGAAAGGTTCCTTTGATTTCATCATTGGACAGTCCTTCTTCATATGGCCTGGTTTGTTACACTTAAAACAAGTTGGAATTTCATTAGTATCTTTATTTTATTATACTTACCTTGTTTTAAGAACCTTTTGAATTTCCTTGAAAGCATGGCCATTTCTTCTTCATCTTCATCCGAATTGTCCGTGTCTGAAGATGCATGGAAGGCAAGAACTTTCTTCTTGGATTGATGTTGTTGTTCGTCCTTCTTTCTTTCTTCTATTTGCACTTCATATGCCATTAGATTACCAATTAGGTTTTCTAATGTCATAGTGGAGAGATCGTTTGCTTCTTCAATGGCGGTTGTCTTCTTCTCCCATTCCGGTGTGAGTGCTCGAAGGATCTTACGGACTCGTTCAACTTGAGTGTAGTCCTTTCCAAGAGATGCAAGAGTGTTGGTGATGTCGGTGAACCTTGTAACCATTTCGGATATGGTTTCGTTCTCCTTCATCTTGAACAATTCAAACCTGTGTACAAGAACTGAAATTTTAGATTCTTTAACCTTGTTCGTACCTTCGTGTGTTACCTCGAGTGTATGCCATATTTGATGTGCAGAGGTTGATGTAGACACACGGTTGAACTCTTCTTTGGTTAAGGCACAAAAGAGAGCGTTCATCGCCTTGGCATCCAGATTTGCACTCTTCTTTTGTTCTTCACTCCAAGCGCTGTAGTTGGTTGTAGGCTTTGTGTACGCTGCTTCTACGATGTTCCAAAGATCGTAATCAAGTGACTGCAAGTAGATCTTCATTCTACACTTCCAGTAATTGTAGTTGGTTCCGTCAAAGAGCGGTGGACGTTGTGTAGAATGCCCTTCTTTGTATTGGGATGATGAGAACTCCGTTGCCATCCTTGTATGGTTGTTTGCCTTGAAACCTGCTCTGATACCAAATGTAGGATCTATATAACAAGCAAAACAACACTAGAGGGGGGGTGAATAGTGTTAATTAAACTTTAAACAAATTACTTGCAGAAATTAAAGCAATTAAAAAGATAACCACAGAAAATAACAAACGCAAACAGTGGAGAGTTATCCTGGTTCGGTCCTTGTGACCTACATCCAGTCCCCAAGCCAAATGCTTGAGATTTTCCTTTACTTTCCTTGTGTACACCCTACAACAAGTACCTTGTGCACCACTTGGCAAAACACCCTTCGCCAACGTGCACAACTTCTCTTCCGCCAAGAGAACAAACCTTGTACAATCTTCTACACCCAAGAAGACTCCTTGTACAAACTTCTTTGAAATGAATACAGTATCTTCCTATAGCCTTGATAAGGATTTGTAGTGGACAAGGTTCTGTATAGGAAGGTTTTACTTCAGAGTTCTTCACAAAGAGAAGATGGCTTTTGGTGAAGAAAGAAGTTGAGAAATTCAGTTTTCAGAAATCTGGAATTTTTGGCTTTTGGAAATCTGATTGAAAAACTTAGTAATTGGCCTTAGGAATAACTTCCCTATTTATAGATGTAGACTAGGGTCAGTTGGGGAAGTTATGACACCAATTCAGAGGATTAAAACGTTGTAAAACGTTGCCAATTTGATCAGATAAGAATAACTGTCCAACAGTCAGAAACTGCCTATAGTCGACTAGGAAACTGGATTAGTCGACTAGGCCAGGCAAAAATTCACTTATTAGTCGACTAGGTATAAATATTAGTCGACTAGGAAAGTGTCTGTTGGAGACACAGGTTTCTGGAAAACTGTTTTTAGTCGACTGTAACTACCTTGTAGTCGACTTGAAACTTGGATTAGTCGACTTGGTTTACTGCTGGTCGACTAGATTTGACAAACAGAGAGTTGGAAATATTTTGTGTCCAGGATTAGTCGACTTGAAAAAGGGACTAGTCGACTAGAGTATCTGTTAGTCGACTATATAGGAATGATAAGTCGACTAATTGACTTACAGAGTCCAAACAGAGAGTTAGGGGTTTTTGTTCAAAGTGGACTAGTCGACTAGGACTATATGGCAAGTCGACTACATTGGGGTAGTCGACTAGGTTAATGGGATAAGTCGACTTGGAAAGGTTAAGTTTGTGTGTAAGTTATCAAGGCTATTACATATCATTCTAACTTTACACAACAACTTCCACAAACACCCATAAGCTTCAGTAAACTCCATCTGAGGTAGAGCAATCATCATGTAGTAGTCGTGTTCGTCAATCATCAAAATCTTGTAATTGGAGAAGCTTCAACATCTTGAACATGTCAGGTTCCAACATTCTCCCCCTTTTTGATGATGACAACATATGGCTATGATGGCTCCCCCTGCAACAAAACTCCCCTGCAGTAACTAAGTTATATAAAAAAAATATTTTGTCCCTGCAGAAAATGTTAGGTTGCACCTGCATGATTATATGTTAGTATGCATAACATATATATGACACAAACATTGAATTTGTCACAATGTTGCACAATATGCAGAAATTCTCAGATTATGACACAGAAACACAAATATGTGACAGAACATATAACACATAGAACACATATCACAACATAAAAACTCACATAACATAACAGAGTTTTACACATAACAGAGTTTTACAACACTTAACACAAAGTGACACAAACACTTAACACATAAACAAACACTACACTTACATAACAACTTCTCCCCCTTTGTCATTAACAAAAAGAGAAGATACATAGTACTAAAAACAAAATACATAAGAGTTCTGCCAAAAGAAAATAACATAAAAAGAGACACTCCAACACCAATAGCTTCAATCTTCGGATCCGGGAGGAGGAGGTGGACGGTAACCGACCTTGAGAAGACTGATTATGGCTGATTGGGTAGACTCAATGGATTGCAGCCTATCCATCATCATAGACTGATTCTCAAGAATGCGAGAGTGAGAATTCAACAAATCTTGTTGAGAAGATTGAATGGATGCTATCTGGGCGGACATGGAATTATAGAAAGCATCGGCATATGGATTTGGTTGAGTTGGAGGAGGATCGGGTTGTGAAGATGTAGATGGACCATGTGGAGGACTTGGTGGATTTGAAGGTGGTTGTTGTGGTTCTGCAGAAGGAAAATCAGGTAATTTCATCCTATTTATGGCAGCACGATCAAAGAGTTCGAAAATCTTGACAACAGTATTTTCAGAAGCAAGATCAATATTGTACTTCCGAAAAATTGGAGTTAGAAAGGCGCCAAATGGTAAGAAAGAGGAATGAAATTTGACCATGGTGTCAAATATGATTTTTGCCCAATTAACGTCATGTCCAGCCATGATAGCATAGACACACGACGATAATTCCCTGGAAAAGTAGTTATAACTACCAGTCTTAGGGCAGATGTTATAAGAGAGGATTCTACCAATTAGACGGGGAATAGGTCTAAGCTTGTTGTTGGTCATTGGTAGATGTTGACCAGGTAGAAAAATCTGATTTAAGATATCCTCATCATCCATGACAATCTCATCAAGAGTTAGGCCAGAATAGGGAATAGACAAGACACGACCAATTTGCTTGATAGAAAGCTTAATATTGACCCCCTTAACAAAGGTTTCAAGATAGGTTGCATTCTCATTATCTTCATAATTTAAATGTGTGTAGAATAGATAAATGAGAAAAGGATAATATTCATCCTTAACTTCTGAAGAGAACATGTTATATAATCCACAAGTTCGAAGATAGGACATGATATCATAATCATAAAAATCATCATAATTGATAAATCTTCCGGGTATGATATCTAACTGAGACAAACGAAGATAATCTTTTTCTAGGGCAGGGTTTCTCAGAAATGACCTAAAATCAACATTGGAAGAGGAAGAACCTGGGGTAAACTTGGTTTTCTTAGAACGAGACATGTTGAAAACTGAAATTGGAACAACTAGATAGGAGATATGGATGAAATGAACTGAAAGTGAAAAGATTATACCAGAAATGTTGGAACTGAGGAAGAAATTGGAGGAATTTCTGTGGAAGAAACTCGCAGAACCCGGGTGCCCTAAATCTCCTCTGGTCGACTTGAAATCTCGGCTGCAAGGAAAGAATGAGGGATTTTCTAGGGTTTAGGAGAGTAATAGAAAGAAATCAATGGTTAAGATTAATCCTGGATATAAATCAATGGATAGGATTAAATCTGAGTGTAAACGGATCCATGACTTAAGTTATTGGGTCGGGTTTGAAACAGGAATCCGAAAACAGAAAAACAGAATTTCACAGTATTAGTCGACTTACAAGACAAGACTAGTCGACTAATCATAGGTCTAGTCGACTGATAGTTTTCTATAGTCGACTTAAAAACTTTCTGTTTCTCACAGGAGTCGACTAGGAAATTTTATAAGTCGACTAAGGCTTGTATAAGTCGACTAATAAGAATTATAAGTCGACTAACTTGCTTAAAAATACAGCCTTTGAAAAAATCTAAAAAATTGATTAAAAATCTGAAAAATTACAAATACCAAGATCTCTTCTAAACTTAATAAAAGTATCTTCTTTTAGTGGTTTAGTTAAGATATCAGCAACTTGATTATCAGTTGAAATGAAATTTAAAGAAATATCACCTTTTAAAGCATGATCACGTAAGAAATGATGTCTTATATCTATATGTTTTGTACGTGAATGGTGAACTGGATTTTTAGATAGATTAATAGCACTAGTGTTATCACACATAATAGGTGAGTTTGTGATATTCATGCCATAGTCAAGTAGGGTTTGTTTCATCCAAATTATTTGTGCACATGCAACACTAGCAGCAATATATTCTGCCTCAGTTGTTGATAATGACACGGAATTTTGCTTTTTACTGAACCAAGAGACTAGTGAATGTCCCAAAAAGTGACAAGTACCACTAGTACTCTTCCGGTCAGATTTACAACCAGCAAAATCAGCATCACTATAAGATAATAAATCAAATGTGCATGACTTTGGATAAAATAAACCGTAGTTGACTGTGTTATTTAAATATCTAAAGATCCTTTTCACGGCTTTAATATGTGATTCTTTAGGATTTGACTGATATCTAGCACATAAGCATACGCTAAACATTATATCAGGTCTACTAGAAGTAATGTAAAGTAGAGAGCCAATCATACCTCTATAGAGTTTCTGATCGACATTCTTACCACTTTCATCTTTGTCCAAAAAGGTAGTTGTACTCATCGGAGTATTCTTGTGACCAGAATTTTCCATCCCAAATCGCTTTAGGAGTTCCTTAGCGTATTTGCATTGGGAGATGAAGATTCCTTCCTTCATTTGTTTGATTTGAAGTCCGAGGAAGTAAGTGAGTTCGCCCATGTGACTCATCTCAAATTCATTCTGCATAGTCTTAGAAAATTCTTGACAAAGATCATCGTTAGTAGAACCAAATAGTATATCATCAACATAAATCTGAATTATTAAGATATCTTTATTAACATGTTTGATAAAAAGAGTTGTATCTGCACTTCCCATTTTAAAATCTGAATTTAAAAGAAAACTCTTTAATCTATCATACCAAGCACGAGGTGCTTGTTTTAAACCATATAAAGCTTTTTTAAGTTTGAAAACATGGTTAGGAAATTTTTCATGTTCAAAACCTGGTGGTTGTTCTACATAAACAGTTTCTTTAATTATTCCATTTAAAAGGCACTTTTTACATCCATTTGATATAATTTGAAATTCATGAAACATGAAAAAGCAAGTAATATACGAATTGATTCAAGTCTTGCAACAGGAGCATAAGTTTCATCGAAGTCAATACCTTCTTCTTGATTGTACCCTTGTGCTACTAACCTTGCCTTGTTCTTAATGACTTCACCGGCTTCATTGAGTTTGTTCTTGAAGACCCATTTTGTACCAATGACGGGATGATCAGTAGGACGTTGCACAAGATCCCACACATCATTTCTCACAAATTGGTTCAACTCTTCTTGCATGGCGATTATCCAAAAATCGTCCTCACATGCTTCGTTGATATTCTTCGGTTCAATGATTGAAATGAAGGCAATTTGTGTCATGTAGTTCAACTTGGATCTCGTTTGAACTCCTTGATTGATATCTCCAATTACCAAATCTTGTGGATGATTCCTTACTTCAACATAGGCTTTCGGTAACTCGGTAGGAATCTCTTCATCCTTAGACACGTTAGTATCAACAGAAGATATAATAATATTTTCATTAGGAGAATCTATAATATGATCATCATCATGTGGAGAATCATTAGAAACAAGTTTAGTCAAGGATTCATCAAATTTAACATGTAAAGATTCTTCAATTGTAAAAGATTTTTTATTAAAAATTCTATATGCTTTACTATGAGTAGAATAGCCAACAAAAATACCTTCATAAGATCTAGCTTCAAATTTATCTAAAGCATCTTTAGTATTTAAAATAAAGCATTTACAGCCAAAAATCTTAAAATATGAAACTTTTGGAATTCGGTCATGAAACAATTCATAAGAAGTTTTATTTAAAAATGGTCGAATCAATACTCGATTTAAAACATAACAAGCAGTAGAAGTGGCTTCAGCCCAAAAATATTTTGGTAAGTTACTATCCATAAGCATAGTTCTAGCACATTCTTGCAAAGTCCTATTCTTTCTCTCTACAACACCATTTTGAGGAGATGCTCTAGGAAAAGCAAAATTATGTGTAATACCATACTTATTACAGAAATTTGAAAAAGATTCATTTTCAAATTCTCCTCCATGATCACTACGAATAGTGACTATGTTTAGAGACTTTTGATTTTGAATTCTTTTACAAAAACTTACAAATTCATCAAAAGTGTCATTTTTATTTTTCAGAAAAATCACCCATGTAAAACGTGAGTAATCATCTACAATGACAAAAACATATCTACTCTTGTTTAATGAAGAAACACGAGTAGGACCAAATAAATCCAAATGCAATAATTCTAAAGGTCTTTTTGTAGAAACCAAATCTTTTGATTTAAAAGAAGATTTAACTTGTTTTCCTAATTGACAAGAATCACAAAAATAATCCTTTTTGAAAGCAATTTTTGGAAGACCTTTAACTAAGTCAAATTTTGAAATCTTAGAAATAGTTTTCATATTCAAATGACCAAATCTTTTATGCCATAAAAAATAATCATTATTTGAAGCAATAAGACATAAATTTTCATTTGAAAACATGCATTCTATTGACAATTCATATATATTATTGTTTCGAAAACCTTTAAATAAAATCTCTTTCATATTAGCATCATAAATAAGACAAACATCTTTTTCAAACACAATTTTATAACCCTTATCACATAATTGACTAATACTTAATAGGTTGTGTTTTAAACCACTTACCAAAAGGACATTTTCAATAAGAGGTTTTGAAGAGTTACCAACAATGCCGGTTCCAATAACTTTTCCTTTGTTATTGTCGCCAAAGATCACTGTACCTCCCTTTTTCATTTGAACGGAGGACAATAGTTGCATATGTCCGGTCATATGTTTGGAACACCCGCTATCAAGTATCCATTTTTCTTTGTTCGGTACCTATAAGATAAAACATTATATATGGTACCCATCATGATAGGGTCCGAAAAAGGTTAGCCTTTAGGAACCCAAATCCAATTGGAATTTGGTTTCCACTTGTTAATATAAACATAATTCTTAGAATTACATACTTCATGAATAAAAGATGCAACATAGATATTCTTATCAATATTATTCAAATTCTTAGGAACCCATATATATTTGCATCTACTTCTTTTTGAAAGATCATTTCTTTTTACAAAAGCATTGTATGAATTATGAACATGTGTAGATCTTACAAAATTAGTCTTTGAAAAACCAATACCAACATGATTAGGCTTATACTTGTTATCTTTGAAAAACCAAGACCAAAATGGTTATTAGACATTTTTTGAGAAGATAATAACATATTCAAGTTCTCTTTTCCTTTATTAAACTTATTAACATTTTTCAAAAGATCTTCATATTTAACTTTAAAACTTATCATATCTTTATCTAAAATATTAATTCTAGAACTTAAAGAAAAAGTTTCCTTTTTAAGTAAAACATTTTCTTTTAAGAAAACTTCATTGTCTCTTTTTAAAGATATAATAACTTTTTCAAATTCTTCTTTTTGAGAAATAAAAGATGATGCTTGAGAAACAAGAATTGAATTATCATTAATAAGTTTCTCATTTTCCTTTATTAAAATTTTATTTCTAATCTTTTCAGTTTTGAAATTATCATAAAGTTCATTAAATGCATCTAATAAAGCATCATAATCTTGTACCTCATCTTCTTGGGCCATGAAGCAAATATTGGCGGTTTCCGTTGCTTCTTCTTCGTCCGAGGAAGATGAGTCGCTATCATCCCATGTTGCTTGAAAGGCCTTCTTCATCTTGTTGAATTTGTTGAACTTATTGGACTTGTTGAACTTGTTGAACTTGTTGAAAGGTTCCTTTGATTTCATCATTGGACAGTCCTTCTTCATATGGCCTGGTTTGTTACACTTAAAACAAGTTGGAATTTCATTAGTATCTTTATTTTTATTATACTTACCTTGTTTTAAGAACCTTTTAATTTCCTTGAAAGCATGGCCATTTCTTCTTCATCTTCATCCGAATTGTCCGTGTCTGAAGATGCATGGAAGGCAAGAACTTTCTTCTTGGATTGATGTTGTTGTTCGTCCTTCTTTCTTTCTTCTATTTGCACTTCATATGCCATTAGATTACCAATTAGGTTTTCTAATGTCATAGTGGAGAGATCGTTTGCTTCTTCAATGGCGGTTGTCTTCTTCTCCCATTCCGGTGTGAGTGCTCGAAGGATCTTACGGACTCGTTCAACTTGAGTGTAGTCCTTTCCAAGAGATGCAAGAGTGTTGGTGATGTCGGTGAACCTTGTAACCATTTCGGATATGGTTTCGTTCTCCTTCATCTTGAACAATTCAAACCTGTGTACAAGAACTGAAATTTTAGATTCTTTAACCTTGTTCGTACCTTCGTGTGTTACCTCGAGTGTATGCCATATTTGATGTGCAGAGGTTGATGTAGACACACGGTTGAACTCTTCTTTGGTTAAGGCACAAAAGAGAGCGTTCATCGCCTTGGCATCCAGATTTGCACTCTTCTTTTGTTCTTCACTCCAAGCGCTGTAGTTGGTTGTAGGCTTTGTGTACGCTGCTTCTACGATGTTCCAAAGATCGTAATCAAGTGACTGCAAGTAGATCTTCATTCTACACTTCCAGTAATTGTAGTTGGTTCCGTCAAAGAGCGGTGGACGTTGTGTAGAATGCCCTTCTTTGTATTGGGATGATGAGAACTCCGTTGCCATCCTTGTATGGTTGTTTGCCTTGAAACCTGCTCTGATACCAAATGTAGGATCTATATAACAAGCAAAACAACACTAGAGGGGGGGTGAATAGTGTTAATTAAACTTTAAACAAATTACTTGCAGAAATTAAAGCAATTAAAAAGATAACCACAGAAAATAACAAACGCAAACAGTGGAGAGTTATCCTGGTTCGGTCCTTGTGACCAACATCCAGTCCCCAAGCCAAATGCTTGAGATTTTCCTTTACTTTTCTTGTGTACACCCTACAACAAGTACCTTGTGCACCACTTGGCAAAACACCCTTCGCCAACGTGCACAACTTCTCTTCCGCCAAGAGAACAAACCTTGTACAATCTTCTACACCCAAGAAGACTCCTTGTACAAACTTCTTTGAAATGAATACAGTATCTTCCTATAGCCTTGATAAGGATTTGTAGTGGACAAGGTTCTGTATAGGAAGGTTTTACTTCAGAGTTCTTCACAAAGAGAAGATGGCTTTTGGTGAAGAAAGAAGTTGAGAAATTCAGTTTTCAGAAATCTGGAATTTTTGGCTTTTGGAAATCTGATTGAAAAACTTAGTAATTGGCCTTAGGAATAACTTCCCTATTTATAGATGTAGACTAGGGTCAGTTGGGGAAGTTATGACACCAATTCAGAGGATTAAAACGTTGTAAAACGTTGCCAATTTGATCAGATAAGAATAACTGTCCAACAGTCAGAAACTGCCTATAGTCGACTAGGAAACTGGATTAGTCGACTAGGCCAGGCAAAAATTCACTTATTAGTCGACTAGGTATAAATATTAGTCGACTAGGAAAGTGTCTGTTGGAGACACAGGTTTCTGGAAAACTGTTTTTAGTCGACTGTAACTACCTTGTAGTCGACTTGAAACTTGGATTAGTCGACTTGGTTTACTGCTGGTCGACTAGATTTGACAAACAGAGAGTTGGAAATATTTTGTGTCCAGGATTAGTCGACTTGAAAAAGGGACTAGTCGACTAGAGTATCTGTTAGTCGACTATATAGGAATGATAAGTCGACTAATTGACTTACAGAGTCCAAACAGAGAGTTAGGGGTTTTTGTTCAAAGTGGACTAGTCGACTAGGACTATATGGCAAGTCGACTACATTGGGGTAGTCGACTAGGTTAATGGGATAAGTCGACTTGGAAAGGTTAAGTTTGTGTGTAAGTTATCAAGGCTATTACATATCATTCTAACTTTACACAACAACTTCCACAAACACCCATAAGCTTCAGTAAACTCCATCTGAGGTAGAGCAATCATCATGTAGTAGTCGTGTTCGTCAATCATCAAAATCTTGTAATTGGAGAAGCTTCAACATCTTGAACATGTCAGGTTCCAACATAATTCACATAACGTAAAATATGCAATGCATAAGAGGAGATGTGAAGCTCCCCTACACACGTGTACCACATAAAGAAGAGATGTCAAGCTCCTCAATATACAATACACTCATCATGAATCTATATGTAGAAGAGATGTTAAGCTCTCCTTGCATATAGGCAATACAAATAAAAAATTTTGAGTTTTTTTTATTTATTTATAAAAAAAAATTTTGAATTTTCTCAATAAAACAAATCTTGAGAATTTTTTTTTAAAAAAAATTTTATTTTCTTAACATAAACAACTTTGTGCTTTAAACATGTAAAAATTTTAACTCAAGCACAAATAACTCATATATATGTATGAAAAATGAGTATACCAATTGAAATTGATACATACATATATAAGAAACAAAATATGAGTATATACAAAAGAAGTTCAAATTGATACCAATTGAAACGATCCAATGATACCTAAGCTTAAGTGTATACATCATATAATATACCACATGAAGAATTCGAACTAGTTCAATGAAAATGTTTGATAAACTAGTACGGAATCCTTCAATCCAGGAATAAGGTAAAAATATTTTTCATGAAACACAAGTAAATCACATGGCACTAAAACACTCTAATATCCATAAAGTCCATAAAATTTTCAAAAGAGGTGAGTGCACTAGTGTTATGTGGAACATGGTATCATGAAAATGTCAATAAAGCTCAATATTCCTTTAAATGAGACAATTATCATAAATTTTAAAACATGAAAATCATCACAAATTTTTCATTCATTTTTCTTTAAAAAATAATATTTCAAGGTATATGTATGTTTTGACAACACAAGAAGTATACATACATATCCCTTAAACACAATTGAGTCCATATAAATAGATCTGCATTAAAGGCAAATGACTCAAAAGGTATACATGTATATCTTAAAGTTTGACAAAATACACATATACATGAAATGAAAACACATGATCATAAATCAAATCCAAAAAGTGGGAATACAAGTTTAAAAATGTATGTATCATCAAAACCAAGCAATACAAGCACATTTCATGGGTTCAAATAAGCATTCAAGTACAAATATAAATAGATTTATTTGTGGCCCACGATATGTACAAGTATAAATCCTAGTGTTGACAAAAACTAAAATATAAACTAATATTCAAATCATGAAGCATCAAATAAATTTTGAGAACACAAAAGAATTATGATTGAAGAATAGTAAGATCATGTGTATGTCTCATAAACTAATTTGAAGAACAAATAACTAGTTTAAATAGATTTTTGACAAACTAGTTAAAGATCCTTCAAATACATCAAATTATATGTTTTTCATGAATTATACTAAGTACATAAAAATTCAAGCACTCATAGTCCATAAAGCTCAAAATTATCTTGAAAAATAAAAGATGAGTGTTCAAAGGTTATGTAAATGGTATTTTCATGAAAATAGACAATGAAGCTATGAAAATTATTTTTATCAAAACATAAAAATTCATTTTTCTTTCAAATAACTTCAAGGTATATGTATGGTATATCCAAAGCTAACAATATGCATACATATCCCAAGTATAAAAGAGTCTATTAAATGTATTTGCATGAAAGCAAGAGACTCACGGGTATACATGTATATTTATTAGATTTAAGTTAAAAATACATATACATGAAGTAAAGCATAAAAATAGGCAAAACATGTATAAAAGAGAATCATCAAAACTAGTCTATACATATGCATATAGTGGATACAAATGAGCATGAAGTTCAAATATATATGAGTCAATTGTAGTTCACTATTCATATATGTATAAATGCAAGTTTGACACGTTCTACATCTAAGCATGTAAATACCACATGAAGCACAAAAAATATGAACATGCTATATGATATATGAAATTAAAAGTATGTATATAAAAGTAGGAGTTTAGAGATTGTTACCAACTCTAAAGCTTCAAATATGGTGGTTTTCCCACCAAAACCTCCTTGATAGCGATGCATCAATAAGTGTGTCCATCATATCCATTTGCATCCACCATCAAGGCACCAATTCTCTCACGTTTTGAGAGAGCCCTCACCTACATCAAATACACAAGGTGGGGGTTTTGGTACCCATATTTTCTTGGGTCCTTGGGGGTTAGTCTTGTAAGGAACCCAAAATCTTTTATTACCAAAATTAAAATAATGCAACTTGTCATAACAAATTTTGCTAAATGGCCTTTGCGGCCACAATGTGTACATGTGTACACCTTAGGATGCTTATGTGTAGGAGTGTGATCATGACGTGCAACATAAGCATATGCATGATGAGGATGATGTGCATGAATGTGTGGAGTTTGTTTCTTTGAAATAAGGACTCCAACCTAGTATGATTAAATGCACAAGAGTTCAAGGTTGAACTCAAACAATCCATTTTATTTTTCAAAACTTTTATCTCATTTGTGGTGGCATGTAAAGCATGATGAGATAAAGAATCATTTTTCTTTTTCTTTTTCGAAACAGATTCTTTTTCTTTTTCACAAATCTTTCTTTTTAAAGAATTATTTTCTTGAAAAACAACTTCCTTTTGTTTTTCCACCAAATCAACTGTATTTTTCAAAATAGTGTTTCCTTCACAAAGATTATTTAATTTGGTCATCAAGAAAACATTTTCATTTTTCAAAACATCTTTTTCTTTTTCTAAACATGCAATTTTAATTTTAAAAGAATCGTTCTCTTTTAGCATGCAATCAAAATTCTTTTTAATTTTCTTATTATCTTTCTTAATCATGTCATATTTCTCAAGCACAAGTTGACAAAAAGTAGTAAGCTCATCATATGACATATCTTCATCATCGGATTCAGAATTTACCTCAAGGGGGTTATCCCCTTGGACCATATAGCACAAGTTGGAGGTGTTGCTTCCAACGTCCGAATCGCTTCCCGCATAATATTGATTATTTTCACCAAGGGAGATCAAAGTGTTCCAAACTACAAAAGCCGAATCAAAGTTAGAAACTCTAGATAAATAAATATCATCTAGGGTAGACTTTAAAGCATTAAGGGCTTTTGCATTAGCCTCAATATTCTTACCATATAAACAATAATCATTATTAGTGATGGCAAGATAAACATGAATACCTAAGGCTTTGAGGTACAAGGACATCTTCACCTTCCATATATGGATGTTAAGAATATCAAAAGTAGGAGGTGACATGAAATCCATGGTGTGTACAAATATGTGATTAGCCTAAAAATGAGGATCTTTTACTCTAGGTTGTTAGACCTAAAATCAGAGCACTTGGCTCTGATACAATTGAAGGTTCACCTAGAGGGGGGTGAATAAGTGAAGGCTAATCTAATGGTCACTTAATGCCAAATAATGCGGAAGCTAAAAACAGTTATGACCAAATAAATTTTTACACTAAACACCACGTATAACACAAGAGTGTTGTCGAATTCCCTGTGAAGGGCTCTGGACAAACTCCTCTAGATTCCCCTTGAATGGGTTGAGGTGCCGCGTTGGCTCTCTTGGTTGAATACAAGTGTTAGCAACAATCCCAAGCAAGTATATCAATTATGCACACAATATGAATATCAAGCATGTAAAGATAAGCACGAAGTAAGCATGCAAGATATAATCAGAGACAGAGAGAGAGAGAGAGAGAGAGAAATCGCAAACACAAAAGGGTTTGTTTCGAGGTTCGAGCACACTTGCTCTACATCCCCGCCTTCGACACACGAAGGATTTCCACTATGCAAGATCCCAATGGATCTCTCCTCGGTGCCACAACACCTACAAGCCCTCGGACTCCCTAGTCCCGTACACACGCAAGCCCCACAAGCTTGCCGAGGCCGCACCTCAAACATGGAGCTCGCACCCGAACTCGAAACAACGCGGACACACACGTCCGCCTCCTCAAAGTACAAGAAATGATCTCTTGGTGATCTAAACACTTTGATCACCAATAAAAGCTCTCACTACAACACTCCTATAAGATGAATAGCAATGGATGGCTCAAGTGTTTGTGTGAGAAAAACTAGGATGAGAATGGTGGAGGAAAACTCAAAGAATCTCTTTTAAACACTCTTGAATAAAATTCCCTTTAGATAGGAAATATTTGCTCTCAAATATGTGGAGAAAACCCTTTTAAAAGAATAGGAAAAAAACTGGCTCAAAGCTCTCCTAAAATCTTATCTCAAAACAATGACCAAACCCCCAAATTTATAGGCTGTCAAAAACTAGCCGTTGGGGTTCTGTCAGACCTGTCGGTCGACCGCCTGGTCGACCGCCAACGGTAAAAAATCAGACCGTTGGAGCCTCCGGTCGACCCAAAAGAACAGAGAGCACTGCTCTCAGTTCCGGTCGACAGGGTCGGCAGACCGGCCATCTGCCAGGTCAAGGCGTGCATGTCCGTGCACGTCGGTCGACCGAGCCGGTCGGCCGACTTCAGGGTTAGTCGACTAGTAAGGAGTAAGTCGACTAGCTGAAGCCTGAAACAGTTTTTCTGGGATTAAAAACTAAGTCTTTTGGTACAAATAAAATCCCATAAAATACTTAAAAATCTACAAAAATAGTTTTACCAATATACTTTGATAAACAAACATGCTTGCACAAGATCAAGGCATGTTATAAAAGATTGGACTATTTTTGTAACTAGGAAATATTGGCTCAATTGAAAACTTGTATTTTTCAAAATCTTGTTTTTCCAAAACTCCTTTAAATACAAAAACTAGATATTT
Organism: Agave tequilana; assembly: GCA_038442645.1. Taxonomy (NCBI): domain Eukaryota; kingdom Viridiplantae; phylum Streptophyta; class Magnoliopsida; order Asparagales; family Asparagaceae; genus Agave; species Agave tequilana. The sequence continues at coordinate 22,289 of JAVJIF010030717.1, read as the reverse complement.
TGAATTCATTAAATCATAGTGTATATGGATATGATCCACTACACAAATAAGATGAAATATCTAAGTTTTTGACATTAAGCTCTAAACATGGTTTTGGATAAAAGATATGTATATAAGGAATTCCAAAAACCAAATAGTATTTTTCAAAATGAAAGTTCTTTTCTAAAAACTAAAAATCTTTTATGAAAACATTCTATCAAGAGTGTGTGTGTAAATGTACTTGAGCAATCCACCAACTACTCTATCCTTTACATTTTATCTAAAACAAAAATCTTATAAAAACTAAATCTTATACCTAGACACAAGTCTTTATCTTCTTGAAGTCTTCTCATCATCTTGACTTGGTCCAAATGCAATCCAACGAGCTCGACTCCTCTTGAGTACTTGATGTGTTCTTGATGCATAGGCTCGTGAATCAACCGGTGCTAGCTCTAAAACTTGTCTTTAAATCCTTTGTTGAAGCTCCACACCTACAAGATCTTGATAACAAATCTGTCACTAATTAAACACAAGATCATTAGTAAACATAACTACATGAGTTGATCATCATCAAAACTAGGGTGGAAAGCCTTTGGGCCAACAATATGTGTGGCTAAAAATTAACACATATTACAAACTATTTGAACTTTTTTTAGGCTTGGAAATTTAGCTTTAAACTAGAAACAGTATTTTTCATAAACCAAACTTTGAAATGAAAAATCGATTTCTCTAAAACTTATATAAATACAAAAATATGATATGGAAACACTTTTGAAGCATATTGTGTATAGAGAAATCCAATACACATGGTAAATGATATATCTATGTTTTTGATAATAAATCAAAAGCTAAGTTTTATTAAAAACAAAACTTGAAACGATAAACTAGATATACATCAAAATAAGTGTTTAGACAGTATGAAACATAGATCTATATGGATGAAATCCAATATATATTAAATCATGTAAAATTCTTTTTATTCTATCTATTCATGAATACTAAAGATATATATATTCCTGAAAATCCAAAACCGGTTAAATTGAAACCAAAAACTATTTTAACTTGTGTGTGTGAACTTGAGCATATCAAGACTAATCAATCTTACACAAGATCAAAACTAAACTAAACTAAACTAAACAAACTGAAGTCTTCTTGTCAATCTTCATCTTCAAGATTACTCGACCCAAAGAGCATGACTCCATCCGAGTGCTAGATACGACCTTGACACGCGAGCTCTTGAATCAACCCATGTTAGATCCAAAGCTGGCTTTGAATCTTTTATTGAAGCTAAGTACCTACTGAGATATTGATCAATATCTAAAACTTATTAAACACAAGATCATTAGTAAACTAACCTTTAAAAGTTAGTCATCATCAAAACTAAGGTGAAGGGCCTCTGGGCCAACAATCTCTCCCTTTTAATGATGACAAAACTTATGAGGTTATATATGCATAGATTAAGAATAAGCTTCATAGAAGCTTCCCCTTAACTTATGCATAATCATAAAATATAAAGATACGCAATGTAGGCTAAACATACTAATAAACAATAACAAAAGATATGCAATGAGAATCAAAAAAATATATGTATATATGTATGAATAATGAATCAAACATACATATATAATCACTAATCCTTCTCTCCCTTTTTGTCACTCATCAATAAAGGGGTGAAGAAAAAAAATATTACCAATAAAAATATTTTAAAATAAAATTTTGATGCCAATAAAAAAATCAATCTTACACTAGATCTAAACAAAATAAAACTAAACAAATCGAAGTGTTTTTGTCGATCTTCATCTTCAAGACAACTCAATCCAAACTCGATCCAAACAACTTGACTCCATCCGAGTGCTAGATGCGATCTTGACGTACGAGCTCTTGAATCAACCCGTATTAGCTCCAAAACTGGCTTTGAAGCGTTTGTTGAAGCTAAATACCTACTAAGATCTTGATCAATATCTGAAAGTTATTAAACATAAGATCATTAGCAAACTAACTTTCATAAGTTAGTCATCATCAAAAACTAAGGTGAAGGGTTTCTGGGCCAACAGCTAGGTCATGCCCATATTCTCCATCATTTTGAGTACATATGGTTCATAGAGATAATTGAGGAAGTTTAGTTTCACTTTCTAAGTCTTCACAAATCGTTACTTTAGACTTGACTCTTCCAAAAAAGATGACCTTTGCTTCTTGTTTGGACCTCGAAGAAGGTTCCTTGTACATTACTGATGCTTTGATATACCGTGGGAGATAATCTCATTGGTGCATGCAATGATGTCAGGGCATCTATTATCGACTAGGGGTCATCACCTACATCAGTACTATTATCGGATGGTACGAAATCTAAAGTAAACACAGAAAAGTAAGCCAAATCTAGCTCTTTATTAATATATCACTCACCTACATCATTGGTGGCGTTATTGACATCGAGCTTATTAATGCTTGTTACAAGAGGATTTAGCTCCCAAAGGCATCTTCTTCTGCCTCTGGGTCGACATCGGCTTCATTACCTGTTGACATTAAAAAAGATAAGATTCTTACTGTCCTGAACAATGTCTAAACTTGTTGATATTTACAAAAGACGAGTGACAGACAAGCTGACGACCAGTTTTCACCCATCTCCGAGGGACAAGGAAGCAACTTGGACTCCACTGATCCACCAAGCAGACAGTAAGCCCGAATTGCCTTTAAACAAACCTCAGCAGGTCTAAGGTGCTAGCACTTAGCATCACATGAGCCCAAAGGGATAGCCTCGTCTGAGAGGCTAAGATCATCCAACTTCGTCTTGAACCCATTCAAAGCTCCGCCAGGAAGCTAACTTATAGCTTCACCTGAACTGCTGAAGCGCAACTCCACAGAGAGAGTTAGCTCCGCCTGAAGCCACACGCAACTGCGCAGAAAGGGTATGCGGTAGCTTCGCCACAGACGACATCTAGCTCCGCCGAAGAACTTTCTTCTGACTTCGCCAGATACTGCCTCAAGCTCCGCTGTGAGTTCAAAGCGGGCAGCGTCACTGCTGGTCTGTTATGGTCAACCTTTGACCAATCAAATCTCCAGATGAGATCAGATCTAATCGGGATCAAGATCAAATCCAATCAAGATTAAATCTCAGATCAAATTTGGCAGTTGATTGCTACAATCTCTTGACTCTTCTAAAACGAGTAAGAGGATTAGGGGAGATCTTTCAATTATACGGAAAGAATCAAAACGGATCAGGAGGATCAACCGACCTGCCATTTTTAACTTCGCAGAAGCTGATCCTAGCCTCGCAGTAAGGCTACTTTTCAGGTTTAAACAGATTTGATTCAATCTGTTTCTATACTTTCAAGGGATAATTATACCCTTGCTCTCCTTATAAATAGCCCACCAGGGGCATAAGGAGGATAGACTGCGGACATGCGCAAGAGACCCCGGCAAAGAGAGAGAGGACTCCACAAGCAGAGACTTCTTCACGCGCACACAAGAATTCAGAGACTTTTAGATAATTGCTTCTCTATTCAGGGTGCTGATACCCTAATACTTTCTTCTTAAGGGATCTCCGGAACCAGGCGAGAAGGAATTCCTAATTGAAGGCGGTTTTTGAGAAGTAGCAAGAGGGTTCTACCAACCTTCTGTTCTCTAATTTCCTAAACCAGGCAAGAAGGGAATCTCATCGCTCACATCGTCAAAGGGACAAAGTGGTCGCGCCCTGACCAGACTCCTATCGGCACACTTCTCCAGAATCTCTGAGGAGATCTACTTGTAATCTTTTAGAATACTTGAAATTTAGCTCCTCAACTTTTTATTGTAAGTTTTCCCCTTTGCAAATCAATGGAAAATAAGGTGGCGATCCGCTGGGGAATGAATTCTCCACTACTGAGAATCAAGTGTCGCAATGCGACGAACAGACCTGCGGGTCTAACTCTAAATTCAGAAAAGCCGGTGCAGCCAGAGCCTCTCTGGCTAAATCTTCAAGGAAAGTCTCTGAGGAGACGGATAAGGCTATCTGCGAGCCTACTGCAATTCTCTGGCGCAACAAGGAAGCACGCCCGCAGTCCAAATCCTTCACTTTCGAGAACCTTGTCGTTCACTTTAACCAAGGAAAATTTGAAGAAGTCCTCTCTGGGAGTGGTCTAATGCTTCATGCACGGAAGCATAGAAAGGTCTCCACGGCTAAGGTTTCAGAACAGAAATCAGAAGCAAAATTCTGCCAATACCCTTCAGCCTCGCGTGTGGCTTGTCAGGTTCCTTGCGAACCTAAGTATCCTCTGCCAAAGAAGATGTGGAGGCCAAAACAGAAGGCTCTGGGCAAAGTCTCAGGCGTAGCTACGCCAGAAGTGCGTCTCTCACGCGAAGAAAAAGGCAAGATGCCTGCCTACTCCAACAATGCTGCTAGCTGCGAAAATACAAGGGCGGCAATATCTTCGCCCAACTCAAGATCAGTAGCACCTCGCGCCAGCCTCGTTCTCACGAGCGAAGCTACTGTACCACGGCGTACGCGCGCCATCCATACCCGCGAAGCCCAAGTCAAAGCACCACAGCGTGCTCCGCCCTCCGGTTCGTCAAGCGCTAAGTTCGCGCTTTGTGGCAGAGTTAAGGGAAGTTCCCTGAGTGTTGACAACGTTACTTATGTAGCTTCAGCGCCCAAGGGCACTCCCAAGGTTCCTAGCCGTGAAGTTAGAACTCAAGCACTACTCTGTGCTAATCCCCTCTGCGGTGATAAAAGGAGCAGGACATCGTCCTACGCGCGATCCAAAAGAGCCTCTGCGCTAGATTGTTTAGGCCCAATTGGGTTTAACTTGCGGGAATTCTTGACGAACAACGGAAGTCAGAACCTTTTCGAACTACTTCCTCCTGTGGTCAACAAGTGGGATGTCAGCTGGTAACCATCCACTCAGTCCATTGCCGACTAGGGCCAAGCCTCACCACTTCTCCAGGCCGACGATCAGTTTTTGATCGGCTGTCGGTACAAGCCCCAGTGAAACATCATAAAAGGAGCGTCTCGCGAGACCTACCCTCCGCATCCGTCAACATGACCGGGAGAGGACAAGAGCTGCGCAGGGGCAGACAAGTGTCCGACGATACTCCCTACAGCTCCCTAGATCCAGATTACAGCCCAGGCTTAGGCGAAGTCTTGGTGCATGAAGAGGGTGTTTTCTGAAACACCAGATCTAGGGTGGCGATACCCTACAGATATGAACAGCCTTCTTCCTCAACGGCAGTAGCCTCGCCAGAGCCAAGAAGAAGATCAGTCCAGTCATCTGATGAAGAAGATGAAGATAGTGGGTATGCCACCTCGGCGACAGTCAGCTCAGTGCGAACAGACAGAGCATCAGTAAACATGGATGACAATGGTAATGACGACCTTCGTCGACGTTTGGAAGCTCAGGAGAAAACTTCCAAAACACAGCAAGAAGCTCTAGACAACATTCAACAAATGCTCGCTCAACTCCTTAATAACCGGAATAACAATGATACCGGGAGTAACCATGACGAGGAAGAACATCTTAGCAATGACCAGCCAAAGACGGAGAAGTCCAAGGAGGGGTCTTCCTTAGACGTTGAAGTCCTTAAGGGCCTTCAAGCTCAAATCGCATCCCTAACTCAGAGGGATGAATTAAAGAAAGTGGGGACAGTCCGTCCTTACTCGCTAGAGTGGGATTCAGTACCATACCCACCGAAGTTCAAACCACCAACATTGCATACCTATGATGGAAAGAGCTCGCCAAACCAGCATATCTATTATTTCTGGTCTCAGACCGGCAATGTTATAGACAATGACGCTATCATGGATAGGCTGTTCATTGGCACCTTAAAGGGGGTAGCATTTGATTGGTTCCGAAGTCTCCCTCCAGGCTCTGTCAATTCTTGAATCGACCTGGAAACCTGATTCCTTTCTCGTTTCTATGAGGACGATACTGAGGTAACCATGGACAAGCTCCTCTCCACCCTGCAGAAGAAGGGCGAATCTGTCCGTGACTACATTGAGCGGTTCAGAAATCTGTCTTTGATGTGCCCAGCAGGGATGCCATTACCCATGATCTTACAGACGTGCAGGCATAACTTCTTGGACCAGGTAGAAGTTCGCATGGGTTGTCAAAGCCTACACCTGGAAAGAATTGGTCGAACAGGCTGAGATAGCCGAAAAGTCGGCTAAAAAGTTCGAACCATTTACCCTAAAGGCAAATGGGGTATGAACAACAAAGGACGTAGCGACACAGCGCAATCTTCTCAACCCAAAAGGAAAGAGACTATGTTCGTAGAATTGTCAGAGGATGCGCAATCGAAAGCCAAGAAGAGCGGCTCCAATAATCAGGAGTCTAAGTTCCCTCCAAAATAGTATTCCTTCAGAGATGATCAGGTGGTCACAATATTCAATTTACTCCACAAAGAAAATAAAATGAAGCTGCCAGATGCTTGGCGTCCCAATGAGATAGGACGCACGAATGATCCCAAATACTGTCTCTACCACAGGATGATTCACCATCCTACCGACAAGTGCTATGTCCTCAAAGACAGAATTCAAGCTTTGATCGACGCAGGGGTCCTGACACTGAAGGCAGAGGAGAAGAAAGTCACTGCCAATATGGTGACCCTCGAGTTCAACAAAACCCCAAAGGTCACAGTTCCTGACGGGACTTATCCAGTCCCTGCGCCACGACTGGAGGTCAAGCATCCTGCGGCTAAAACTCAAGATAATAGAGGTCTTGTTCCCTTGACATTGGAGACAGGGGAAGTCATGTGGATACACCCAGACCTTATCCAAGACGTACAGTGGGATTCAAAGAAGTCCAAGTCGAAGGGCAAATCTTGCAATGTCATCTCCCTCCTGTCGGACGACGACAATTTCACAACAGCTTCTCTCAGCGATTCTGAAGGAGAAAAGCACGCTTGCGCAACGCAGGCCGATGTACCTCAGCCGATGGGTACTCGATCCGGAAAAACCTACTTAAAATAGTATGAGAAAGCTACTGACAAAACACAACAGCAAACAACGTCAGCACAAGTACCAGCACCCGCTTCGGTTCTGACCAATGGAAAGGAGAGGCCTAAGGAAGTCTGGTTCGACCGCGTCCTGAAGAAGCCTTCAGGCCCAGGGCTTGACATGCCCATTCGTTTTGACATATTGGCCCAGCTGGCTAATATCCCAGCTCGTATTACCATACATGAGCTCCTTCGTCTCTCAAAAGAGACAAGAGAAACACTAAGAGATGTATTGGCCAACTCAGAATCATTCCTGACGTGCATACCAGAAATCCCCAAAGATGACGCCCAGTCTCCGCGCCCTGAATGCCATCATGCGCAATTAAAGGTGCCTGCTATTACCTTCACAGCGGAACATATGCTTCTCAAAGACAACAAACACAATCGACCTCTGTACTACACCGGATACATTGGTTCAACATGCATTGAGAGGGTACAAGTCGACCCGGGGTCCGTGCTCAGCATCATCCCCAAAAGGCTTCTCTACTTCCTCGGTATACCGCTATATAGGTTGTCCGCAACCACTACTACAATATACGGTTTCAATGCCGGGAGTAGTCATCCACTTGGGAAAATTTGACTCCGTTGACGAATTGGGAGCCTGAAGTCAGAAGTGACGTGCTATGTCATTGACGTTGACACATCATATAACCTGCTACTAGGACGACCATGGATCCATGCCAACTGGATCGTTCCCTCCACTCTGCACCAGTGCTTCAAATATGTTGAGGATGACGCGACAGTACGAACTGTCTTTGCTGAAAAGCACCATTCAAAGGGGATGGAAAATTACTTCACTGACGCTCTCCTGTATCAAGAGGCCGGTGAAACACCCAAAGAACCATCGCCAGATGATGATGAAAGTGGCAATGAGGCGGATTCAGAATCCGAAGCAGGCATGCTAGCCATTTTGATTGGTGAACCAATTATAGCATGTCTTAATAATTCCCAATGTAATGCTCCTTCTCAAGATGAAGGTGAATGGGTAATTAATGATAATATTTCTTTCGATTATCCTGCGAGTATTGGGTTGTTTGAATCCATTACAGATAGCCCTCTGTACATGCCTTTACATTAACCAAGTGCGTCCAGTACACCCATAGAAGCTATAGAAGGGGCCGTTTTGGTGATCCTTCCATCCAAAGAAGGTCAATTACCAATAATATTCGGCAGAGCCCAACCACGAGAGTACATAGCCGCAGATTCAAGTTCAGACTTGGACACTCCACAATTCTTCCATTACGCACGACCAGCGCGCCATATTATGAAGAAAATGGGATATGACCTAAAGTATGGAGAAAGCCTGAATTTTGGAAAAGGAAGGCGTAGTTTGCTGCGTAACTTTGTCCCAAAAAGAAAACCTGCAAACTACTATGATAATACACGCAGGGGTTGGGATACGTTACACCCACATCGTCTGCAACGGTTCAATTCACAGACGATGAACCAATTCCATCACATTCAGCCTCATCCTCCGAGTGGGACTCAGATGTTAGTGTGGGAATGATGTTCGAAAACCTCACTGTTAATATGATTTCAAGCAGTCAATTAGAGCCTACAGAAGCTACCAATGAGGAACCATGGGCCCAGCAATTAGATCTCTAATGGGAAAAAAGATTCGAACTGCGCGAATCACCTACTGAAAACAAGGTGACGCAGGTCAACTTGGGTAGTCAAGACCACCCTAAGCCCATCTTTATAAGTGAAAGCTTATCACTTACAGAAAAGAAAGAATTGATAATACTCGTAAAAGAGTATATAGACGTCTTCGCATGAAACTACGAAGACATGCCCAGACTCGATCCGCAAGTAGCCATGCACCGTCTGAATATTAAGCCCGACGCTGAGCCAGTCAAGCAGCAACAACGTCGGTTTCGCCCAAACATTATGGAAGCTATTGAAGCTAAAGTCCATAAGCTCATTGCATGTGGCTTCATTCAGGAGGAACAACATCCAGACTGGGTTGCTAATATCGTTCCAGTCCTCAAGAAGAATGGAAAAATATGAATCTGCATCGACTACCGTGATCTCAATACGGCTTGTTCTAAAGACGAATTCCCACTGCCCATCACCGATGTCATGATTGACAATACTTGTGGATTCGAAAGAATGTCTTTTATGGATGGCTTTTCAGGGTACAATCAGATTAAGATGTACCCCGACGATGAAAAGCATACTTTGTTCCGAACACCCTTGGGGGTATACTGCTACACCGTGATGCCCTTTGCGCTAAAGAACGCTGGAGCAACCTATCAGCGAGCAATGAGTACAATCTTCCGCGATCATCTCCGAAAAATGGTAGAATGCTATGTCGACGACATTGCTGTCAAAAGCCGCAGTAAAGATGACCATCTTCGTGATTTGAGAACAATGTTCGACACAATGCGGGCTCATCAACTGAAAATGAATCCGACGAAATCCTTCTTGGGAGTGTCAAGTGGCAAGTTCCTTGGGTTTATTGTTACATCAAAAGGGATTCATCTTGATCCAGACAAAGTCAAAGCCATTCAGAGCATGCATCCACCAAGGAATCTCAAAGAGCTCAGAGGCTTGCAAGGTAGACTGGCTTATATTAGAAGATTCATCGCAAATCTCTCAGGCCGCTGTCAACCGTTCACCCGACTCATGAAAAAGGGTGCTTCCTTCGTATGGGATCAAGCTTATTAGAAAGCTTATGAGGATATCAAGACATATCTTACAAAACCTCCTATCTTAGTGGCCCCCACATCAGGGAAACCATTCTTGCTTTATGTGAAAGCTATGGACCATTCTCTTGGGGCCCTCCTTGCTCAAAAAGACGACAATGATCACGAGCAGGCTATTTATTATGTGAGCAGGACTCTGATAGGAGCGGAATCTCTCTACAATCCTATCGAGAAAGAGTGTTTAGCTCTTGTCTTTGCCATTCAGAAGACGCGACATTATTTGGTCGGCCAAACCATACATGTCATCTCCAGAGTGCATCCTTTGCGTCTTCTCATGACGAAGCCAGGATTATTGAATTCAAGATTAGCTAAATGAGTGCTTCTTTTGTCTCAATACGATATGATCTTTATCCCTCAAAAGGCGGTTAAAGGCCAAGCCCTTGCAGAGTTCTTGGCTGCTCATCCAGTCCTAGAAAACTTAAAACTTCATGAAGATATTCCAGATGAAGTCTTCGAGTCTAATATAACCTCAGAGGAGGAATGTGGCAGATATTCTTCGATGGAGCATCACGAATAGGCCCTAAGGGCAAGATCATTGCCGGCGTAGGGGGTTGTGTTTATCTCCCCACAGAATCATGTCTTCCTAGAGCATTCTCTCTGACGGAATCATGCTCTAACAATGTAGCGGAATATAATGCTCTGCTCATTGGCCTTCAGCTCGTCCACAGAATGAGGGTACGATACCTCGAAGCTTATGGCGATTCAAAACTGATTATCAATCAGGTTAAGAGTGAATATGAGGTCCGTCATGAAGACTTGGTGCCTTATTACCACACAGTTATCGAGTTGGCTAATCTATTTGAAGGTTTCTACATCGGGCACGTCTCTCAATCTCAGAATACCAGGGCAAACGCTCTTGTTGCATTAGCAACAACATTAGCCCTACCAGCCGACACCGAGTATCACCTCACAGTGGCAACTCGACACCTTGTATGCTCTAAGCACATGTTAAAAACCCGAGAAGCCTACAATGTCTCCACGGATCTTGACCCGAGAGATTGGCGATTTTCTCTCATCGACTATGCTTTACATGGTCTGCTACCAGACGATCCTAAAGAGGCGGCATCTATCAGACGAAGGTCTCTCCGTTTCTACTACGATCCAACTTTGAAGAGACTTTATCGTCGTTCATATGACGGTGTTCTCCTCCGTTGCCTTTCCAATTCAGAGTCACAGGAAGTGCTTAAAGAAGCACACGACGGCATTTGCGGAGCTCATCAGCCAGGTCCAAAACTTAAAGATAGGTTGCAGAGGCTTGGATATTATTGGCCAACCATGATAGCCGATGCCATCCAATATGCACGAAGGTGTAAAGCGTGCTAGATTCATGCGGACTTCATACACCAGCCCTCAGAGTTGCTCCACCCAACTGTTGCTTCATGGCCATTTGAAGCATGGGGAATCGATGTCGTTGAGCCAATCAGCCCCTCCTCGACAAGAGGTCACCGGTTTATCCTGGCAATAACCGATTACTTTTCAAAGTGGGCAGAAGCTATACCACTGGTTGAAGTCAAAACCTCTAATGTGGTTAATATCATCAAACACCATGTCATCCATCGATTTGGTGTCCCTAGGCGGATCATCCATGATAACGGTCCCCAATTCATAAGCAGGTATTCTATCGGTTCTGCGATAAATACCGAATTCAGAATATGGCTTCAACTACCTATAATCCCACGCTAATGACTTGGCTGAAGCATTCAACAAAACAATCATCAAGTTACTCAAGAAGTTCGTCTCTTCAAATAAGCGAGATTGGGACGAAAAGCTTGGTGAATGTCTTTGGGCCTACCGAACAACGGTTCGGACTCCGACAGGCAATACACCTTTTTCTCTGGTGTACGGGTGCGAGGCAGTCATCCCGTTAGAAATTCAAATGTCGTCGCTGCGAGTCGCTTTAACGACTAAAATCACATCAGAAGACAATGATCGGTTGCGTCTTCAAGAGCTTGAAGCCCTAGATGAGAAGCGACTTCAAGCTCAGCAACACATTGAGTTGTATCAAACTCAGATCTCAAAAGCCTTCAATAAAAAGGTCAAGAAAAAAGTCTTCCAGAAAGGAGATTTGATTTTAGCCGTCAGACGACCGATGATTATGACGCACAAGACCAAAGGCAAATTTTAGCCTAAATGGGAAGGACCGTTTGTAATAGAAACAGTCTATTCGAACAGAGCATACCGTCTTATAACTTCAGATGGCGATTTACTCATGATGCGATCAATGGAAAGTTCTTAAAGAAGTATAATTCTTGATTAAGGATCCTTCTTATGATCAAGTTAACACCTTACCTTTGATCAAGACCATCATATCTAACATACATGCAAAGAGAGCCTTTCTCTTCCTCCAAGCGAGATCATACAACCATAAACAAGTGGGAATCTGGTCATACACTGGTTCTCCAAAGAAGAATCAAGCTTACGCATGCGCTAACCAGATAATTCAACATCCTTAACGGTTAAGGATAGAGGAAAATGTTGGCCTTTAAGCCCAACATAAGTCCTCGATAACTCATCATGCTGAGGGGAATAGCATGGCTAGCCTGACTCAAACGGTAGTTGGTAAAGGCATATCAAACCGTTGACAACTGAGGATTTGCTAAAAATTTTAAGGGACCTGTTCCCATTTGATTCCCTCTCCAAAATCACTTACCAATTCTCACCCATAGAATGGTAAGGCCACATATACAAATCTCTCCATTTCGCTGTTACGTTAACACTAAACCTATGACAGTGATTTCCTCGTTTCTCCCCGTGAAAACGAGACCTTTTCCCAAATTCCATTATAACCTTGAGCTTGATAGCGTCTCAATCAGTTATGTCATTGCGACCTCTGAACTGGCAGACAACCAAGTCTCAATTTCGAGCTTGTTGACATTTACAAAAGACAAATCTCAACCCTAAGCCTGTTGACACTTACAAAAGACAGGTCTCGATACTTATTGACATTTACAAAAGATAAGTATCACCAACCTTGAGCTTGGTGGCGTCTCAACCAGTTATGTCATTGTGACCTCTGAACTGGCAGATAGTCAAGTCTCAATTTTGAGCTTGTTGACATTTACAAAAGACAAGTCTCAATTTCGAGCCTGTTGACATTTACAAAAGACAGGTCTCGATACTTGTTGACATTTACAAAAGACAAGTATCATCAACCTTGAGCTTGGTGGCGTCTCAATCAGTTATGTCATTGCGACCTCTGAACTGGCAGATAGCCAAGTCTCAATTTTGAGCTTGTTGACATTTACAAAAGACAAGTATCAACCTTGAGCCTGTTGACATTTACAAAAGATAGGTTTCACCCATACTTGTTGACATTTACAAAAGATAAGTATTACCCTTTTAGCCCCATAAAGGCTAATCTTGAGCTTGGTGGCTTCTCAACCAGTCACGTCAGTGCGACCTCTGAACTGGCAGATAGCCAAGTCTCATTATTCAATCCAGCAAGGACTATGTTCTCAAGTGGCTGCAATACAACTTGGAAACGACAATTCAGCAGATAAAACAAGTTGGAGATTCGACAGGGAGTCAAAACAAAATTACTTTTATTGATTCAAAAAGGAAGGGATACATGGAGGCACATATATTACAAGCTATGAGCGTACGTCATAAGATCTGATCCGTTCTTCAAGGAAGGCCAGCCTTGTTCTTATCATTAGCAGCCCTGACAAGCGCCTGTGACCTCAACTCAGCCTCGTTAAAATTCGCTGTCTGAGCCAAGCGAGCTTCAACCTCAATCAAGGTTGCCCTCTGAGCTGACTTCTGCCGCGAGAGTTCGTCATTCTGAGCCTTAAGCTACTCAAGCCGTGCAGTCTCTTCAAAACGCACTGGTTCAGCCTTGGATAAAAGAAGATTAGCCTTCCTAATTATCTCCTTGGCCTTTTCAATTTTATCCTCAGCGTCAAGAAAAGCACTGTTAGAAGCATCTATGGCTCCCCGAGCTCTACCTTCCTTGTTTTCAAGGATCTCAAGTCCGAAGAAATTGTCTTAGCGGCTTCTTGAGCGGCAAGATGGGCTTCATGCATTTGAGCGACAAGGTGTGCAAGCTGCTCATCAACCGAAGACTCCAGTTCGAACGGCTGAGATGGCGCCATTCTTCTACGTCCCTCTCAAATTGACCTACCAGAAGTTCTAATGCAGCGGCCTGGTTATCCCCTCCAAAGTCCCGGATATTCTTAATATTTCGGGAGAGGACTACCTTAGAGTAGAGAACGAGGTAGTTGAGCCTTTCAAAATCAAATTGATGGACCGCCTCAAGCCCTTATAAAAGCTATCGACTAGCTCAGCCACGAATTCATTCTCGTCCTCAATCACTCCTGGCAAACGGGCAGCCTCAGTAGATTCCACCGGCCTTGTTGACATACTGTGGAAGGAATAGTGGAAGCACTGGCTGCACCAACATGAGAGGTCATTGGTGATCTCGGAGGAGTCTTCATCGAAACCAGAACACTAGCCACAACCGAGGTCGGACTAATGACTACTTCGGGTGAACGGGTTCAACCATCAGCGCGGGGAAGTAGGACTAGTAATCAATCTCAGCTCCGCACCTGGCAAAACTGATAGCACCTCACTCGTTGATATAGTTGGAAGTGAAGTTGCCTCCGTGACTATCGTCCCCTCAATCTCTGTTCCCTAGCCGGTCTAGGCTGATAAGAGGGCAGGTCACCATACAAAACATCCAACTCAGCAGCATCTGCCGCGGTCGAAGTGCTCATGTCACCCTGGATCCCTCAGGAAGACAAGTGGGCTCTCTTGAAGTTGACGCACCCAGAGGCGGAACACCTGCAACAAGAGTGTTTAGACAGGACACAACAAATAGCAAGAGTCAAAAGGGTCAAAATCATACCAAAAGATAATGTCGCCTCAATTGTCTTGGCAGCTACATCAGTCCCTATGGGCTCTATTAGAAAATCTTTGGCAGAATCAACACGAATGGTCAGCCCGCCTTCGCTTGTTGAACCCTCCGTGGTCCACCCGAAGGAGCTAGAAGCTTCGGAACTTCCTTTCGAAGTCCCGACGCTCAAAGGACCAACATCAGCCGCGTCATCTCCGGATCCTTCTGAGACGGCGAATATAGCCAGCCTCATCGCCCTCCTTATAAGTAAACAAGGGATCATAATGTTCCCCTGTTCTCCAACAGCTTCAGTTCTCGGGCTTCTCACCGCCTTGGTGCCTGAATTACAAAGCAAATAATAAGTTGTCCCGAACACATAAAAAGCATATTACAAGAATGAAGCTGATCTTACCCGGGTCTGGAGCTACTTCGCCAATAGTCGATTTGGGAACTGACGATTCAACTACTAACGGGCAGGAGGAGGAGCCACAGCAGGAAATCCACCCTCTGCAACAACCGTAGGAGCGTGACGCCGGGGCTTCTTCACCAACTGCTTCCTACGAGATCCACCCTCCCGCTTTCTTTTGAAGTGGACGTCAGGATCCTCTTCCTCCACTTCTTCTACATCAGCACGTTCTATGGGGGCCGTCCCCATCACATCAGAACCAGCTGCAGGAGTCTCGGTACCTGTCTCCTCTTCGAAGCGAGGACTTTCCGCATCCGAGGCTTCGCTGTCATCGACAGCAACGAATTCTTCTATACCCGGGACGCGAACCCTCTTACCTTTCCTTTTCTCAGAGACCTTCCATTTTAGCCGCTAAGAAATAACTTCACACCAGAATTGTTAACAGTGAATCTGAGGGGTGGGAGTTGGAAGTTGCATACCACTGGCAGAAGCTCAGGGTCATTAAAAGGTTAGGAGTCCTCAACGGCATACGCAGCCGCGCCTCGGTATAGCGTGCAATGAAGAATCGCCAGGCACGGGCTCCATCAATGAGGCTCCCCATGAAAGCCAGATTGAGATTTGGGTTGCCCACGTACAGTTGGTCATATCCAAACTGTCAAGCAAACTGACTTGGAACATAAGGCTCCAAGTAGCAGGTATCCCCGCTTCGGTATAATAAATGTAAGGGCCGAATGCTGACCAGCCACTCAAAGATTTCCCGGCTCAGCGATGACTGCCCTTCCCCCACGTCTTTGAACTCCTTATTATAGCCTGCATCCCGAATATGGGGGAAGCAGCGGAAAAGACTATATACGTCATAGCGACGCACCAATTTACGGGCCTTAGCCACGTAAGTCTTTTGCCAGGAACATCCTTCGAATCGGCAGAGAAGCGCCATTCGAACACCTTCGGGGGGGTCTTCTCCAGCTTCAATCAAAGAGGGACAGTGCAGGGCGAACCACGCCATTAAATAAGTGTATGGCAGGCCTATCCTGGGATTGGGTCCGTCACGAGGCGAAATGGTCCCCTTTCCACGCTTCGTCGTTGGCGGCCTGTAAAAAGCCTCCGTTAAGGCACGAAAGCCTCTCTGAATATAGCACACCATGGCCGGAAGAAGTTCCAGAGAACGACCATGGACTAGACGAACAGCAGGCAGCAGGACATTCGGATGAATGACGTCGCCCGAAGAAGACGGCACCACGCACCGCTTCAGCCAGACTATCAAGAAGCCAGCCAGTAGTGCCTTCTGGGACATCGGTCGACGAGCCTGGTGATGGAAACTCCGAAGAATATTGCCTTTTTCATAGGGACCGTCATCTTCTTCCACCACTAGATCCCCTTGAGAATGCTTTTCCATCCGGCTAAAGATGTCCTCGTCAGCAACTCCATAATGAGCCGCTTCAGGAGTGTTTTCCATATCGGGGAATAAATAATCTCCCCAGCTCTTCAAGCTGCATGAAGTTCCCTTACTGCTTCCATGCATGCTGGAACAAATGTACAAATGGCACATCAACTCCCGGTAGGTCTTAAACAAGGCGGGCTCCTGCTTCTCCAGAAGAGTCAATTCCGCCTCACACGGAAGTATTCTTCATATGGGAAAGATCCCAAGGGCAGAGCAGAGACTTTCCACATCTCATGCAGAGCCATACCCAGTTCACCAACAAGGGTGAAGAAAGTCCCTGTAGTCGGGCAGTACAACTCGAAGATAGCGTAGAAGCACGCTACGCTCATCTGAATGCTGTAGCAGGTCGCCCTGACGGCCTCATGAAGGTTCAGCCTCTCCAGATCCTCCTCGAAATGAGCAAGGATGTATACAGTTAAATCCCTCCACCATGCCTTCGGAGGGTGAATCCAGCCTGGAGTTCTGAAATCGGTGGCTGGGTAATTCCCATGAACTTTAAAGAATTGATTGCCAAAAGTCTGCGCCACTGCAGGATTTTCTCCCACTGGGATCTCTCGCAATACATTCCCAGGGTGTAGGCCCATTATGCAACGAGGAGGCCCTGCTCTTGCATAACCAGGAGAATGAAGCATCAATTTCCCTACGTGGACAGATTCGGTACTTCGGATCACTTCCCATGACATCTTCCGAGCCTGCGTCACGCATTCGAAGAAGACAAAGAAAAAATGCCGCTTGCTAGACGGAAGGTAGAACTTCTCGCTATCTAACTGAAAAATCCATTGCCCCTCCCCGGCTAGCAGCTGGCGATCAGGGTCTAGCGCGGCGTCCCCGAACATGAAGTCGGGCTTCCTATAGGTTCGACGGTCAAAATCTTCAAGGGGAGCCGTAGTCAGAATGCTCCTCATGTACGTTGCTCCCCACCATAAATAAGCGTGTCTCGAACGAGAGAGCTCTGCTCACTAAACAGAGAAGCCTGCCCTTGGAATTGTAGGCTGACATTGCCGTCCAATCCCTGGTCATCCCAAATAGACTGTTCAAAGGACCAGGAGTGTAGTGCATGCAGAAACAAAGAGAAACTATGATTAGTTCATCAGCCAAACAAGGGCTAAAATAAGAAAGCAAAATTTGACAAGGTATAACCTCGCTCTCTGAGCGAAGCTGGCCTAACGATAGCTTCGCCCCGAAGCTTAGCTTCGCAGCTGTAGTGTAACTCCGCATCCCACACGAGGTAGGATGCAGGAAAATATCCAAGTGTTAGCTTCGCTCTGGGAGCTTAGCTTCGAAAAACAGGATGCGACAAAGCCTCAAAGGCTAACTTCGTCAGAAGGACATTACGGTCCTTTTCTGTCAAATTTCAAAGGACAGCTTCACATCCTGTCATTCAGGATGGGAACCGAAGCCTAAGGATAGCTCGCTTGGAAGCTTAAAGAAGAACTCTTCAGTTCTTGGATTCCCGATCAAGAAATTAAAGAAAATTGAATTTCCTAAATCACAAAGATCATGATGATCGTCCTGAATTCATTTAAAGACAGCCAGAGATTGGCTTAAAGAGAGAAATGGCAATCTCTCTCTTAAAGGGAAAAATCCCTACCGGCGATCGGTGCGTTCGATGACCGGAGGAGGAGAAGGACCCTCCGTTGCAGAGGTTGCGACCTCTTTTTTCACTCGTCTCTTGGGAGCCATTGAAGAACTGTGGAAGTTCTTAAAACTCTTGAATGAAGAGGAAAGAGGAAGAAGAAGAGTCAAGTGCTCTGGA
The DNA here is from genome assembly GCA_038442645.1 of Agave tequilana. NCBI lineage: Eukaryota > Viridiplantae > Streptophyta > Magnoliopsida > Asparagales > Asparagaceae > Agave > Agave tequilana. The sequence goes on along the minus strand of JAVJIF010030717.1, from coordinate 4,205 downwards.
AAATTTTAAAGAGAAGTGATCTTTCTCTCTCAGCCCGATCGAGCTTTTATAGGCCAATGATCGCCTGAAACGATGCCTCAAAAAGAGTACAGGCTGTCGTTTCAAATTAATTGAAACGGCGCCTAAAGCGCCTTCCCGAGAAGTACTGATTCAGCCCACTAAGGGCTAACTCCGTCACAAGTCAAGTGCTGACTTAGCGCGACGTATCGATAGCTCCGCTAAAGGCACAGTCCGAACTTCCCGAAAAAAATTATGCTAGCTTCGTGGAAGCTCGTCCCTGATTCAAAAGGATTGTCCTTAGTTCGCATGGCTCCGCTGAGTAATTCAGAATAAAGGCAAAACAAAAATCAGATGAGCAGAAAATGAACTTTTATTGATTTAAAAGGAAAGGTACATTGATACTACATCAAGGTTGTGTTTCATATAACAAAGTCATTTTGCTCAAAAGGCATACAAGTGGTCCTATCGACTTCCAAATCAAACCAACTGGACACGAAAGGCCTTTTCCTCCTGCACAAGGCTGTAATCCTTCGCGGAACAGATGGTGCCACCAGGACAAGGCCACAATCCTTCGCATAATGGCAGATTGTGCCACCAGGAAGCTGGACCTTCTTTGATCAAAACTGACGAAGGACTGATCGCCATTAGCAGGTGGATCTTCCTTGATGAAAATTGGCAATGGGAAGATCCGCGACCTACAGGTGATGTCCGCTTTCCCGAAGTGAATCATCTCGGATAAGCGGCTACCAGTCTCGCCTCGAAGTGGATCATCTCGGATAAGCGACTGCCAACCTCTTCTGGGAACACACATCAGATGCCCCAGTTGTTCCTCCTACTTAGGATTTAAAGTTTCAACTGGAAAAGCAAGAGGCAACTTCTGATCTCTTTCATCAAATCACAATATTGGCGAACATAGCTCACTGTGATGTAAACTAAAATAAGTTAGCAGTAAGTCAAAGGAAAAGCTGCAAAAGCGCTAAGTTAAATTCTTTGGGGCGAAGCAATTAACTCCGATTCAGTTACAGTTTAACAATGAATTCCAGTTTCAGTTAAGCAGAGGTAGCCTCGCTTGCACAGTGATGATGGGCTAGCTCAGCAAATGTCAAGTCCTAGCCTCGCCTATATGGCTAAGCCAAACTGATCCTGAGGGACACAGTCTTGACCCCACCTATATAGCAAGACTGGCTCAACTTTGGAGAGACTAAGTCCCAAGTTTTGCCTGTGTGGTGAACTTAACAAGCATGCAATTATGTTTCTGTTAGAAAGATAACTTCGCTGGGAAGCTGGGAAACAGGGATGAAACCCTTCTTTGCAGATCAATAAGGAAATTAATCCCTGAGGCAGCCGTTAAAGCTAAATTAAGGGAGATAAACTCCCTAAAGTCCATTGGTAAAGCCTCTGGATAACCGAGAATTACCGGTCCTTGGCCGGATAATAACCAGAGTGGGCATCCCCACTAGTTCAGAGATCTGAGTATCTCTCTCAACCAAGAGAAGAGAAGAAGAGCAGATCACTTCAGAGGACCTCAGGTGTCCTATTTTATGGCCTCATGGCCTGAGCATTGCCGCCTCAAGCGTGGAAGCACGAGCGCATTTAAGGCATTTATTGTGCCTTGATAAAAGGGACGGTTTTCCTTGGAGCCGTGCAAAGGAAGAAGCATCTCCCTCATAAAGGCATTTATGGCGCCTTGAAAAAGGGGAATATCCTCCTCGAAAATGCACAAGGGTAGAATATCTCCCTCGATCAATGCGAGAGAAGGAGTAATCTTTCTCGTAACCGGCCCACAGCAGCTGGCCTCGGGAAAGAAACAAATGCTCCAGAGCGAACTTATTCCGGAATCCCAGATGCGAACCTATCCAGCCGCGAAGCTACCCAGACGCGAATTTACATGATTCTTCGGCAAACTTATCCGGCGAACTTATCCAAAGCAGGATTGAAAGCGAAGCTGAACTTAACCACCATGGAGACGTTCGTACTTCACATACCACCGATCAAAGCAATTCAAAGTATTTCGAAGTCTGAGCTATTGCAGACTTTCGAAAACTTTGAAGGGGGTCTTGTTGACACTTAAAAAAGGCAAGATTCTTACTGGCCTGAACAATGTCTAAACTTGTTGACATTTACAAAAGACGAGTGACAGACAAGCTGACGACCAGTTTCACCCATCTTCGAGGGACAAGGAAGCAACTTAGACTCCACTGATTCACCAAGCAGACAGTAAGCCCGGATTGCCTCTAAACAGACCTCAGCAGGTTAAGATGCTAGCACTTAGCATCACACGAGCCCAAAGGGATAGCCTCGCCTTAGAGGCTAAGATCATCCAACCTCGTCTTGAAGCCATTCAAAGCTCCGCCAGGAAGCTAACTTATAGCTTCGCCTGCACTGCTGAAGCGCAACTCTACAGAGAGAGTTAGCTCCGCCTGAAGGCACACGCAACTGGCAGAAAGGGTATGCGGTTAGCTTCGCCACAGACGACATCTAGCTCCACGAAGAACTTTCTTCTGACTTCGCCAGATACTGCCTCCAGCTCCGCTGTGAGTTCAAAGCAGGCAGCGCCGCTGCTGGTCTGTTATGGTCAACCTTTGACCAATCAAATCTCCAGATGAGATCAGATCTAATAGGGATCAAGATCCAATCCAATCAAGATCAAATCTGAGATCAAATTTGGCAGCTGATTGCCACAATCTCTTGACTCTTCTAAAACGAGTAAGAGGATCAGGGGAGATCTTTCAATTATACGGAAAGAATCAAAACGGATCAGGAGGATCAACCGACCTGCCATTTCTAGCTTCGCAGAAGCTGATCCTAGCCTCGCAGCAAGGCTACTTTTCAGGTTTAAATAGATTTGATTCAATCTATTTCTATACTTTTAAGGGACAATTATACCCTTACTCTCCTTATAAATAGCCCACCAGGGGCACAAGGAGGACAGCCCGCGGACATGCGCAAGAGACCCTCGGCAAAGAGAGAGGACTCCACAAGCTGAGACTTCTTCACGACCGCACCGGCGCACAAGAATTCAGAGACATTTAGAGAATTGCTTCTCTATTCAGGGTGCTGATACCGTAATACTATCTTCTTAAGGGATCTTCAGAACCAGGGGAGAAGGAATTCCTAATTGAGGCGTGTTTTGAGAAGTAGTAAGAGGGTTTCTACCAAACTTCTGTTCTCTGATTCCCCGAACCAGCCGAGAAGGGAATCTCATCGCTCACATTGTCAAAGGGACAAAGTGGGTCGCGCGCTGACCAGACTCCTATCGGCACACTTCTCCAAAATCTCTGAGGAGATCTACTTGTAATCTTTTAGAATACTTGTAATTTAGCTCCTCAACTTTTTATTGTAAGTTTTCCCTTTGCAAATCAATGAAAAACATTACCAGAGTCTAGTTCCTCTGGCTGGGGATTCTTGTTTACTTTCAGAGAATCCTGGTACAGAAGGGAATCTATGAAGTAGTTCTTTACCCCTTTGAACGGACGCCTTTTAGCATCAACGTTTGGACTTTTCCATCTCCGTCAACATACTCCATGACTTGATGGAGAGTAGAGGGGACGATGAAATTGCGATGAATTCATGGTCGTCCCAGCAGCAAGTTATCAAAGTGTCAGCGTCAATAACATAGAACGTCACCTCAGATCTCAGGCCCGATCTGGCATTGAGTTGATCTTTCCCATCGGGCACGTACCATTAGCGTTGAAGTCGTAAATGATAGTTTGAGTGATGCTCAACTGATGAGTGGTGATATTCAAGTGCTGCATGACCCAACTGGGCATGATGCTCAATGTGGATCCTGGATCCACTGAATGTGCTCACTTCAGATGATCCAATGTACCTGATTGAGGCTAAACCTGCACATAAAAATAAAGAATTTTAGATTTAGAATGAAGATGTGCAAATGCTCAATTCTTACCGCTATAGCAAGTGGCTATGCGGGTCGTGATCCACAATGAGGGTTTGCGATAGAAGCGTTTACGTTCTTTATGAAATCTTTATGAAAACAAAACGAAAGTTCTTCTTTGTTTTTTAAAGTTATGAAAATTGAAAAAGAATTATGTTAAAGTTAGAAAGAAAATGAGAGATGAAGAGGTGGAAAAAAATCAGGAAAACGGCGAAAGCGATATGTACAAATGATTATTTACAAGGAAGTGAAAAGGAGTAGTGTTGGTGATTTAATTACAGAAATGAAAGAAAAGAAAGAAGAGGAAGAA
>JAVJIF010030716.1:0-74427 GCA_038442645.1 Agave tequilana | reverse complement strand
CCTCGCCAGAGCCAAGAAGAAGATCAGTCCAGTCATCTGATGAAGAAGATGAAGATAGTGGGTATGCTACCTCGGCGACAGTCAGCTCAGTGCGAACAGACAGAGCATCAGTAAACTGGCTGACAATGGTAATGAACCCTTCGTCGACATTTGGAAGCTCAGGAGAAAACTTCCAAAACACAGCAAGAACTTTAGACAACTTCAACAAATGCTCGCTCAACTCCTTAAAACCGAAATAACAATGATACCGGGAGTAACCATGACGAGGAAGAACATCTTAGCAATGACCACACAAGACGGAGAAGTCCAAGGAGGGGTCTTCCTTAGACGTTGAAGTCCTTAAGGCCTTCAAGCTCAAATCGCATCCCTAACTCAGAGGGATGATTAAAGAAAGTGGGGACAGTCCGTCCTTACCCGCTAGAGTGGGATTCAGTACCATACCCACCGAAGTTCAAACCACCAACATTGCATACCTATGATGGAAAGAGCCCGCCAAACCAGCATATCTATTATTTCTGGTCTCAGACCGCAATGTTATAGACAATGACGCTATCATGGATAGGCGTTTCATTGGCACTTAAAGGGGGTAGCATTTGATTGGTTCCGAAGTCTCCCTCCAGGCTCTGTCAATTCTTGAATCGACCTGGAAACCTGATTCCTTTCTCGTTTCTATGAGGACGATACTGAGGTAACCATGGACAAGCTCCTCTCCACCCTGCAGAGAAGGGCGAATCTATCCGTGACTACATTGAGCGGTTCAGAAATCTGTCTTTGATGTGCCCAGCAGGTGCCATTACCCATGCTCTTACAGACGTGCAGGCACAACTTCTTGGACCAGGTAGAAGTTCGCATGGGGTTGTCAAAGCCCACACCTGGAAAGAATTGGTCGAACAGGCTGAGATAGCCGAAAAGTCGACTAAAAGTTCGAACCGTTTACCCCTAAAGCAAATGGGGTATGAACAACAAAGGACGTAGCGACATAGCGTAGTCTTCTCAAGCCCAAAGGAAAGAGACTATGTCTGTAGAATTGTCCGAGGACGCGCAATCGAAAGCCAAGAAGAGCGGCTCCAATAATCAGGAGTCTAAGTTCCCTCCAAAAAGTATTCCTTCAGAGATGATCAGTGGTCACAATATTCTATTTACTCCACAAAGGAAATAAAATGAAGCTGCAAGATGCTTGGCATCCCAATGAGATAGGACGCACGAATGATCCCAAATACTGTCTCTACCAAGGATGATTCACCATCCTACCGACAAGTGCTATGTCCTCAAAGACAGAATTCAAGCTTTGATCGACGCAGGGGTCCTGACACTGAAGGCAGAGCAGAAGAAAGTCACTGCCAATATGGTGACCCTCGAGTTCGACAAAACCCCAAAGGTCACAGTTCCTGACGGACTTATCCAGTCCCTGCGCCACGACTGGAGGTCAAGCATCCTGCGGCTAAAACTCAAGATAATAGAGGTCTTGTTCCCTTGACATTGGAGACAGGGGAAGTCATGTGGATACACCCAGACCTTATCCAAGACGTACAGTGGGATTCAAGAAGTCCAAGTCGAAGGGCAAATCTTGCAATGTCATCTCCCTCCTGCCGACGACGACAATTTCACAACAGCTTCTCTCAGCGATTCTGAAGGAGAAAAGCACGCTTGCGCAACGCAGCCGATGTACCTCAGCAATGGGTACTCGATCCGGAAAATCCTACTTAAAACAGTATGAGAAGGCTACTGACGAGACACAACAGCAAACAACGTCAGCACAAGTACCAGCACCCGCTTCGGTTCTGACCATGGAAAGGAGAGGCCTAAGGAAGTCTGGTTCGACCGCGTCCTGAAGAAGCCTTCAGGCCCAGGGCTTGACATGCCCATTCGTTTTGACATATTGGCCCAGCTGCTAATATCCCAGCTCGTATTACCATACATGAGCTCCTTCGTCTCTCAAAAGAGATAAGAAACACTCAGAGATGTATTGGCCAACTCAGAACATTCATTCCTGACGTACATACCAGAATCCCTAAAGATGACGCCCAGTCTCCTCCGCGCCCTGAATGCCATCATGCGCAATTAAAGGTGCCTGCTATTACCTTCACAGCGGAACATAGCTTCTAAAGACAAAAAGCACAATCGACCTCTGTACTACACCGGATACATTGGTTCAACATGCATTGAAAGGGTACAAGTCGACCCGGGGTCCTGCTCAGCATCATCCCCAAAAAGGCTTCTCTACTTCCTCGTATACCGCTATACAGGTTGTCCGCAACCACTACTACAATATACGGTTTCAATGCCGGAGTAGTCATCCACTTGGGAAAATTCGACTCCGTTGCCGAATTGGGAGCCTGAGTCAGAAGTGACGTGCTATGTCATTGACGCTGACCATCATATATAACCTGCTACTAAGACGACCATGGATGCATGCCAACTGGATCGTCCCTCCACTCTGTACCAGTGCTTCAAATATGTTGAGGATGACGCGATAGTACGAACTGTCATTGCTGAAAAGCAACCATCAAGGGGGTGAAAATTACTTCACTGACGCTCTCCTATATCAAGAGGCCGTGAAACACCCAAAGAACCATCACCAGATGATGATGATAGTGGCAATGAGGCGGATTCAGAATCCGAAGCAGGCATGCTAGCCATTTTGATTGGTGAACCAATTATAGCATGTCTTAATAATCCCCAATGTAATGCTCCTTCTCAAGATGAAGGTGAATGGGTAATTAATGATAATATTTCTTTCGATTATCCTGCGAGTATTGGGTTGTTTGAATCCATTACGGATAGCCCTCTGTACATGCCTTTACATAAACCAAGTGCGTCCAGTACACCCATAGAAGCTATAGAAGGGGCTGTTTTGGTGATCCCTCCATCCAAAGAAGGTCAATTACCAATAATATTTGGCAGAGCCCAACACGAGAGTACATAAATGCAGATTCAAGTTCAGACTCGGACACTCCACAATTCTTCCATTACGCATGACCAGCGCGCCATATTATGAAGAAAATGGGATATGACCTAAAGTATGGAGAAAGCCTGAATTTTGGAAAAGGAAGGCGTAGTTTGCTGCGTAACTTTGTGCCAAAAGAAAACCTGCAAACTACTATGATAATACACGCAGGGGTTGGGATACGTTACACCCACATCGTCTGCAACGGTTCAATTCACAGACGATGACCAATTCCATCACATTCAGCCTCATCCTCCGAGTGGGACTCAGATGTTAGTGTGGGAATGATGTTCGAAAACCTCACCGTTAATATGATTTCAAGCAGTCAATTGGAGCCTACAGAAGCTACCAATGAGAAATCATGGGCCCAGCAATTAGATCTCTAATGGGAAAAAAGATTCGAACTGCGCGAATCACCTACTGAAAACAAGGTGACGCAGGTCAACTTGGGTAGTCAAGACCACCCTAAGCCCATCTTTATAAGTGAAAGCTTATCACTTACAGAAAAGGAAGAATTGATAATACTCGTAAAAGAGTATATAGACGTCTTCGCATGAAACTACGAAGACATGCCCAGACTCGATCCGCAAGTAGCCATGCACCGTCTGAATATTAAGCCCGACGCTGAGCCAGTCAAGCAGCAACAACGTCAGTTTCGCCCAAACATTATGGAAGCTATTGAAGCTAAAGTCCATAAGCTCATTGCATGTGGTTCATTCAGGAGGAACAACATCCAGACTAGGTTGCTAATATCGTTCCAGTCCTCAAGAAGAATGGAAAAATATGAATCTACATCGACTACCCGTGATCTCAATACGGCTTGTTCTAAGACGAATTCCCACTGCCCATCACCGATGTCATGATTGACAATACTTGTGGATTCGAAAGAATGTCTTTTATGGATGGCTTTTCAGGGTACAATCAGATTAAGATGTACCCCGACGACGAAAAGCATACTTTGTTCCGAACACCCTTGGGGGTATACTGCTACACCATGATGCCCTTTGGACTAAAGAACGCCGGAGCAACCTATCAGCGGGCAATGAGTACAATCTTCCGCGATCATCTCCGAAAATGGTAGAATGCTATGTCGACGACATTGCTGTCAAAAGTCGCAGTAAAGATGACCATCTTCGTGATTTGAGAACAATGTTCGACACAATGCGGGCTCACCAACTGAAAATGAATCCGACGAAATCCTTCTTGGGAGTGTCAAGTGGCAAGTTCCTTGGTTTATTGTTACATCAAAAGGGATTCATCTTGATCCAGACAAAGTCAAAGCCATTAGGGCATGCATCCACCAAGGAATCTCAAAGAGCTCAGAGGCTTGCAAGGTAGATTGGCTTATATTAGAAGATTCATCGCAAATCTCTCAGGCCGCTGTCAACCGTTCACCCGACTCATGAAAAGGGTGCTTCCTTCGTATGGATCAAGCTTGTTAGAAAGCTTATGAGGATATCAAGACATATCTTACAAAACCTCCTGTCTTAGTGGCCCCCACATCAAGGAAACCATTCTACTTTATGTGAAAGCTATGGACCATTCTCTTGGCGCCCTCCTTACTCAAAAAGACGACAATGGTCACGAGCAGGCTATTTATTATCTGAGCAGGACTCTGATAGGAGCGGAATCTCTCTACAATCCTATCGAGAAAGAGTGTTTAGCTCTTGTCTTTGCCATTCAGAAGACGCGACATTATTTGGTCGGCCAAACCATACATGTCATCTCCAGAGCGCATCCTTTGCGTCTTCTCATGACGAAGCCAGGATTATTGAATTCAAGATTAGCTAAATGAGCGCTTCTTTTATCTCAATACGACATGATCTTTATCCCTCAAAAGGCGGTTAAAAGCCAAGCCCTTGCAGAGTTCTTGGCTGCTCATCCAGTCTTAAAAAACTTAAAACTTCATGAAGATATTCCAGATGAGTCTTCGAGTCTAATATAACCTCAGAGGAGGAATGTGGTAGATATTCTTCGATGGAGCATCACGAATAGGCCCTAAGGGCAAGATCATTGCCAGCGTAGGGGGTTATGTTTATCTCCCCACAGAATCAGTCCTTCCTAGAGCATTCTCTCTGACGGAATCATGCTCCCAATGTAGCGGAATATAATGCTCTGCTCATTGGCCTTCAGCTCGTCCACAGAATGAGGGTACGATACCTCGAAGCTTATGGCGATTCAAAACTGATTATCATCAGGTTAAGGGTGAATATGAGGTCTGTCATGAAGACTTGGTGCCTTATTACCACACAGTTATCGAGTTGGCTAATCTATTTGAAGGTTCCTACATCGGGCACGTCTCTCGATCTCAGAATACCAGGGCAGACGCTCTTGTTGCATTAGCAACAACATTAGCCCTACCAGCCGACACCGAGTATCACCTCACAGTGGCAACTCGACACCTTGTATGCTCTAAGCACATGTTAAAAACCCGAGAAGCCTACAATGTCTCCACAGATCTTGACCCGAGAGATTGGCGATTTCCTCTCATCGACTATGCTTTACATGGTCTGCTACCAGACGATCCTAAAGAGGCGGCATCTATCAGACGAAGGTCTCTCCGTTTCTACTGCGATCCAACTTTGAAGACACTTTACCGTCGTTCATATGACGGTGTTCTCCTCCGTTACCTTTCCAATTCAGAGGCACAGGAAGTGCTTAAAGAAGCACACGACGGCATTTGCGGAGCTCATCAGCCAGGTCCAAAACTTAAAGATAGGTTGCAGAGGCTTGGATATTATTGGCCAGCCATGATAGACGATGCCATCCAATATGCACGAAGGTGTAAAGCGTGCTAGATTCATGCGGACTTCATACACCAGCCCTCAGAGTTGCTCCACCCAACTGTTGCTTCATGGCCATCTGAAGCATGGGAATCGATGTCGTTGAGCCAATCAGCCCCTCCTCGACAAGAGGTTACCGGTTTATCCTGGCAATAACCGATTACTTTTCAAAGTGGGCAGAAGCTATACCACTGGTTGAAGTCAAAACCTCTAATGTGGTTAATTTCATCAAACACCATGTCATCCATCGATTTGGTGTCCCTAGGCGATCATCCATGATAACGGTCCCCATTCATAAGCCAGGTATTCTATCGGTTCTGCGATAAATACCGAATTCAGAATGGCTTCAACTACCTATAATCCCGCCGCTAATGACTTGGCTGAAGCATTCAACAAAGCAATCATCAAGTTACTCAAGAAGTTCGTCTCTTCAAATAAGCGAGATTGGGACGAAAGCTTGTGAATGTCTTTGGGCCTACCGAACCACGGTTCGGACTCCGACAGGCAATACGCCTTTTTCTCTGGTGTACGTGTGCGAGGCAGTCATCCCGTTAGAAATCAAATGTCGTCGCTGCGAGTCGCTTTAACGACTAAAATCACATCAGAAGACAATGATCGGTTGCGTTTTCAGAGCTCGAAGCCCTAGATGAGAAGCGACTTCAAGCTCAGCAACACATTGAGTTGTATCAAACTCAGATCTCAAAAGCCTTCAATAAAAGGTCAAGCAAAAAGTCTTCCAGAAAGGAGATTTGATTTTAGCCGTCAGACGACCGATGATTATGACGCACAAGACCAAGGCAAATTTCAGCCTAAATGGGAAGGACCGTTTGTAATAGAAACAGTATATTCGAATAGAGCATACCGTCTTATAACTTCAGATGGCGATTTACTCATGATGCCGATCAATGGCAAGTTCTTAAAGAAGTACAATTCTTGATTAAGGATCCTTCTTATGATCAAGTTAACACCTTACCTTTGATCAAGACCTTCATATCCAAGATACATGCAAAGAGAGCCTTTCTCTTCCTCCAAGCGAGATCATACAACCATAAACAAGTGGGAATCTGGTCATACACTGGTTCTCCCAAAGAAGAATCAAGCTTACGCATGCGCTAACCAGATGATTCAACATCCTTAACGGTTAAGGATAGAGGAAAATGTTGGCCTTAAGCCCATCATAAGTCCTCGACAACTCATCATGCTGAGGGGAATAGCATGGCTAGCCTGACTCAAACGGTAATTGGTAAAGGCATATCAAACCCATTGACAACCGAGGATTTGCTAAAAATCCTAAGGGACCTGTTCCCATTTAATTCCCTCTCCAAATCACTTACCAATTCTCACCCATAGAATGGTAAGGCCACATATACAAATCTCTCCATTTCGCTGTTACGTTAACACTAAACCTATGACAGTGATTTCCTCGTTTTCTCTCCCCGTGAAAACGAGACCTTTTCCCAAATTCCATTATAACCTTGAGCTTGATAGCATCTCAATCAGTTATGTCATTGTGACTTCTGAACTGGCAGACAACCAAGTCTCAATTTCGAGCTTGTTGACATTTACAAAAGACAAATCTTAACCCTAAGCCTGTTGACATTTACAAAAGACAGGTCTCAATACTTATTGACATTTACAAAAGATAAGTATCACCAACCTTGAGCTTGGTGGCGTCTCAACCAGTTATGTCATTGTGACCTTTGAACTGGCAGATAGTCAAGTCTCAATTTTGAGCTTGTTGACATTTACAAAAGACAAGTCTCAATTTCGAGCCTGTTGACATTTACAAAAGACAGGTCTCGATACTTGTTGACATTTACAAAAGACAATATCATCACCTTGAGCTTGGTGGCGTCTCAATCAGTTATGTCATTGTGACCTCTGACTGGCAGATAGCCAAGTCTCAATTTTGATCTTGTTGACATTTACAAAAGACATCTCAACCTTGAGCCTGTTGACATTTACAAAGACAGGTTTCACCCATACTTGTTGACATTTACAAAAGACAAGTATTACCCTTTTAGCCCCATAAAGGCTAATCTTGAGCTTGGTGGCTTTTCAACCAGTCACGTCAGTGCCACCTCTGAACTGGCAGATAGCCAAGTCTCATTATTCAATCCAGCAAGGATTATGTTCTCAAGTGGCTGCAATACAACTTGGAACGACAATTCAGTAGATAAAACAAGTTGGAGATTCGACAGGGAGTCAAAACAAAATTACTTTTATTGATTCCAAAAGGAAGGGATACATGGAGGCACATATATTACAAGCTATGAGCGTACGTCATAAGATCTGATCTGTTCTTCAAGGAAGGCCAGCCTTGTCTTCTTATCATTAGCAGCCCTGACAAGCGCCTGTGACCTCAACTCAGCCTCGTTAAAATTCGCCGTCTGAGCCAAGCGAGCTTCAACCTCAATCAAGGTTGCCCTCTGAGCTGACTCCTGCCGCGAGAGTTCGTCATTCTGAGCCTTAAGCTACTCAAGCCGTGCAGTCTCTTCAAAACGCACTGGTTCAGCCTTGGATAAAAAAGATTACCTTCCTAATTATCTCCTTGGCCTTTTCAATTTTATCCTCAGCGTCAAGAAAAGCACTGTTAGAAGCATCTATGGCTTCCCCGAGCTCTACCTTCCTTGTTTTCAAGATCTCAAGTCCGAAGAAATTGTCTTAGCGGCTTCTTGAGCGGCAAGATGGGCTTCATGCATTTGAGCGACAAGGTGTGCAAGCTGCTCATCAACCGAAGACTCCAGTTCCGAACGGCTGAGATGGCGCCATTCTTCTACGTCCCTCTCAATTGATCTACCAGAAGTTCTAATACAGCGGCCTGGTTATCCCCTCCAAAGTCCCGGATATTCTCAATATTTCGGGAGAGGACTACCTTTAGAGCAGAGAACGAGGTAGTCGAGCCTTTCAAAATCAAATTAATGGACCGCCTCAAGCCCTTATAAAAGCTATCGACTAGCTCAGCCACGATTCATTCTCGTCCTCAATCACTCTTGGCAAACGGGCAGCCTCAGCAGATTCCACCGGCCTTGTTGACATTACTGTGGAAGGAATAGTGGAAGCACTGGCTGCACCAACATGAGAGGTCATCGGTGATCTCGGAGGAGTCTTCATCGAAACCAGATCACTAGCCACAACCGAGGTCGGACTAATGACTACTTCGGGTGAACGGGTTCAACCATCAGCGTCGGGGAAGTAGGACTAGTAATCAATCTCAGCTCCGCACCTGGCAAAACTGATGGCACCTCACTCGTTGATATAGTTGGAAGTGAAGTTGCCTCCGTGACTATCGTCCTCTCAATCTCTGTTCCCCTAGCCGGTCTAGGCTGATAAGAGGGCAAGTAACCATACAAAACATCCAACTCAGCAGCATCCGCCGCGGTCGAAGTGCTCATGTCACCCCTGGATCCCTCAGGAAGACAAGTGGGCTCTCTTGAAGTTGACGCACCCAGGCGGAACACCTGCAACAAGACTGTGTTTAGACAGGACACAACAAATAGCAAGAGTCAAAAGGTCAAAATCATACCAAAAGATAATGTCGCCTCAATTGTCTTGGCAGCTACATCAGTCCCTATGGGCTCCATTAGAAAATCTTTGGCGGAATCAACACGAATGGTCAGCCCGCCTTCGCTTGCCGAACCCTCCGTGGTCCACCCGAAGGAGCTAGAAGCTTCGGAACTTCCTTTCGAAGTCCCGCGCTCGAAAGGACCAACATCAGCCGCGTCATCTCCGGATCCTTCTGAGACGGCGAAATAGCCAGCCTCATCGCCCTCCTTATAAGTAAATAAGGGATCATAATGTTCCCCTTGTTCTCCAACAGCTTCAGCTCTCGGGCTTCTCACCGCCTCGGTGCCTGAATTACAAAGCAAATAATAAGTTGTCCCGAACACATAAAAAGCATATTACAAGAATGAAGCTGATCTTACCCGGGTCTGGAGCTACTTCGCCAGCAGTCGATTTGGGAACTGACGATTCAACTACTAACCGGGCAAGAGGAGGAGCCGCAGCAGGAAATCCACCCTCTGCAACAACTGTAGGAGCGTGACGCCGGGGCTTCTTCACCAACTGCTTTCTACGAGATCCACCCTCCCGCTTTCTTTTGAAGTGGACGTCAGGATCCTCTTCCTCCACTTCTTCTACATAGCACGTTCTATGGGGGCCGTCCCCATCACATCAGAACCAGCTGCAGGAGTCTCGGTACCTGTCTCCGCTTCGAAGCGAGGACTTTCCGCATCCGAGGCTTCGCTGTCATCAACAGCAACGAATTCTTCTATGCCCGGGACGCGAACCCTCTTACCTTTCCTTTTCTCAGAGACCTTCCGTTTTAGCCGCTAGAAATTAACTTCACACCAGAATTGTTACAGTGAATCTGAGGGGTGTGGAGTTGGAAGTTGCATACCACTGGCAGAAGCTCAGGGTCATTAAAGGTTAGGAGTCCTCAATGGCATACGCAGCCGCGCCTCGGTATAGCGTGCAATGAAGAATCGCCAGGCACGGGCTCCATCTATGAGGCTCCCCATGAAAGCCAGATTGAGATTTGGGTTGCCCACGTACAGTTGGTCATATCCAAACTGTCAAGCAAACTGATTTGGAACATAGGCTCCAAGTAGCAGGTATCCCCGCTTCGGTATAATAAATGTGAGGGCCGAATGCTGACCAGCCACTCAAAGATTCCCCGGCTCAGCGATGACTGCCCTTCCCCCGCGTCTTTGAACTCCTTATTATAGCCTGCATCCCGAATATGGGGGAAGCAGCGAAAAAGACTATAGACGTCATAGCGACGCACCAATTTACGGGCCTTAGCCACGTAAGTCTTTTGCCAGGAACATCCTCGAATCGGCGGAGAAGCGCCATTCGAACACCTTCGGGGGGGTCTTCTCCAGCTTCAATCAAAGAGAGACAGTGCAGGGCGAACCACGCCATTAAATAAGTGTATGGCAGGCCTATCCTGGGATTGGGTCCGTCGCGAGGCGAAATGGTCCCCTTTCCACACTTCGTCGTTGGCGGCCTGCAAAAAGCCTCCGTTAAGGCACGAAAGCCTCTCTGAATACAGCACACCATGGCCGGAAGAAGTTCTAGAACGACATGGACTAGACGAACAGCAGGCAGCAGGACATTCAGATGAATGACGTCGCCCGAGAAGACGGCACCACGCACCGCTTCAGCCAAACTGTCAAGAAGCCAGCCAGTAGTGCCTTCTGGGACATTGGTCGACGAGCCTGGTGATGGAAACTCCGAAGAATATTGCCTTTTTCATAGGGACCGTCATCTTCTTCCACCACTAGATCCCCTTGAGAATGCTTTTCCATCTGCTAAAGATGTCCTCGTCAGCAACTCCATAATGAGCCGCTTCAGGAGTGTTTTCCCATATCGGGGAATAAATAATCTCCCCAGCTCTTCAAGCTGCATGAAGTTCCCTTACTGCTTCCATGCATGCTGGAACAAATGTACAAATGGCACATCAACTCCAGGTAGGTCTTAAACAAGGCGGGCTCCTGCTTCTCCAGAAGAGCCAATTCCGCCTCACACGGGAAGTATTCTTCATATGGGAAAGATCCCAAGGGCAGAGCAGAGACTTCCCACATCTCATGCAGAGCCATACCCAGTTCACCAACAAGGGTGAAGAAAGTCCCTGTAGTCGGGCAGTACAACTCGAAGATGGCGTAGAAGCACGCTACGCTCATCTGAATGTTGTAGCAGGTCGCCCTGACGGCCTCATGAAGGTTCAGCCTCTCCAGATCCTCCTCGAAATGAGCAAGGATGTATACAGTTAAATCCCTCCACCATGCCTTCGGAGGGTGAATCCAGCCTGGAGTTCTGAAATCGGTGGCTGGGTAATCCCCATGAACTTTAAAGAATTGATTGCCAAAAGTCTGCGCCACTACAGGATTTTCTCCCCTGGGATCTCTCGCAATACATTCCCAGGGTGTAGGCCCATTATGCAACGAGGAGGCCCTGCTCTTGCATAACCAGGAGAATGAAGCATCAATTTCCGTACGTGGACAGATTCGGTACTTCGGATCACTTCCCATGACATCTTCCGAGCCTGCGTCACGCATTCGAAGGAAGACAAAGAAAATGCCGCTTGCTAGACGGAAGGTAGAACTTCTCGCTATCTAACTGGAAAATCCATTGCCCCTCCCCGGCTAGCAGCTGAAGATCAGGGTCTAGCGCGGCGTCCCCGAACATGAAGTCGGGCTTCCTATAGGTTCGACGGTCAAAATCTTCAAGGGAAGCCATAGTCAGAATGCTCCTCATGGTACGTTGCTCCCCACCATAAATAAGCGTGTCTCGAACGAGAGAGCTCTGCTCACTAAACAGAGAAGCCTGCCCTTGGAATTGCAGGCTGACACTGCATCCAATCCCCTGGTCATCCCAAATAGACTGTTCAAAGGACCAGGAGTGTAGTGCATGCAGAAACAAAGAGAAACTATGATTAGTTCATCAGCCAAACAAGGGCTAAAATAAGAAAGCAAAATTTGACAAGGTATAACCTCGCTCTCTGAGCGAAGCTGGCCTAACGATAGCTTCGCCCGAAGCTTAGCTTCGCAGCTGTAGTTAACTCCGCATCCCACACGAGGGTAGGATGCAGGAAAATATCCAAGTGTTAGCTTCGCTCTGGGAGCTTAGCTTCAAAAAAAGGATGCGAAAAGCCTCAAAGGCTAACTTCGTCAGAAGGACATTACGGTCCTTTTCTGTCAAATTTCAAAGGACAGCTTCGCATCCTGTCATTCAACAGGATGTGAACCGCCTAAGGATAGCTCGCTTGGAAGCTTAAAGAAGAACTCTTCAGTTCTTGGATTCCCGATCAAGAAATTAAAGAAAATTGAATTTCCTAAAATCACAAAGATCATGATTGATCGTCCTGAATTCATTTAAAGACAGCCAAGATTGGCTTAAAGCGAGAAATGGCAATCTCTCTCTTAAAGGGAAAAATCCCTACCGCGATCGGTCGTTCGATGACCGAGGAGGAGAAGGACCCTCCGTTGCAGAGGTTGCGACCTCTTTTTTCGCTCGTCTCTTGGGAGCCATTGAAGAACTGTGGAGTTCTTAAACTCTTGAATGAAGAGGAAAGAGGAAGAAGAAGAGTCAAGTGCTCTGGAAAATTTTAAAGAGAAGTGATCTTTTCTCTCTCAGCCCGATCGGGCTTTTATAGGCTAATGATCGCCTGAAACGATGCCTCAAAAAGAGTACAGGCTGTCATTTCAAATTAATTTGAAACGGCACCTAAAGCGCCTTCCCGAGAAGTACTGATTCAGCCCCACTAAGGGCTAACTCCGTCACAAGTCAAGTGCTGACTTAGCGCGACGTATCGATAGCTCTGCTAAAGGCACAGTCCGAACTTCCCCAAAAAAATTTATGCTAGCTTCGTGGAAGCTCGTCCCTGATTCAAAAAGGATTGTCCTTAGCTTCGCATGGCTCTGCTGAGTTAATTCAGAATAAAGGCAAAACAAAAATCAGATGAGCAGAAAATGAACTTTTATTGATTTAAAAGGAAAGGTACATTGATACTACATCAAGATTGTGTTTCATACAACAAAGTCATTTGCTCAAAAGGCATACAAGTGGTCCTATCGACTTCCAAATCAAACAAACTGGACACGAAAGGCCTTCCTCCTGCACAAGGCTGTAATCCTTCGCGGAACAGATGGTGCCACCAGGACAAGGCCGCAATCCTTCGCATAATGGCAGATTGTGCCACCAGGAAGCTGGACCTTCTTTGATCAAAACTGACGAAGGACTGATCGCCATTAGCAAGTTGGATCTTCCTTGATGAAAATTGGCAATGGGAAGATCCGCGACCTTACAGGTGATGTCCGCTTTCCCGTAGTGAATCATCTCGGATAAGCGGCTACCAGTCTCGCCTCGAAGTGGATCATCTCGGATAAGCGACTGCCAACCTCTTCTGGGAACACACATCAGCTGCACCAGTTGTTCCCTACTTAGGATTTAAAGTTTCAACTGGAAAAGCAAGAGGCAACTTCTTGATCTCTTTCATCAAATCACAAGATTGGCGAACATAGCTCACTGCGATGTAAACTAAAATAAGTTAGCAGTAAGTCAAGGAAAAGCTGCAAAAGCACTAAGTTAAATTCTTGGGGCAAAGCAATTTAACTCCGATTCAGTTACAGTTTAACAATGAATTCCAGTTTCAGTTAAGCAGAGGTAGCCTCGCTTGCACAGTGATGATGGGCTAACTCAGCAAATGCCAAGTCCTAGCCTCGCCTATATGGCTAAGCCAAACTGATCCTGAGGGATACAGTCTTGACCCCATCTATATAGCAAGACTGGCTCAACTTTGGAGAGACTAAGTCCCAAGTTTTGCCTGTGTGGTGAACTTAACAAGCATGCAATTATGTTTCTTTGTTCGAAAGATATAACTTCGCCGGGAAGCTGGGAAACAGGATGAACCCTTCTTTGCAGATCAATAAGGGAAATTAATCCCTGAGGCAGCCGTTAAAGCTAAATTAAGGGAGATAAACTCCCTAAAGTCCATTGGTAAAGCCTCTGGATAACCGAGAATTACCTGTCCTTGGCCGGATAATAACCAGAGTGGGCATCCCCACTAGTTCAGAGATCTGAGTATCTCTCTCAACCAAGAGAAGAGAAGAAGAGCAGATCACTTCAGAAGACCTCAGTTGTCCTATTTATAGGCCTCATGGCCTGAGCATTGCCGCCTCAAGCGTGGAAGCACGAGCGCATTTAAGGCATTTATTGTGCCTTGAGAAAAGGGACGGTTTCCCTTGGAGCCGTGCAAAGGAAGAAGCATCTCCCTCATAAAGGCATTTATGGCGCCTTGAAAAAGGGAATATCCTCCCTCGAAAATGCACAAGGGGAGAATATCTCCCTCGATCAATGCGAGAGAAGGAGTAATCTTTCTCGTAACCGGCCCATAGCAGCTGGCCTCGGGAAAGAAACAGATGCTCCAGAGCGAACTTATTTCGGGAATCCCAGATGCGAACCTATCCAGCCGCGAAGCTACCCAGACGCGAATTTACATGATTCTTCGGCGAACTTATCCGGCGAACTTATCCCAAAGCAGGATTGAAAGCGAAGCTGAACTTAACCACCATGGAGACGTTCGTACTTCACATACCACCGATCAAAGCAATTCAAAGTATTTCGAAGTCTGAGCTATTGCAGACTTTCGAAAACTTTGAAGGGGGTCTTGTTGACACTTAAAAAAGACAAGATTCTTACTGGCCTGAACAATGTCTAAACTTGTTGACATTTACAAAAGACGAGTGACAGAAAAGCTGACGACCAGTTTTCACCCATCTCCGAGGGACAAGGAAGCAACTTGGACTCTACTGATTCACCAAGCAGACAGTAAGCCCGGATTGCCTCTAAACAGACCTCAGCAGGTTTAAGATGCTAGCACTTAGCATCACACGAGCCCAAAGGGATAGCCTCGCCTTAGAGGCTAAGATCATCCAACTTCATCTTGAAGCCATTCAAAGCTCCGCCAGGAAGCTAACTTATAGCTTCGCCTGAACTGCTGAAGCGCAATCCACACAGAGAGAGTTAGCTCCGCCTGAAGCCACACGCACTGCGCAGAAAGGGTATGTGGTAGGTTCGCCACAGACGACATCTAGCTCCGCCGAAGAACTTTCTTCTGACTTCGCCAGATACTGCCTCCAGCTCCGCTGTGAGTTCAAAGCAGGCAGCGCTGCTGCTGGTCTGTTATGGTCAACCTTTGACCAATCAAATCTCCAGATGAGATCAGATCTAATAGGGATCAAGATCAAATCCAATCAAGATCAAATCTGAGATCAAATTTGGCAGCTGATTGCCACAATCTCTTGACTCTTCTAAAACGAGTAAGAGGATCAGGGGAGATCTTTCAATTATACGGAAAGAATCAAATGGATCAGGAGGATCAACCGACCTGCCATTTCTAGCTTCGCAGAAGCTGATCCTAGCCTCGCAGCAAGGCTACTTTTCAAGTTTAAATAGATTTGATTCAATCTGTTTCTATACTTTTAAGGGACAATTATACCCTTACTCTCCTTATAAATAGCCCACCAGGGGCACAAGGAGGACAGACCGCGGACATGCGCAAGAGACCCCCGGCAAAGAGAGAGGACTCCACAAGCAGAGACTTCTTCACGACGCACCGCGCGCACAAGAATTCAGAGACTTTTAGAGAATTGCTTCTCTATTCAGGTGCTGATACGTAATACTGTCTTCTTAAGGGATCTTCAGAACCAGGCGAGAAGGAATTCCTAATTGAAGGCGGTTTTGAGAAGTAGTAAGAGGGTTCTACCAACCTTCTGTTCTCTGATTCCCCGAACCAGGCGAGAAGGGAATCTCATCGCTCGCATTGTCAAAGGGACAAAGTGGTCGCGCGCTGACCAGACTCCTATCGCACACTTCTCCAAAATCTCTGAGGAGATCTACTTGTAATCTTTTAGAATACTTGTAATTTAGCTCCTCAACTTTTTATTGTAAGTTTTCCCTTTTCAAATCAATGGAAACATTACCAGAGTCTAGTTCCTCTGGCTGGGGATTCTTGTTTGCTTTCAGAGAATCCTGGTACAGAAGGGAATCTATGAAGTAGTTATTTACCCCTTTGAATGGACGCCTTTTAGCAATCAACGTTTGGACTTTTCCATCTCCGTCAACATACTCCATGACTTGATGGAGAGTAAGAGGGGACGATGAAATTGCGATGAATTCATGGTCATCCCAGCAGCAAGTTATTCAAAGTGTCAGCGTCAATAACATAGAACGTCACCTCGATCTCAGGTGCCCGATCTGGCATTTGAGTTTGATCTTCCCATCGGGCACGTACCATTAGTGTTGAAGCCGTAAATGATAGTTTGAGTGGTGCTCAATTGATGAGTGGTGATATTCAAGTGCTGCATGACCCAACTGGGCATGATGCTCAATGTGGATCCTGGATCCACTTGAATGTGGCTCACTTCAGATGATCCAATATACCTGATTGAGGCTAAACCTGCACATAAAATAAAGAATTTTAGATTTAGAATGAAGATGTGCAAGTGCTCAATTCTTACCGCTATAGCAAGTGGCTATGCGGGTCGTGATCCACAAGGAGGGTTTTGCGATAGAAGCGTTTACGTTCTTTATTGAAATCTTTATGAAAACAAAGCGAAAGTTCTTCTTTGTTTTTTAAAGTTATGAAAATTGAAAAAGAATTATGTTAAAGTTAGAAGAAAATGAGAGATGAAGAAGGTGGAAAAAAATCAGAAAACGGCGAAAGCGACTATGTACAAATGATTATTTACAAGGAAGTGAAAAGGAGTAGTGTTGGTGATTTAATTTACAGAAATGAAGAGAAAAGAAAGAAGAGGAAGAAATACTTACCTAGATTGATTGATGACTTACCTGAAAACCTTTGCATGTTCTACTACTTTTTTTAGGAGGCGTTCAACGCATAGATCATAAGCCCAGCTCAGTCCCCGTTCGCATTATATCATCAAGTCTCGCACAAGCATGAAGTGACACGTCTTAAGGAGGAGAACATCTTCATGAACTATCGTTGGCACTCACATAACATCGTTATACTTGTGCTTTGGAATTCACTTGTAAACTCAACAAAAACAAACGAGGTAAAGTAGAAGAGGAAGACGAAAACAAAAGAATGAAAGTAAACAAAAAATAAAAATGTTACCTTTTATTGATTGAAACGATGGAAGAAAGGAGGAGGATACATCGGTGTCACTCTCAACATATTCCTCTCTCTCTTACTTACATGAATCATCATCTAACCTAGCTTACATACAAGTTACATAAAAAGAAAAGAAAAACCTAAACTAAGAAAGGAAAAAGAGTCTAAATCCTATCTCTGCATGTTCGTCTATTTCAGCACAAAGAATGGCCTTTTATAGGCAAAACCCTAACCATCAGGATCCGGGAGATCGGGGGAGCAAACGCTCCCCCTAACTCCCCACCTTGCCGCAGAAACGCGGCTTTTGCCGCATTTCCGCAGCCAGGATGTGGCCAGATGGCCACACCCTGTTGGTGGGTCGTTCTGGTGTTTCCTTCTGACTTTATCCTTTGTTGGATTTTCAGTTTGAGTCCCGGAGTGTGACGAAATGACCTTGGATTCTTGGTTTTAACCGATCGATTCTGAGAGGATTCTTCTCAACCGGTTTTCAACCTCTTGATTTTGCCCTGATTTACTGAGTGCGAATTAATTCTGATTTAATTCAGAATTTTGGTGGGCTTTGGGCTCATTTCTCTTCATCTCCTTAAAGAATGGGCCTACAAATAATTAAGCAATTCATTAAGACAATGCAAAATTTTATTCTAGAATAAGTATGGAAATATGACACTAAATATGCAACATTAGCGACCAATCACATCCGCATACCTATCTTTTACTCGTCCTCGAGCAAAACAACTAAACTATACTAAGGATTATTAGACCACTTTCGCAGGTCACGCGATTGCACTGAGCATGTGCAACAAGCCGTTAAACCTCTAGGTTTCCCCTAGAGGACGAGTTTTGTCTCGTGAGGGTTTTCAGCGGATTACACCCACAAAATCCATAAAGAAAGGGAAATAAAGAGTTAGTATTTTCGAAAGCATTTTGAAAGAGAAAAATATTTGAAATATAATTGTAAGATTTAAGCAATCTATAAGTTATAGGAAAACTGAATTTTTCATTCCTAAACTTAGTCTCTATTCAAAAAAAATTGTTATCAATCAAAGTAAGGAGTTAAATTGTACTTCTCATCTAGTCTATTACTTTACCCTAAGTCATATGCACCTTGTGACTGTGAAAATTTTGACTAAGGGTTTATTAACTCTAGCTCTTATGCCTTATTTATTTATATATACTTTTTTTTGGTATTATTTCTTAGTCCTATTAGGCTTTCTAATCTGCCCATAAACGAGCCTTTAATCGATGACTCCCAAACCAAATGGTCTTAGGGCACCGGATGAGAAAATACCCCAAGGACTTAAGGACTCGAGCAAACAAGGCCACAAAACTAAGGATTTTATTATATGAACCTCTTCTAGGTGTGAATACTTATGCTTTATTAGGCACAAATACCCAGCTTAATCAGAGGATTTTTTATATATATTTTCCTTTTCAAACTTATCTATCATCTTTCGCATAAATACTAAGGCTTGCTTAGGCCAAAGCACCTAGCTAATCAATAATTAAACTTGTTTTATATATATATATATATATATATATATATAATATATAATATATATATATATAAAAGGCATAAGAATCTTTTTATTTTTGAACCCTAAGTGTGTAAGTGTATGAAGTGTGCATATTTCATTAAGGTAAAGATCAAGACTAAATTACTTTGACAAATTATCTTCCTAACCCTAAAAATCAAACAATAATCTTATTTTGACCAAGTATAAGAAATCCTAATTTTGATTTTCCTATTCCTTAAAATTAACTTAATTTCTTACAAAAATATGTCAAAGTATTGTTTCTATTTTCAAAAAGTTTTTTAAAAGTAAAGAAAATGTTAATAATTTTTTTTTATAATTTTAAAAAAACTAAGTTATGTTAGACCCTCCCCCACACCTATCTCATGCATTGTCCTCAATGTATGAATTAATGCATAGATGCATGAAAAAGAAGAAAGGGAAGGAAAATGTTACCTTAAGGTGGTGGTTCCGGTGGTGGTCTGATTGGTCCACGAAATGCGGCTCAATCGACTTTTCGTTGGGTTCGGAGGAACCCACCAGAAATTTCACTAATATAACCCATTAGAGTTGTGTATCCATGAAGGATCTTTATTAAGTATTTAGCCCCATCTAATTTCCAAATTTCATAACAAATTTCGGAGTCAAATTTGTCAACCACCTCGTCCCAGAAATGTGTGTGAAATGATAGAATGTTTGACTTGAACTCAGGAAGTACGGGAACTAACACCGACTCAGGAAGGTGACTTAAGTCAAGTAAAGGTTCAGGAGTCGAAATAGGTTCAGGAATTGGGTCCAAGTCAAGAAGTTGAAACTCAAGTCCACTTGTATTTTCCAACAATGGAATGTGACCTAATATAGGTGATTCAAGTTCAGGAATGATAGGCGGAGGAATCAAAGCTGACTCTAAAATATTACTCAAGTTTGGTAATAAAGCAGGAGTCAATATTGATTCAGAAAGTTGAACTGGATCACAGATTTGAGAATCTAGGTCACATATCTCATTGAGTTCAATATAAAAAAAATGGAGAACTTGCCAATTTATCAATGGGACTTTCAAGAGTGTAAAATTGGTCAAGTTCAATATGATCATCAAAAATGGGTGATTCAATTTCATAATGAATTGGCACAGGATCCAATGTTGACTCGGGAAGAAGATCAAAATCAGGTGAGAACACCGAGTCATTATTGAATCAGGAAGTAAAACTGAATCACTAAGTTGAGGTTCATGATCATATTCATTTTCAAGTTCAATTTTAGGAAAAGGATAACTTGCCAAACTGTCAAAATTTAGAGTTTGGGCAAGTTCAAATGATTGTTCTGAATTGGAACCTTGATTTCCAAAACAACCTGACTCGTCGGCTCTAACAGAGTGGTTAGTGACATCAGAAATGGGCAAATGGTGGGAACGTAGAGATTGGACCATCATATCTATGTCACGATTACGGGCGTTTTGAGCCTGAGTCATGGCTTCAAGCATCTTTTCATAGTTGATAGGTTCATTGTTGTGATGAAAAGATGAAGAATTGTCTTAGAAGTGGTAGTGAAATTATGAGTCCATTAGATTTTGTGATTGTTGTTTGGACTCACACATACTCCTTTCCAAAATTGATGGTTTTCTATTTTGGACTGGTGAAACTGAATATGACTCTTGGGATATTGTGGACTAGGTGGATAAGGGGGACAAGTTGGTTGAAAATTATGCTCGGGGGAGGTGAATCCCCACTGACTCGGTGAAGAGTTGAAATCATTATAGAAATTATAGTTATTAGATTGGGGGTATGGGTTATATTGATTCGGATAAGACCAATCCGGCACACTAGGATGGTTAAGTCATGATATGCCGGGTTGGTAATATCTGAAAATAAACTCGGTGTGTAATATGGAAAGTTGAAAAAATTATTATTATAAGCCATATCACACAATAGAATACAAAAAAGAAAGAAAAAACAAACAAATAAGCAAACAAATAAAAAGAGAAAATTCTAACTAAGTTAGGGTAGACCTATGACCTAGACGACTCCTAACTGATTAGACTGTCCACGGGGGGTCTAATGCAGACTTTGACCACAAGCTAATCAGCCAGGTCAGGGCAAGGTTGGTGGGAGGTTTTCCGTCAAAGACGTTCCTTAATTAAATAACCACCAACCTTCGGGCTCTCGGCCCTTAATCCCTTTCCTCGACACTGATTTTGCAGGAGTCAAATTCTGACACCTTTCTCCTTAGGATAATCTCCTAATTGAGTCTGAGATGTCCCTAGGGCCAATTTCTACTCATTTTTAGTTAGGCTTGGGTTAGTGAGTGCTTTGAATCTGATTTTTGGGCTAAGGAAGGGTGATTAAATCCTCACCTTATCTTGTTATGGGTTAGTGCCCTTAAGATAAGTTTGTGCAAGTGTACAAGATATGTAAATAGGATTCACTCAAAGCAATGAAAATCAACTAAGAGATGAGTCCTATTCTACATGCAATGCGTACGTACCTTGCTCCAGCACTCTTCAACAGTAAAAATAAATGAATTGAAAAGACACGTGCCTAAAATGCAAACGTCTAATCAATTTTTTTATCTTTTCAACAAATGTTTTATTGTTGATTATTAGTAGGCTTATGTGATAGCATATAAGAAAAAGTAAAGTTGCAAAAACTATAATTTGCAAAGCAAGCAGTCATGTAAAAAGACAGTTAGTAGTCCACTCCTTTTGCCGCGTTTTCGCGGCATTGGCCGCAGATCCGCGGCAAAGCAGAGGGCACTTGGTCTCTGCTTTCTAGAGCAGAGGCCCAAGGCCACTTATATGTACTGCAACTTTAATTTCCTGCTTTGCTTGCCCTCAACCTGCAACAGAGAAGAAAATTCGTTTTAGTTCTAAAAAAATTTTCAATAAAAATTCAGATTTCAATAAAAACGTTACCCTCCCCGGCAACGGCGCCAAAATTTGATTGAGGCTAAACCTGCACATAAAAATAAAGAATTTTAGATTTAGAATGAAGATGTGCAAGTGCTCAATTCTTACCGCTATAGCAAGTGGCTATGCGGGTCGTGATCCACAAGGAGGGTTTTGCGATAGAAGCGTTTACGTTCTTTATTGAAATCATTATGAAACAAAACGAAAGTTCTTCTTTGTTTTTTAAAGTTATGAAAATTGAAAAGAATTATGTTAAAGTTAGAAGAAAATGATAGATGAAGAAGGTGAAAAAATCAGAAAACGACGAAAACGACTATGTACAAATGATTATTTACAAGGAAGTGAAAAGGAGTGGTGTTGGTGATTTAATTTACAGAAATGAAAGAAAAGAAAGAAGAGGAAGAAATACTTACCTAGATTGATTGATGACTTACCTAAAAACCTTTGCATGTTCTACCTTTGTTTAGGAGGCGTCAACGCATAGATCATAAGCCCGAGCTCAGTCCCCGTTCGCATTATATCATCAAGTCTCGCACAAGCATGAAGTGATACGTCTTGAGGAGGAGAACGTCTTCATGAACTATCGTTGGCACTCACATAACATCGTTATACTTGTGCTTTGGAATTCACTTGTAAACTCAACAAAAACAAACGAGGTAAAGTAGAAGAGGAAGACGAAAAAAAAAATGAAAGTAAAGAAGAACATAAAAATGTTACCTTTTATTGCTTGAAACGATGGAAGAAAGGAGGAGGATACATCGGTGTCACTCTCAACATATTCCTCTCTCTCTTACTTACATGAATCATCATCTAACCCTAGCTTACATACAAGTTACATAAAAAGAAAAGAAAACCTAAACTAAGAAATGGAAAAGGAGTCTAAATCCTATCTCTGCATGTTCGTCCATTTTCAGCACAAAGAATGGCCTTTTATAGGCAAAACCCTAACCATCAGGATCCCGGGAAGATCGGGGGAGCAAACGCTCCCCCTAACTCCCCAACCTTGCGGCGAAAACGCGGCTTTTGTCGCGTTTCCGCGGCCAGGGTATGGCCAGATGGCCACACCCTGTTGGTGGGTCGTTCTGGTGTTGCCTTCTGACTTTATCCTTTGTTGGATTTTCAGTTTGAGTCCCGGAGTGTGACGAAATGGCCTTGGATTCTTGGTTTTAACCGATCGATTCTGAGAGGATTCTTCTCAGCCGATTTTCAACATCTTGATTTTGTCCTGATTTACTGAGTGTGAATTAATTCTGATTTCATTCAGAATTTTGGTGGGCTTTGGGCTCATTTCTCTTCATCTCCTTAAAGAATGGGCCTGCAAATAAATTAAGCAATTCATTAAGACAATGCTAAGTTTTATTCTAGAATAAGTATGGAAATATGATACTAAATATGCAACATTAGCGACCAATCAGTACCCTATGAAGTACAGGAGCCTATCATTCTTCCCCTTAACCTGCATGTCATCTGGAGTGAAGGTTATATAAGGGACATGTTGAGAGGCGTGAAGGCAATTATCTTCATCTTTCTCGTCTGGTGTAGCTAGAATTCAGGCCATGAAGGCCTTAGAATCGGGTAAAGCTTCTCTCAGAGCTTCTCTTATTGACTTAGAATGTCTCAGAAGCTCATAGAAGGTAATCCTGGCCGGGATGTTGTCCAACTGAGCCAAGGCATCAAAGCGGTAATGTGGTGAAGATCCCTCCGCTTTGTCGTTTGGGAGAGTTTTTGTACACCGAAGCTCCTTTTGCTTCTTCAAGGATTGCTTTGTGGATTGCTTGGTTGGCTCTTCGGGGGTTCAGGCGGATTTGCCACCATTTTATCGTACGTTTTCAAGTACGACTGACTACGAGTGGTGCATTTGGCTCTACAACAAGGATGATTGTCTCCTCCTCTGAATCAGTTAGTGAGGTGACATCAACTTCTGCCTCTCCGGAGGAGGCACACACCATATTGCAAGGCGAGGCTTTTGCCTTGCCTCTGGATCTCCTGTTGGTAATAGTAGTCCACTAGTGGCCTTCCATGAGGTCGGGATGAAAACCATGATCTCTCCTTGAGAAGTAGGAACAGGTACGAGACCTTTCTCCTGCTGGTGATGTGGACTGTATTGACCACCCTTAGTTCCCCTTTCGGGATAGGAACTACTCCGGCCGGCATTGGAGGCTGAACCCTAAACTGAAGATATGATGTCATGTTAGCTGTCACTTTCTTCTGCTCCTGGGTGGAGCTTGAGCACCTTTGCATCAATCAAAGCTTGGGGATGTCTTTGAAGATGTAACAACTCATGGTAGGGTGCCTCAGCATCCTATGGTACAAGCAGTAATTGAGGTTGTTGGTCTTTCCCACCTCCTCAGGATGTCTAGCTTCAGGAAGCTTCAGTCCATTGCTCTTATTGAGTAACTTGAACAATGAATCAACATGCTCATTCTTAAAGGAATACTGCTTATTGGCGCGTAGCTGGTTTGAAGAACTACCACCTCTAGCCTATTGGGGCTTAGTGGGAGACTTTGTTTCTGTGGCTAGTGTGTCCTGCCTTTTAGTTTGGAAAGACGCTTCTGGCGGCGCCTTGTCGACTTCTCGGGTTTGGGCTTGTTTTCTTCTACCTTAACCCTGGTGACAATCTCCTCTACTTGCTTGCCTTGCTAGATCAACTGCTTTCAGGTACGGCTTTCAGCTACTCCTGTCTGAGTTAGGAGTGAGGTTTGCAAATTATGCTGGCATGTTTCCACCAAGGTGGCTTAGGTCATACCGCTGGGACATCAGAGTACCATATTCTAAAATCTCTCCACAAATATTTTAATCGGCTCTCTTTTCCGTTGTCTCATCGTCAGGAGAGTTGGCATGGTAATCTCTGAATCATCTTCGAAGAAATGGGTAAGGAAAAGCTTCTCCAGATCACCCCTGTTCTTGGTAGAGCCTTCTGCGAACTTCATGAACCATTCAAAAGCAATCCCTTTTAGGGTGCTGACGAATAAACGTGCGAGGATGGCATCATTTGATACTACATTCCCGGTCTGGGACTTGAAGTGGTACATGTGCTGTGACATCTTGCCATTAAAGGCATGTAGGGTCGGAGCTTTGAATTTAGGAGGGTATGGGACAAGATCCCACTCAGCCGGGTACGGCCGGATCACTCCTGCTTCTTGAGGCCTTTTTGGTTGGCTAGGGCCTCAAGATATTACTCCAATTTGCTCATCCTTTTAGAATAAGTACTCCCGTTCTTTGAATTAACCTCCTCTTCAGATGGAGGCTCGGACGGCGCAGAGTTGGAATGCTCTTCATCTTCAGTATGTGCAGAAGATGAGCTTTCACCTTCCTTCTGGTTACCCTTGGACTTCCTTGAAGGAGTCTTGGCCTTCGGCTTCTTATTTTTGTCCTCAAGCAATTGCGAAAGCATCTACTTGAGGGTGTCAATAGATTCTTGTTAAGCATGGCTCATATCGAGTTGCTCCCTTTGGACCTGGGCTTGCTGTTTAAAGTGCCAGGCCATTTCTTAGAAGTCTCTACCATATACACGAAAGCTTCTTTCTCTATAGAAGAGTTCGAGACCTATGATTCCATGATGGCAACGTGTGCCTCGCTTGCTTCAATGCCGTGGGCTAGGGCACTGCAGTCCATTGGGGCTATTGCACCATACCGAGTGCGAGTATGCTGGTACATTCCTTCTAGCTCGTTATCAGACTCGTCGAAGCTGACTATTAGCTACTTGCCCTTAGTCCTGTTTGGTGTAGTACTTGGGCCTACCATGTTTGCAGTAACTTTAGGGTACTCCACGTCAGAGAAGGTTCTTCTCGTGCAGAAGCGACACCTTTTGGCTGAGCGGGAGACTAGCATAGATGATATTCAGTTGAACACTAACTGTTTGCTTGCATGCAAACTGCAATGGCATTCAGAGAGCACCACTGTGATGAGTCATTCACAATAGCATTGTGGAGTAATTTGATGAACACTCCTCTTCTTTGTCAAGTAATCCCTTAGATCCGTCGAAGGGGAATTGAAGAAACCAGCCTCAAGTCTCTGAGGATGAGGATTTTTTAGTTCTCTTCTGACCTTAGCCATCAGAGAGCGAATGTTAACCTTGTGTCGCAACTCCTAGATGCAAGTCTCAGGGGCGCAAAGTTCAGAGACGTGGAGTTCACGTTTATAGGACAGACATGACTCTCACATTTTGGTTTTGAAATGCGGGCCTCGTGTCTCCGCTAAGAAGAGACGCGGACCTTGCATTACTAATTGTCATGTTTGTTTGGCGACACTGGAGAAATACGGACTTCATGTGTCCCGCGTTCTGACGTAGAGACACGGGTCTCATGTCTCTGAGAAGATACGCGAACCTCGCATTGCTGAATATCATGTCGCGAGGTTGAACCTTAGAAACAGGAACCTCATGAGCTCTACATTATGGTATCTAGACGCAGACTTCTCGTGTCTGATACAGTTCAGAAGAGACACGGGCTTAAGCCTCGTGCCCTGCATCTGCTGGACAGATGGTTTTTCCAGCTTCTTTCATCTGTTGTCGATGTGCACGATGTCTTTGTTGATGTTCAGCATTCTAGTTACACTTCACGGGTTGTTGGAACCCTTGATAACCTAGAGCTGAGGAATCTTGAGAGGAGAGGCACGACGAGATTGGCCTTCAAGTTCGTTGGTCTTGCAGGTCTCGTGGGAGATGTTGACATGGGCCACCAGGCGACGCAGCCAGGCTGTTTGCGCAGGCCATTCTTGGGGAAGTCTCCAAAGAGACTTAAGAGCGGATCTCAGAGGAGACCCTACGGTATTGCCGCGCCACTCTAGGGCTCTTAGAACCGAAAGAGAGAAACTCATCGTACTTTTCCTAGTCGAATTCCACAGCAAGTGACTTGACTATTTTTTTCCATGAAGTTGACATCACCTTGCGCACAACTTACTCGTCAGTGGAGAGAGTAGTCCCCATCAGAGTCACCATCTCTTGTACGAGAAGGAAAGTTGAAAGTATATTATAAATTTTCATTGAATCAATGAAAAGTTACAATAACTCAAATTCAACTACAAGGGAGAGGAGACACTCAAGCTCAAATCTCCTCTTTGTTTAAGGTTGGGTTCTTTGCGTAGCGGTGGAAAGTGAATCTTGTTTTCAGTTGACCGGGGTGAATATCAAGCTTCTTCAAAACTTTTATGTTTGGATTACTGTTGGAGTAGCACAGCTCTTATCCAATGAATCTCAAAGAGATTTAGGCAAAAAAACTTGAACTCAGCAAGTTGGTGTAGAAGAGTTGAACTCTTTTTAAAGCCAATATTCCTCAACTGAAAATTCTGACCCCCTTTAATAGCAGCTCTAGCTATTTATAGGGGTTCTAGGGGTAAAATTCTCCCTAAAAACCTTCTATAATGGGAGTTAACTCTCCTCATTATGTGGGTAGTACTTGACCCAGTAATGAGGGTAGTTATAACTGAGAAGCAGGGCTCCTCTGCAGTTGAAACGTGGGCATGAGCTCTGCGTTTAGCCATTGAGGTGATGTTGGATGCGGGTCTCGAGCTTCATATTTGGGCACTGCGGTGGTGCTATAACATGACCTTCAAACTCTGTGTTTTCTTATTGACATAATATTAAATGCGTGCCTCGAGTTTCGCGTCTGAGAAGCGGGCTTCAGGCTTTGTGTTTGAGAACTGAAGTGGTGCTGAGACGCGGGCTTCGAGCCCTGCGTCTTGGCATAGGAGGATGCTAGAGCACAGGATTTAAGCCCTATGTCTTGGCATTGAACGAATGGCTTTGATTAGCCTCGCGTATGAAGTATGGACTCTGTTATCTAATGACTTGTCTTCAGTAATTTTTAAACACTCTTCAGTAAGCTTCTGACTTCTTTAATATTTCTCAGAGATTGCATCTCTTGGACGACACAAACTTTCTCTAAATCTAGGTGGATTCCTTTGGATGTAGCAACAGACCAAGAAATTTGTCGCTGGCTACCCCTAGGAAGGACTTGGTTGGGTTCATTTTCAACTAGTGAGCCCGCATGATATCAAACAGTCTCTTCAAGTTTGTGAGATGATTGACTTTGTCACGGCTTTTCACAGCGATATTGTCGACATAGCATTCTACGATCTTACGTATATACTCATGGAAGATCGTATTCATGGCGTGTTGATAGGTTGCGCCCGCATTCTTCAAGTCAAAGGGCATTATTGTGTAGCAGTATACTCCTAAAGTCATCCTAAAAAGCCATCCATCAAAGACATCCTCTCAAAATCGCACGTATTGTCAATCATGACATTCGTGATCGAGAGAGGAAATCATCTTTAGGACAAGCTGTATTTAGATCGCAGTAGTCGATACAAATTCAGATCTTTTCATTCTTCAAGAGAACGAGCACTATATTGACCACCCAATGAGGATGTTGCTTTTCCCTGACGAAATCAGAGTGTATAAGCTTCTTGACTTCTGATTTGACTCTTCCATGATCTCGGAATGGAACCGTCGTTGTTGTTGTTTGACTGGCTTGGTGTCTAGGTTAATGTTGAGACGATGCGTAGCAATATGGAGATCAAACCCGAGCATGTCCTCATGGTTCCAAGCGAAGGCGTCTTTATACTCTCGTATGAGATGTATTAAGTCTTCTTTCTTGAAAGATGACAAGCTCTCACTTATAAAAATGGACTTGGGTTTAGCCTCATCTCCAAGATTTGAGTCACTTTATCCTTAGTAGGTGGATCGCATTGTTCAAAGCGTATATCACAAAGAGTATTTAAGTATTTAATCCATGGATCCAAGTCTGACTGGACTAATTCTTCAGATTTAAAGGTATCTTCTCCATTATCTTCTAAATAGCTTGTTGATACTATATTCACTTAGAGACTTTCGAAGATATCGTCGATGCTGACATCTGAGTTCCATGACGATGTTATTGATGAGCTGTCATGATAGACCTCTTCTTTAGACTTGAAATCTGATGAGACTGGCGAAGATACGTAACTGAGTCCTCTCTGGGTCTTGTGATGGTAATCAGGGTCTTTGCCTTTCGATACAAATGAATGAAGTAGTACTCGCTTTCCTTTGCGAAATTAAGGTCTGATCCTTTGGAAAGATCATACCCCATCCTTTCCATCATGTGACTTGACTTTTGTTCATAATGAAAGAATTGTGATGGCTCAGAATTATTCCCTAAGCTTTCACAAGCTATCAGTTGAGTTTCGATCATCCAAATAGAATTGACTTTTGACCTTCCCACTTAGCTGGTACTTCAAAGAGAGCGTTGTGTGCGTCTTTGATCCTTTCATGTACCATAAGGAATGACTTCATTGGTGCACATAATGATGTCAGAGCATTTATTACTGACTAAGGGTTACGGTCTACGTCAGTACCTGTATCTGATACTATCGAGTCAGAAGCAAATACAAAAAAGTAAGTCAAATCAAAATTTTCATTGACAAAACAACTCTCCTTCAACATTAATGGTGGTATCAAAATCAAGCTTATCAATCCTCGTTATAAGGGAAATTATTTTGCAGTGACACTCATCTTCTTCGGGCTTTGTATCTGCTTCATTGACAGAGTCGAGTTCTTCTGGGTGTGGATTCTCATCAACCTCAATAAAATCCTGATAGAGGGGTGATCGTACACATATTTTGTATTCTTTTCATTCATTGTTACATTTATCGTGTAATAAATCTACTAATTTTCTTTTCTTAAATGTCTATTTTGCAGAAGATAATCATGGGAGAAAGAGGATAAAATCAAATAAAAATCAGTTAAAGTCATATTTAACTAGATCTATTTGGTTAGAGGAGGATGATACCAAATCCAGTTGGTTAAATTCAAATTTTGGTGAATAAAATCGATTAAGCGAAGATCAACAAGGATATCGTTGAAATTAGAAGATCAAACAGAAAATCCAATTGGAAAACGGGAAAAAAGATCAAACCAAACACGTTCTACCCTTGGATGTGGCAGGCCGCAGGCCGTGGATCTACTGCAATCTGGTAAGATTTGGGGGAGCGTTTGCTCCTCCTATCTTCAGACGCTCTCCCCCGTTCTGTATTCGCTATAAATACCTGCAAATTCAGTGTACAGGGAACGATTAAGCAGAAAGTAGAAGCAAGGTCATTCTTTAGTCTGTAACTTAGGTTTTTAATTTTTTATGTAATTTTCATTTTCTTTATATAACTAAGAGGAGAGGAGAGTTTCATGAAGGAATGGGAGCAAGCGAGTATCAAGAAGTGACATTAGTGTAAGTAAGTCTTTTCTTTCATTGTTATTTGAAGCGAATTGGAGTTTGTTTTTCTTCTTTAGTCTTGTTTTTATTTGCTTTCCTCCGATGTTTTTGTAATCTAAGTGAATCTGATAGCCTCGAGACTGCTTTGTCATTGTAAGTGTCCTTGATGGCCTATGGTGATGAACAACTATTCTTTTACTAGTTTAGCTTGCCCTTTTATTCATAGTGTAGATCAGGAACGAGAAAAATCCTACACGCCATACTTGATCACCTTCAAAGATTAGGTAAGTCACATCGACGGATCCAAGGTATATAAGTACTGAAGAGGTAAGCAAGTGTTTTTAGTTTTCTTTTAATTCTTAGTTTAGAATTTACTCCAAAACCAACATCCTCCTCTTTATTTGGTTTTTTCTTTACTTTTATAATAAACAATAACAACAACATTACCATTTTTTCTCTTACCATCTTCTTCACATCTTCTAACTTAACATTTTTGTTTTTTTCTAAAACTGAGAAGAAATTTCTAAAACATTTTTGTAAACTCAAAAAGAAGAGAACTTACTAAAAACTTCCATCGCTATTCCCTTCTTGTAGATCATGACCCACATAGCCACTCATATAGCGGAAGTATTGAGAACTTGTACATTTCATTCTTTAAATCTAAACTGTCTTTTTCTAGTGCAGGTTTAAACTCAATCAATTTTTAGCGTCGTTGCTGGGGAGGGACGATAAGTTTTCATTTTCTTTTTTGATTTACTTAAACAATTTAACCTTTTCTTTTTTGTTTTTGTGTGCAAGGGCTGAATTCAGGAATCGAAAAGCTGCAGTTGACATATTGCTACTTTGTGCCTCTGCCCAAGAAAGCAGAGCATCAGAGCCCACAATTGTGCCACCCAAACGCAGCAAAAACCGTGTTTCTGCGGCATTTGTGGTGGATTACTAATTGAGCTTTTTGTATGTGCTTTCACACTACAAAATATTATTTTTGCATGTGTTAGATTTTCTTATTAATTTATTTTGCACACTATATTTAATTCAACAGTAAAGCGGTTGTTTGTAAATGATAAAAATGATTTAGACTTGCATTTAGGCACGTGTCTAATTCATTTATCTTTTACATTACTATTGAAGAGTGCTGGAGTAAAGGTACATGTGCATAGCATTAGTATAGGAACACTTTTGAATTGTTTACATTAGTTAAGTGTTATTTTTCATATACATGTACACATTGCACAAATTGATTTAAGGGCTTGTCCTATAAACAAAATAAGGTGGGAAAGTCATTACGCTCCCTTATCCCACAAACAATCTCCTCACTCACTCACCCAAGCCCAACTAAAACTGAGTAGATGTTAGCCCTAGGGACATCTCGGACTCAATAGGAGAATGACCTAAGGGGAAAGTTGATTAGAAGTTAACTCTTACCAAATCAGTGTCAAAGATTAGGGATTGAGAGGTGAAATCTCGAAGGCTGGTGGTTTGGCTTAATTAGGCCCGTCGCTTTTAAGCGTGGACACCTCCCACCAATCTTGCCCCTACCTGGCCAATTAACTTGTTGTCAGATTTTGTAATATACCCTCCGTAGATAGTCTAACCTGTTAGGAGTCGTTTAGGTCTAAGGTCTACCCTAACTTAGGCTAGATTTTTCTTTATTTATTTGTTTGCTTGCTTGTTTTTTATTTTTTTTTTTGACATCTTAGTGATATAGATTATAATCATAATTATTCCTATGCATATAATGATCCATACTTCAGCTCGACCTCTTTTGACATGGATATTACTAACCCGATATCTCATAACTTTAACCAACTAAGTATGTTGGATTGGTCTTATCCGACTCAATATACGTCCCAGTCCCACTATTATGAACAAGACTGGAACAATCATCACCACTCTTCAAAGACTCAGTGGGGATACAACTTCTCCGAGTCATATGGTCAGAAACTTTACCAACATCTACCTTCATATACTACTTTTCAAGATCAACCTATCGAAGAAAAATCAGATTTAGAAAAGAGTTATAAAGCCTTCCTTGAGTCCATACATCCTACGGACTCACAAGCCCATCAAGATAGATGTGTGTGCTTTATATACATATTTTATATCACTTTTTACGCCTATTGTCTACCATATTTAATACTGCATGGGTATTTTGTTTGTATTATTTTGCAGATTTTAGGTCAAGAGCAAATTAGAAGAAACGAGCGAAAATTAACAAATTGGTGATATCAAATGAACAAAAAAGATACAGAACCAGAGATCTGAAGTAGAGTTGAAATATCTCAATAGAGCCTTCACGCAAAATCAGAAAATTTCACAAAAATCTGGGACTCTAATAGACGAAGAGTTCGGCCACCCAGCCGTAGATTTTGACCAAGCAGCCGTGGACCAGTTAACGAGAATGCCAACTCAGAGGTCAACACCAGTTAAAAAGCAGAACTTCATTGGCAGTTAGAAGTTCAGCCCGGTGGCTGTAATTTCAGCCAGCTGGCCGTACTTTGGCGACAATTGTGAATAGAATTTTTCCAGTAATTCGTGTAAATTAAGAAACCTAGGTTTTTATATTCAACTAGGGTTCTACTGCTCTCTGTTCTATAAAACTCCGCCAAGCTCTTATAAAATATACAATTAATTCTTTCTTGTAATAGAGCGGAAATCAGTTAAATTTCTGTTGTTAACCATTAATTCTTAGAGTACTTTCAGCAGGGAATTCTTCAAGGCTTAATCTTTCTTGGTGCTTTCTTACCTTTCTTTTACTCTTCTCTTTAATTGATTTTATTTCATGATCTATTCTGATATTATAATGTGTTCTATTTTCTTAGCCGTGAACTAATTTTCTTTAACTAAGAGCATGATGTAGGGATTGTATTGATGATATGGTATTGTGTTTTGTGTAAATTCTACCACATGCTTTATAAAGTTTGAATCTTTTGCATACTAAGTTGTTAATCTTGCG
Organism: Agave tequilana; assembly: GCA_038442645.1. NCBI lineage: Eukaryota > Viridiplantae > Streptophyta > Magnoliopsida > Asparagales > Asparagaceae > Agave > Agave tequilana. Next base: position 41,510 of record JAVJIF010030716.1, on the reverse strand, counting down.
CTTTATGTTATAATTGGTGCGCACAATTAATCAGAAGGCTAAGTTAGACTCTGAGAGGAGATAACTTAAGAAAAGCCTAGGATTAACAACCATAACTCGAGATGTTCAGACGTAAGAGTTGTGCAGTCACCTAAGAATATCCATCACACTTAATGCATCTTCTAACTAGCAATCTACTAGATCGAGAGATTGTAAATTCTAAATTTAAAAGATAAAATTGGTAATATTTGAGAGAAAATACTAATTAGGATAGGGAATTCTGATTGTTAGTATGAGTAGAATGAATTAGCACAAGCATAATATTTTATCTGATTATAATTACCAAAATCATTACACTATTTCTTTTCATATATAAAGCAAACCATTTTAGTATTTCACAACATCTTCTAACTAAATCGATTATTCAAATAGAAGTAGGAAAGATTAAGTTGATACTTGAAATAACAATCCTTATGTGACGATACTCAATTCACTCTACATTACTTGTTGACGATTTGTATACTTGCCATACGAATCTGCACATCAAGTTTTTTGGCGCCACTGTCGGGGGTTGTAAAATTTTCAATTTCAACAATATCAATTACTGTTATGCTTTGAATTCTATCTGTAGATCTAATATAAAAATCTTTTTTTCTATAGGTTACATGAAGGCATCTTAACGTACAAGAGAAAGTCTAGCTAATGACTATAACTTAAAGTGCTTTTTAGGAGGCAACCCAAGTTTTCTAACTTACTTTTATTATTTTTTCTATTTTAATTTTCTTTAGTACTAACTTGTGTCTTCTGTATGTCAGCTTCCCCCCTCTGTAGACTGATTCAATACTCCCAGACGAACTGCAAAATCACCACAAACATGAGCACAAGAAGACAGAGCATCAAAGGACCAGAAGTTTGGCCCGGTTGTTGAATTTTCGGCCAGCCAGCCGAACTATGGTGGGTGTTTGACCAGGAATTTTTTCAGGTGTAAACTTATCAAATTACCTATTTTTCTGGGTCTGTTTCTGAGATATGCGATTTTCAAACTTGCTTTATTTCTTGATAAATCAAATCTTGATTTAAATATAGATTTTTTTTTCAAATTTGAAAATTTTGGGGGGATTCTCAATCCTTATTTCTGCATGGAGACATGCCCTGGGTTAGGTATAGGGGAGGGGTTTAGGATTTTTCTTTTTATTTTACTTTTTCTTTATTTTTAGGTTAGAATTTTTTTTATTTATTTCTTATCTTTTTAGGTTTTTTAAGATTTTTCTTTTTCTTTTACTAACAGAAAAATATTTAAATTTCTGTAAGTTGATCTAATTCCAAGGGATTTAGTAACCATAAAACTTGAATTGGATAAGGAATATTATTTGATTGAATATTAAAGTCTTTGAGTAGAGATGAAATTTTTTAAAATATTATTGCCATCTAGAATTTGTCCATGTGAATATGCATCTTACCTACACTTACGCAATAGTTTAAATTTGGGATAATGAGGATTACTTAACACTTAAATAATAATAATAATACAACCTTGATTATTGATTAGCTAGATGCTTTGGCCTCAAGAAACATTTGTATTTATGCAAAAGATAATTAGGTAAGTTGAAAAAAATATGTATTAATAAGTCTAATGATCAATTAGTTAAGTATCTTGGCCTCAAGAAGTCTTGATATTTACACGAAAGAGAATTAGATCAGTATATATATGGCAAAAAAGAAGTGCTTAAAGGGCAACGAAGTGGTAATACTTCAAAACTTCTATGAAAAAAATTTTAAGCATGTAATTTTGAATCAAAATCTCAAGTTAAGAACTATACACATTCACGAAGATGTATGGGAACAGAAAAATTAGGAAGGATGGTGATATTGGGTAAGATTTAAAAATCTCTACAAAGTAGATGATAGAATTCTTGATAAGAGCTTAATAATGAAAGTTTACTGTAATTAGAGAGCTTATACATTAGTGATGCTTACCACTCCAAAAATATTTGGTCTTTCTTTATCTTTATCTTTCTTTTTCTTTTTTCTTTATTTTTTGCTTATCCTTATTTTTGGTTATTCTTTTTATCTTAATCTAGTTTATCTTTTAAGTTCTTTCACCAAATTTTGTAGGTGTAATTCACTGAAAATCTTCACGAGACAACACTCATCGACTAGGGTAACCTAGGGGTTTAACAGCTTATCGCACATGCTAAGTGCAATCGTGAGTCCTATAAAAGTGGATTAGAATTTTAATTTTAGGATTCTTAGTTTTTCTTTTTCTTTTATATTAGGATTTTGCTTTAGGACTAGCAAAAAATAGGTATGCGGGTGTGATGTGTGTGCTTTATATACATGTTTTACATTACTTTTTATGCCTATTATTTATCATATTAATACTGCATGGGTATTTTATTAGTGTTATTTTGCAGATTATAGGTCAAGAGCAGATTAGAAGAAAAGAGTGAAAATTGACAAATTAGCTATATCAAATGAACAAAAGAGATGCAAAATTAGAGATCTGAAGCAGAGTTGGAACATCTCAACAGAGCCTTCACGCAAAATCAGAAATTTCACAAAAATCTGGAACTGAAATGGACCAAGAGTTCAACCACCCGCCGTAGATTTCGATAAAGCAGCCATGAACCAGTCAACGGGAATGCCAACTCAGAGGTCAATACGAGTCAAAAAGCGGAAGCTTCATTATGCCAGAAGTTCGGCCCGATGTCCGTAATTTCGGCCAGCTGGCCGTACTTTGGCGGCAATTGTGAATAGAATTTTTTCAGTAATTCGTATAAATTAAGAAACCTAAGTTTTTGTATTCGACTAAAGTTCTACTGCTCTCTGTTCTATAAAAATGCCACCAAACCTGTTATAAAATGTAAAATTTAATTCTCATTTTTAATAGAGCAAAACTTAATTAAATTTCTATTGTTGGCCATTAATTCTCAGACTACTTTCAGCAGGGAATTCTTTAAGGCATCATCTTTCTTGGTGCTTTCTTATCTTTCTTTTACTTTTTTCTTTAATTGATTTTATTTCATGATCTATTCTTATATTATAATATGTTCTATTTTCTTAGCCATGAACTAATTTTCTTTAACTAAGGGCATGACGTAGGGATTGTATTGATGATATGGTATTGTGTTTTGTGCGAATTCTACTGCATACTTTCTAAAGTTTGAATATTTTGCATGCTAAGTTGTTAATCATGTGTTTTATATTATAATTGGTGCGCATAATTAATCAGAAGGCTGGGTTAGACTCCAAGAGGAGATAACTTAGCAAAAGCTTTAAGGATTAACAATCATAACTTAACAATAGTTGTGCAATCAGGTAGGAATATCCATCACACTTAATGCATCTTCTAACTAGCAATCTACTAGATCGAGAGATTGTAGATTCTAAATTTAGAAGATAAATTGATATTATTCGAGAGAAAGTACTAATTTGGATAGGGAATTCCGATTATTAGCATGAGTAGGATGAATTAGTAGAAGCATAATATTTTATCCGATTATAATTACCGAAATCATTACCCTACTTCTTTTCATATATAAAGCAAATCTTTTTAGTATTTCATAACATCTTCTGACTAAACTGATTATTCAAATAGAACTAGAAAAGATTAAGTTGATACTTGAGATAACAATCCTCATGGGACGATACTCTATTCACTCTATATTACTTGTTAACGATTGGTACATTTGCCATACGAATCTGCACATCAAAATTTTTTAAATCTAAGATCATTACTTTACTTTTCAAGTCCCACCATAAGAATAAGAACCTACGAACTCAGATAGGAGTAGGGAAGATCTGATTAAGTCTGAAAAATATTTTTCCTAATCTCTCAATAGGTTAGAAGCACAGATGAGTTGTTTGATCAACATGGTGAAAGATAGGAATTAGAAAACTCTACCCAATACATGTTCGACCATTCCCAATTGCCCATTGATGAAAACCAAGAATAATGGTGTCTTGAAAACTTTAACTAAGAGTCAATTTCATCACACAAACTTGAACTTGACTAATTCCAAAGCTTGGATTAATTGGCAAGTTTTTCATTCAATGAGATTGAACTTGAATGTGAATGTGACCCCCATCCACAACCGTACGATTCAGTTCCCATTCTTGAATCGATGTTGACTCTGGTATCCTTACCTAATTTAGACTAATTTTTCGAGCCAACATTTATTCTCATACCCATAGATCTAGAAATTGAATCATCAATTTTTGATAGTCACATTTCATTGACAGAAAAAAATGTAAATTTTATTTCTTTGATTTGGACCCAACTATTGAACCAATACCAACTCTTAAACCTACAGTTGATTTTTTGAGTTAGTAATGGTTCCCAAACTTATCACTCTAGAGCTCAAATCAACCATTCCATCAAGTCACATTCTTTTGTTGGACATAGGTATAGACCATAATGACTCCGTGATGATTTTTCAAGACTAATTATGTAAAAGGAATAATTTTTATGATAGGATCTTTCATGATCCTATTCATATTGGGGATTGTAAATATGTACATAGAAAAGTGGTCAATAAAGGTAGGTTCTGAGAACCATCACATTATCTTAATTGGGTAGCAACGCTTGGCCTAATTGGACCACCACCGGAACCATCACCTTAAGGTAATATTTTCTTTCTCTTTCTTCTTTTTCATACATTTATGCGTTCATCCATATATTGAGGGCAATGCATGAGATAGGTGTGGGGGAGGGTTCTAACATAACATAAGTTTTTTTATTAAAAAATTAATATTTTCTTTGCTTTTAAAAACTTTTTTAAAAAAGAAACAATATTTTGACCTATTTTTTGTAAGAAATTAAGTTAATTTTAAGGAATAAAAAAATCATAATTAGGATTTCTTATACTTGATCAAAATTAGATAATCTATTTGATTTCTAGGGTTAGGAAGAAAATTGAGAAAAGTAATTTACTCTTGATTTTTACCTTGATGAAATATGCATATTTTATATATTACACACTTAGGATTCAAAAAAAAAAGATTTTTATGCCTTATTAAAAAGAAAAAATAAAAAAAAGAGAATGTGTGTGTGTGTAAAAAAAACCTCTAATTAAGTTGAGTACTAGTGCCTCATAAAGTATAAGTATTCACGCCTAAAAGTGGTCTATATAAAAATAAGATCCTTAGTTATGTGGTCTTGTTTGCTCGAGTCCTTGAGTTTTTGGGGTGTTTTCTCACCCGGTGCCCTAAAATTGTCTGGTTTGTATATCACCGACTAAAGGCTCGTTACATAGGTAGATTAGAAAGCCTAGAACTAAGGAATAATAATACAAAAAATTTAAAAAAAAAGGCATAAGAGTTAGAGTTAAAAAACCCTAATCAAAATTTCACGGTCATAAAGGTGCATATGACTTAGGGTAAAGTAATAGACTAAATGAGAAATACAGCTTGACTCCTTACCTTGATTGATAACAAGTTTTTGAATAAAGATTAAGTTTAGGAATGAAAAATTCGGTTCTCCTATAACTTATAGATTACTTAAACTCTTACATTAATACTTCAAATATTTTTCTTTTTCAAAATGTTTTTTCAAAATACTAACAATTTGTTTTTATTTCTTTTTGGATTTTGTGGGTGTAATCCACTGAAAACCCTCATGAGACAAAATTCATCCTTTAGGAATAACATAGAGGTTTAATGGCTTGTTGCACATGCTTATGTAATCTCGTGACCTATGAAAGTGATCTAATAGTTTTTTTGGTTTAGTTTTGATGTTTCACTTGAGGACGAGCAAAAATAGGTGTGGGGGTGTGATCGTACACGTATTTTGCATTCTTTTCATTACACTATCACATTTATCGTGTAATAAATCTGCTAATTTTATTATCTTAAATGTCTATTTTGCAGGAGATAATCATGGGAAGAAAGAGGATAAAATAAATAAATACCAGTTAAAGTCAGATTTAACTAGATCTATTTGGCTAGAGGAGGATGATCCCAAATTCAATTGGTTAAATTCAAATTTTGGCGAATCAAATCGGTTAACCAAAATCAACGAGGATATTATCGAAATCAGAAGATCAAATAGAAAATCTAATTGGAAAAAAGGAAAAAAGGATCAAACCAGACACGTTCTCTCCCTGGACGTCGCTCCCTATCTTTAGACGCTCTCCCTCGTCTAATATTCGCTATAAATACCTAAAAATTCTTAGTGTACAGGGAACGATTAAGTAGAAAGTAGAAGCAAGCTAGACCATTCTTTAGTCTGTAACTTAGATTTTTAGTTTTCTTTTATGTAATTTTCATTTTCTTTATGTAACTGAGTGGAGAGGAGAGTTTCATGGAGGAATAAGAGCGACACTAGTATAAGTAAGTCTTTACTTTCATAGTTATTTGAATTGAATCAAAGTTTCTTTTTCTTCTTAACTCTCATTTTTGTTTGTTTTCCTTTGATGTGTTTATAATCTGATTGGTAGTCAAAAGTGCATTTTTATCATTACATTTACCATCACATTTTCATATTTATTCATTTAATTCTGCACAATTATTAATATTTTATTATTTATTGTGTGCAGGCCTCGAATTATTATTTTAAAGCTTAAAGAGCCCAAAAGCCCAGATCCAAGCCCATATTTGAAGCCCAAGAGTAAAAGTGCAAATATCAATTGTCAAAGTGCAATTATGCAAGGGCTAAAGTTGCAATTATTAAAGATGAGAGAAGGATAGAATTCTACCCAACCCTAAACTCTTGCAGGATGAGCATAAAAGCCAAAGATAAGAAGGAAATTCGTGGATTAAAGATTTGGGATATTTGAGATCAAGGTAACTTGATTTCTAAGTTATCTCGAAAATCTAGAATAAAGAGCCAGGATCACACTTCCAGAAGCAAGCGCCCAGATGGACGGACCAGAAGAAGCCACGCGCCAAAGCGCGTGGCCAGATTCCCTAGAAATGCCGCAATTCCACGGCAAAATCCCAGTTTTTGCGGCACTTTGATGTTATCTGGATACCAGATTTCGTTGGCGACTTTATCCGGGACTTTTCGACCTTCTGCACCTATAAATACCCCCTGCAGTGCAACGTACAGAGTAGTCCAGAGGCAAGCCAAGGGCCAAAAGCTAGGGTTTAGTTTTTAGGTTAGATTTTATTTTCGTTTTTATTTTGTAAATTTTGTAACTGAGAGTGGAGGAAACTTTCATGGAGGATGGAGTCTTCGCTTGTACTGAGGTGACAGCGGTATAAGCCCGCTTATCTTCCATTGTTAATGAAATCCGTTTAAGGTTCGTTTTTGTTATTATTTTTATGTTTTTCATCTCTTGTTTATTCTTGTGTTTCTCTGTTTCTATTTTCTTTCTTCTATTTGTTCTCTAATGCCTTGTGAACAATGAGACCCAACTGCTTCGAGACTGCCTAGCCAACGAAGGTCCCTTGATGGCTTATGGCGATTAACTTCCTATACGCCATACTTGCAAGTCTTCCGAGAAAAGGTAAATCATCGCACGGATCAAAGGTAAGCAGGCTGAAGAGGTTCGTACGTGTTTTCTTTATTTTCTTTCTTTAGTTTTGATCCACATCTTCCACAATTCTTTTCTTCACTTCATTGTAAATACTATTCATTGTAAATACCACTGCTAATAATAAAAAGAAAAAAAAAGAGATAACTTGCTTAACGCTTCCATCGCAGTCCCTCCTTGAGGATCACGACCCGCATAGCCCTGCTACCGCGGATTAGAATTGAGAACTTGCACATCATATTCTTAAAACTAAAATATTATATTTTGTGTGCAGGAAATCTCAGTCAACAAATTGGCGCCGTTGCCGGGGAGGGACGGTAAGTTTATCTCTAAAACAAAATTTTAATTTTTAACTAATTCTTTATTCTTTTCTGTTTGCAGGTTTGGAGAACAGGAAACAGAAACAGAGCAGCATCAAGGACATACAGCAACCCAGTGCCTCTGCCCTCGAAGGCAGAGCACCAGGGCCTACATATTTGCCGTAGATCTGCGGCAAAAGCCGCAATTCTGCGGCAATAGTACTTCACTACTAATTTGGTTTTCTGCAGGTTGCTGCAAATTGTAAATTCTGTTTACTGCTCTGTTTATTTTGTTCTGTGATATACCTGCTTACTGCTAATTAATTCAACAGTAAACTATTTGTTGTTAAAGATAAAAATTGATTAGACGTTTGCATATTAGGCACGTGTCTTTTCAATTCATTTATTTTTACTGTTGAAGAGTGCTGGAGCAAGGTACGTACGCATTGCATGTAGAATAGGACTCATCTCTTGGTTGATTTTCTGCTTTGAGTGAATCTTATCTACTTATCTTGTACACTTGCACTAATTCATCTTAAGGGCATAACCCATTAACAAGATAAGGTGGGGATTTCATCACCCTTCCTTAGCCCAAAAAATCATATCCAAAGCACTCACTAACCCAAGCCTAACTTAAAAATTAGTAGACGTTGGCCCTAGGGACATCTCGGACTCAATAGGAGATTATCCTAAGGGGGAACAGTGCTGGAAGTTGACTCCTGCCAAATCAGTGTTTAGGAAGGGGATTGAGGGCCGAAAGCCCGAAGATTGGTGGTTATTTAATTAAGGAACGTCTTTGACGGAAAACCTCCCACCAATCTTGCCCCGACCTGGCTGATTAACTTGTGGTCAAAGTCTACACCCTACCTCCCGTGGACAATCTAACCAGTTAGGAGTCGTCTAGGTCATAGGTCTACCCTAACTTAGGTTAGAATTTTTTTTTTTTGTTTATTTGTTTGTTTTGTTTGTATTGGTGTGATATGGCATATAATAATAATTCCAATTTTAATCCATATTACACACCTAACTATTATTCGGATATTACCAACCCGGCATATCATAACTTTGACCAATCTAGTGTGCCGGAATGGTCTTATCCGAATGACTATAACCCACACTCCCCATCTTATGACCATAATTTTCATACTTTCAACTCTTCACAGAGTTCATGGGGTTTCGAGTCCCCCGAGTTTAATTCTCAACCAAATTGTCCTTCATATCCATCTAGTTCACATTCTTTCAATGATTCATACTCAGATCCCCCCATTCAGAATAGATTACCATCTATCGGGGAAATGATAAGTATGCACGAGTCCAAGCAACACCCACCATCAATCTTAGACATGATGATGCGTGAGTCCACCGACTCACAACTTCATCACGATTACACTTCCTTTTTCCAAGCCCAATCACAAAAGAGGGTTGAAGCCATGACTCAGGCTAGATTAGCTCGTGAGTATGACATAGATTTGATGGTTCAATCCTTACGTTCTCACCGTCTGGCTAATTCTGATATCGCTGACCGCTTTTTTAGAGCCGACGAACCAAGTTGCTTTGGACAACAAGATTCTAATTCAGTACAATTATTAGAACTTGCCGAAACTCCAATTGTTGATAGTTTGGCAAGTTTTTCCTTTCTTGAAATAGAACATGAGGATGAATATGATCATGATCCCCAACTTGATGATTCAGTTTTATTTCCTGATTCAATAATGACTCCAGTGTCTCCACCTGATTTCACTTTTCCCGAGTCAACATTGGATCCTATTCCAATTCATCATGAAATTGAATCACCCATTTTAGATGATCATATTGAACTTGACCAATTTTACAATTTTGAAAATCCTATGGATAAATTGGCAAGTTCTTTTTATTACATTGAACCCAATGAGATATGCGACCTAGATTCTCACAATCTCTTTACTTCTGAAACTGATTGTACAATTCTGACGGAAGATGTTGACCTTAGTTTTGAAGAATTGTATGGCGATGAGCTAGAATTCCTTAATATTGGAAGTAAAGAGATATCACCTATATTAGGTCACATTCCATTGTGGGAAGAAGATTGTGAACTTGAGTTTCAATTTCTTGACTTGGACTCAATTCTTGAACCTAGCCCGACTCCTGAGCCCTTACTTGATTTGAGCATCTTCCTTGAGTCGGTATTCGTTCCCGTACCTATAATGTCCAAGTCAATAATTCCATCTTTTCATACTCCATTTTGGGACAAGAAGGTTGAGACAATTAACTCTGAAATTTATTATGAAATTTGGAAATTTGATGGGGTGAAAATTCTAAAAAATGATTATACATATATTTTAGTGGGTTATGTAAGGAAAGTTTCTGGTGGGTTCCACCAAATTATCTGTCATCTTGATTGGGCCGCATTTCGTGGACCAATTAGACCACCTCCGGAACCACCACCCTAAGGTAACTTCCGCCTTCCCTTGTTCTGTTTCATGCATATATGCATTCATTCATACATTGAGGACAATGCATGAGATAAGTGTGGGGGTGGGCTTTACTAACATACTAACATAAGTAGACACTAACAAAATTTGCTAATAAAAAAAAATTTTAAAAAAAAAATGTTATAAAAAGGACAGTATTTTGACTTATTTTTTGAAAGAAACCTAAGTTAGTTTTAAGGATTAGGAAAATCATGATTAGGATTTCTAAAAACTTGGTCAAAATAAATAAATTGTTGAATTTTAAGTATAGGAGGAGAAATTGAATAATTAATTAGTCTTGATTTTTACCTTAATGAAATTTGCATACCTAATACATATCTAGGATTCTAAGATGAAGACCTTTGTGCCTCATATATAAAAAAAAAAAAAGAAAAAAAGAAAAAAAAAGAGAAAAAATCACCAATTAAGCTGATACATGTGCCTCAAGAAGCATAAGTATTCATGCCTAAAGGTGAGTAAATAAAATAAAGTTCTTAGTTTTGGGGCCTAGTTCACTCGAATTTAAGTCCGCGGGGTGTTTTCTCACCTGGTGCCCTAAAGCCAACCGGTTTGGGAGTCATCGACTTTAAATTCGCTACATGGGTGGATTAGAAAGCCTAATAAAACTAAGAATATGAGATATGTATTAACACATCTAATAATCAATTAGTTAGGTATGAGGGCCTCAAGAAGCCTTGATACTTATACGAAAGAAAATTAGATGAGTTATACATGCAAAAAAAAAATTTTAACACATCTAATAGTCAATTAGTTAGGTATGAGGGCCTCAAGAAGCCTTGATACTTACACGAAAGAAAATTAGATGATGTTATAAAAATACTAAAGAGGCATGAGAGTCCAAGTTAAGGAATTCCTAGATTCACAAGGGTGCGTATGACTTTTGGTAACGAAAAAGACTATACAAACATTCAATTTTAATCCTTACCTAAAATGAATAACAATTCACTTTATAAAGACTAAGTCTAAGAATGAATAAAAATGAGGATCCTAAAACTTATAGACTACTTAGTCTCTTCCAATATAAGTCAAATATTTTCTTTTTTATGGATTTTGTAGGTGTAATCCGCTGAAAACCCTCACGAGACAACACTCGTCCTCTAGGGTAACCTAGAGGTTTAACGGCTTGTTGCACGTGCTAAGTGCAATCGTGATTCCTACGAAAGTGAGTTAGGTTAGATTAACTTTTTCTTTTTCTTTGTTTTTACTCGAGGACGAGCAAAAAGATAAGTGTGGGGGTGTGATTGGTAGTCAAAAGTGCATTTTTATCATTACATTTACCATCACATTTTCATATTTATTCATTTAATTCTGCACAATTATTAATATTTTATTATTTATTGTGTGCAGGCCTCGAATTATTATTTTAAAGCTTAAAGAGCCCAAAAGCCCAGATCCAAGCCCATATTTGAAGCCCAAGAGTAAAAGTGCAAATATCAATTGTCAAAGTGCAATTATGCAAGGGCTAAAGTTGCAATTATTAAAGATGAGAGAAGGATAGAATTCTACCCAACCCTAAACTCTTGCAGGATGAACATAAAAGCCAAAGATAAGAAGGAAATTCGTGGATTAAAGATTTGGGATATTTGAGATCAAGGTAACTTGATTTCTAAGTTATCTCGAAAATCTAGAATAAAGAGCCAGGATCACACTTCCAGAAGCAAGCGCCCAGATGGACGGACCAGAAGAAGCCACGCGCCAAAGCGCGTGGCCAGATTCCCTAGAAATGCCGCAATTCCACGGCAAAATCCCAGTTTTTGCGGCACTTTGATGTTATCTGGATACCAGATTTCGTTGGCGACTTTATCCGGGACTCTTCGACCTTCTGCACCTATAAATACCCCTGCAGTGCAACGTACAGAGTAGTCCAGAGGCAAGCCAAGGGCCAAAAGCTAGGGTTTAGTTTTTAGGTTAGATTTTATTTTCATTTTTATAAGTCAACTTAGTCTCTTCCAATATAAGTCAAATATTTTCTTTTTTATGGATTTTGTGGGTGTAATCCGCTGAAAACCCTCACGAGACAACACTCGTCCTCTAGGGTAACCTAGAGGTTTAACGGCTTGTTGCACGTGCTAAGTGCAATCGTGATTCCTACGAAAGTGAGTTAGGTTAGATTAACTTTTTCTTTTTCTTTGTTTTTACTCGAGGACGAGCAAAAAGATAAGTGTGGGGGTGTGATTGGTAGTCAAAAGTGCATTTTTATCATTACATTTACCATCACATTTTCATATTTATTCATTTAATTCTGCACAATTATTAATATTTTATTATTTATTGTGTGCAGGCCTCGAATTATTATTTTAAAGCTTAAAGAGCCCAAAAGCCCAGATCCAAGCCCATATTTGAAGCCCAAGAGTAAAAGTGCAAATATCAATTGTCAAAGTGCAATTATGCAAGGGCTAAAGTTGCAATTATTAAAGATGAGAGAAGGATAGAATTCTACCCAACCCTAAACTCTTGCAGGATGAGCATAAAAGCCAAAGATAAGAAGGAAATTCGTGGATTAAAGATTTGGGATATTTGAGATCAAGGTAACTTGATTTCTAAGTTATCTCGAAAATCTAGAATAAAGAGCCAGGATCACACTTCTAGAAGCAAGCGCCCAGATGGACGGACCAGAAGAAGCCACGCGCCAAAGCGCGTGGCCAGATTCCCTAGAAATGCCGCAATTCCACGGCAAAATCCCAGTTTTTGCGGCACTTTGATGTTATCTGGATACCAGATTTCGTTGGCGACTTTATCCGGGACTCTTCGACCTTCTGCATCTATAAATACCCCCTGCAGTGCAACGTACAGAGTAGTCCAGAGGCAAGCCAAGGGCCAAAAGCTAGGGTTTAGTTTTTAGGTTAGATTTTATTTTCGTTTTTATTTTGTAAATTTTGTAACTGAGAGTGGAGGAAACTTTCATGGAGGATGGAGTCTTAGCTTGTACTGAGGTGACAGCGGTATAAGCCCGCTTATCTTCCATTGTTAATGAAATCCGTTTAAGGTTCGTTTTTGTTATTATTTTATGTTTTTCATCTCTTGTTTATTCTTGTGTTTCTCTGTTTCTATTTTCTTTCTTCTATTTGTTCTCTAATGCCTTGTGAACAATGAGACCCAACTTCTTCGAGACTGCCTAGCCAACGAAGATCCCTTGATGGCTTATGGCGATTAACTTCCTATACGCCATACTTGCAAGTCTTCCGAGAAAAGGTAAATCATCGCACGGATCAAAGGTAAGCAGGCTGAAGAGGTTCGTACGTGTTTTCTTTATTTTCTTTCTTTAGTTTTGATCCACATCTTCCACAATTCTTTTCTTCACTTCATTGTAAATACTATTCATTGTAAATACCACTGCTAATAATAAAAAGAAAAAAAAAAGAGATAACTTGCTTAACGCTTCCATCGCAGTCCCTCCTTGAGGATCACGACCCGCATAGCCCTGCTACCGCGGATTAGAATTGAGAACTTGCACATCATATTCTTAAAACTAAAATATTATATTTTGTGTGCAGGAAATCTCAGTCAACATAATCCAAGTGAATCTGATAGCCTCGAGACTGCTTCACCATTACATGTGCCCTTGATAGCTTATGATGATGAACAACCATTCCTTTGTTAGTTTAGATTGCCCTTTTATTCATAGTGCAGATCGGGGAAAGGGAAGATCCTACACGCCATAATTGATCGCCTTCAAAGACTAAGAAGTCATAGTGACGGATCCAAGGTATATAAGTACTAAAGAGGTAAGTAAGCGTTTTTAGTTTTTTTTTTAAATTTTTAGTTTAGAATTCTCCTCCAAAACTAGCATTCTCCTCTTTATTTAGTTTTTTTTTTCTTTTCTTTTGTAAATAAAACAATAACAACAACATCACCATCTTTTCTTTTACCATCTTCTTCACATCTTCTAACTTTATCTTTTTGTTTTGTTTTTCTAAAACTGAGAAGAAATTCCTAAAACATTTTTGAAAACTCAGAAAGAAGAGAACTTACTAAAAGCTTTCATCCCTAGTCCCTCCTTGTGGATCACGGCCAGCATAGTCACTAACTATAGCGGAAGTATTGAGAACTTGCACATTACATTTTTTAAATCTAAACTATCTTTTTCTTGTGCAGAGCATCAGAGCCTACAACTGTGATGAACTACTAACTATAATCTCTGACAGGTTGCTTTTCAGATATTAGCTTTCTACAGTTATTAGTTTATCTGTTAACTCACTCTGTACATATTTCTAATCAACAGTAACTTGTTGTTTTGTCAATGCTAAAAAACGTTTAGACTCCTGCATCTTAGGGCATTTGTCTATTTCGTTTCTTTACATTACTGTTGAAGAGTGCTGGAGCAAAGATATGTGTGCATTGCATATAGTTTAGAAAACATATTTTGAGTGATTCATATTGCTTGAATGTTACCTTTTGCTTTATACTTGTATACTGTACTAAAAAGACTAAGAGCATATCCTTAAACAAGATAAGTTGGGGAAGTCATTACCCTTCCTTAGCCCAAAAATCATCTCCTCACTTTCTAACCCAACCTAACATAAAATTGAGTAGACGTTGGCCCTAGGGACATCTCAGACTCAAATAGGGATTGACCTAAGAGAAAAGTTGTTAGAAGTTGACTCTTGCCAAATCGGTGTCTAAGGTTGGGGATTGAGGGGCGAAACCCTGAAGGCTGGTAGTTTGGCATAATTAGGCCCGTCGCTTTTAAGCGTGGATACCTCCCACCATTCTTACCCCTACTTGGCCGATTAACTTGTGGCCAGGTTCTGCAATATACCTCCTATGGATAATCAGCAGTTAGGAGTTGTCTAGGTATAAGCTCTATCCTAACATAGGCAAGATTTTTCTTTATTTTCTTATTTATTTATTTGTTTGTTTTTGTTTGTTCTTGTGAAAATGGATTATAATTACAATTATTCTGATTATAACTCAAATCCATATTTTATCCTAACTTCTTTCAATTCGGATATTATCAACCCGGCATTACATAACTCTAACCAACCAAGTATGGTAGATTGGTCTTATCCGAATCATATATGCCCCAATTCCAGTACTATGAATAAGAATGGGACAATCATCACCACTCTTCACCAAGTCAGTGGGAATAGAACTCCCCCGAGTCTTACTATCAACAACCTTACCAAAAACAGCTTCATATAATCCATTCCAAGACTAACCTATAGAAGAGAAATCTTCTTTAGAAAAGACTTTTGACGCCTTCCTTGAATCCGCACGACAAGTACAAATCATAGCGGACTCAATTCTCCCAAATAATTCCCAAATTCAAGATCCTTACTCTAACTTCCAAGTCCAACCACAGCAAGAAGAACCTGTTGACTTAGAAAAGAATATGAAATTCATGATTCAGTCCCAAAATAATTGTATTCAATCCCAAACGATTGTCTCAAATCTCTTAATAGGATAGAAGTAAAAATGAGTCATTTGGTCAACACAATTAATGATAGGAATAAGAAAACTCTACCTAACACATTTTCGACTATTCAAGATTCTCTTAGCCATATTGATGAAGAATCATGATATCCTGGAGATTTTAACTAAGATTCAATTTCACCATATAATTTTGAACTTGACCAATATCATCCCAATGACAAATTGGCAAGTTTTTATTTCAATGAGATGGAACTTGAAGATGAATGTGATACTGATTTTCAATGTTGTGATTTAGTTCCACTTTTTGAATCTATGCTGACTCTGGTATCCTTACCCGATTTGGACCCAATTCCGAAGCAACACTGATTCCTATCCCCGTAGAGCTTGAACATGAACCAACTATATTGGATAGTTACATTCCATTGTTGGAAATAAATGTGAACTTGAATTCTATGATTTGGACCAAACCCATGAACCAACTCTGACTCTCGAACTTAAACTTGATTTGAGCTTTATTCCCGAATCAATTTCGGTTCCTATTCCTTTCATTATTGAGCCTAAATCATCCATTCCACAAAACCACATTCACTGTTGGACCAAGGTTTAGATCAATATGACTCCGTGATGATATCCCAAGATTGGTCATATAATTGAAAAAAATTTCATGCTAGGATCTTGCACGATCCTATTCATATTGGGGAGTATAAAAATGCTAATAAGAAAGAGAAAATAAAAGGTGGGCTCTATAAAAATCTACAGTATCTAGATTGGACAGAAACGCTTGGCCCAATTAGACCACCACCGGAACCGCCACCTTGAGGTGACAATTTTCCTTCCTTTTCTCCTTTTTCATGTATTATTGCATTTCATTTATACATTGAGGACAATGCATGAGTTAGGTGTGGGGGAGGGTTTACTAACATGCTAAGTTCACTAATTTTAAAAAAAAAACTTTCTTTAAAACTTTTTGGAAAGGAAAATAATACTTTGACTTAGTTTTGAAAAAAAATTAAGTTAATTTTAAGGAATAAGAAGATCATAATTAGGATTTCTTATACTTGGTCAAAATAAAATTATTGTTTGATTTTGAGGTTATAGAGAAAAAATTAGAAAAGTAATTTAGTCTTGATTTTTACCTTGATGAAATGTGCATACTTTATACACTTACACACTTAGGGTTCTAAAACAAAGATTTTTATGCCTTATATAAAAAATATATATATACATATATTAAAAAAAATTATCTAATTAAACTGGGTATTTGTGCCTTATAAAGCATAGGTATTCACGCCTAAAAGTGGTTCATATAAATAAAATGCTTAGTTTTGTGGCCCTGTTTCCTCGAGTCCTAATGCCCTAAAATCGTCTGGCTTGGGAATCACCGACTAAGGTTCGTTACATGGGCGAATTAGAAAGCCTAATAGAGCTAAGGGATATTACCGCCATTAATTAAAAAAAAGAAAATAATAAAGCATAAGAGTTAGAGTTAGAATCCTGAGCCAAATTTTCACGGTCACAAGATGCATACGACTTAGGGTAAAATAATAGACTAGATGAGAAATACAATTTTAATTCTTACCTTAATTGAAAACAAGTTTTTTAATAAAGACTAAGTTTCAGAATGACTAAGTTTTGATAATCCTATGACTTATAGATTACTTGAAATTTTACATTAATACTTCAAATATTTTTTTCTTTCAAAATGCGTTTTCAAAAAAATACAATTCATTTTTTTTCTTCATGGATTTTGTGGGTGCAATCCATTGAAAATCCTCACGAGACAAAACTCGTCCTCTAGGGGTAACCTAGAGGTTTAACGGCTTATTGCACGTGCTAAGTGCAACCGTGATTTCTACGAAAGTGAGTTAGATTTGGTTAGTTTAATTTTTCTTTTCTCTTTGTTCTGCTCGAGTACGAGCAAAAGATAAGTGTGGAGGTGTGTTTGGACATATATATTGCATAAATGTTATTAGATTCCTACATATATTCTGTAATGAATATTACAAATAACTAGTCTTTATGTCCTAATTCATGCATGGTATAATAGGGAGAAGATAATCATGAAATTTATCCAATTAAATTCAAAAGTTCAAAAGAAAGGGGATCGATTCAAATCCAAAGGTTCTAGAAGCTATATCTGAAAACTGGATATGTCAGATAGATAATATCATCTAATGTTAAGGGAAAAATGGATTATTTAAAATCCTATCGGTTTTGCTGAAGATAAATATATATCTTATAAATTCTAGAAGACAAACTGAAAATCAAATAGGATAAACGGATGAGATGAAGCAATTTAAATCTGGATTCAGGCTGAATGTAGTTTAGCATTTTAATCATAACTTTCGCTATCAAATCTTAAATCTAATGATTTAAAATGATACAAAAAGAAGACTTAAAGAGTTACAATTCTTATGTTGATCACTTGTTCTAATTCTATCAATTGGTAAGTGATATTAAGCAATTAACACGCCAACAAGCTGCATATTAGAATTGAATTTCTAGATAAATCAAATCAAGTTTGGAGATAAGGGGAGAATTCAAATTCAGATATATACAGCTCTTCCTATCTTCATACGCGTTCTATCCCTCTAGTTTTCTCCTATAAATACCCTCGTACCTCGAAGGCAAAAAGGGCACCACTTAAGAGAGCTTTACTTTAGATTTTTCTTTTCTTCTTTAATGTAATTTTTATTTTTCTTTAATTTTTCTTTTTAGTTTAGGTTGGAGAGAGTTACATGATTAAAAGAGAGAAGAGTTATTGTAAAGTGACATTATTGTAATCTTTTCTTCAAGAAGTTTATATTGAAGGTGACAATCAATAGATGTTTCCCACTTTTCTTCATTGTGCTCGATCTCGCTGAAGCCTTGCGTTTCTTTATTCTTTTCTATTACTTTGCTTTACTCCATGCTAAGGTAAATTTCATTATAGTTCAACAGTAAAGATAAATATTCTTCTTTTATTTCTTTTTATTTTAACACTTTTCTTTACCTTTTATAATTAAAATAAAACAACAACACCATCTCTTCTTCTACTATCTTCTCTTAACTTAACTTAATATTTTTATTTTCTTTTTATAAACTGAGAAGATAAGTATTAATTAATTTTATAAATTAAAAGAAAAAACTTACATAACGCGTCTATCGCTGTCCCTCCCTGTGGATCACGACCCGTTAGCCTTAGGCTACACGGTGGAATTGAGGAACTACCACTGTTCTAAAAGTCTGTATTTTTCTTGTGCAGGTTTAGCTCGATTAAATTATATATATAACTGCACTATTCATGTAATTCTTAAAAGAAAAAATTCGCTATAGCATCCTATTTTGCTTCATAATTGAAAAAAACTCAACCTCATAATTTTATTCGCTGTAGCCTCACCCATGTCAGCATAAATTGATTTCTCACAATCACAAATTTTTTTACATATTTTCATTTCCACTTTTACCTTTTAAAAAACACCTAGAGGGGGAGTGAATAGGTGTTATGCTAATCAAATGCACTTTTAAAACTAGTTGAGATGAAAAATGCAAGCGGTCACTCAAAATAAGAAATTGAAGTCGAATTCCAGGTGAAGGACTCTAGAACTTCTCCCCTTTGATTCCTCTAGATGATGAGTTGAGGTGCTTAATTACTTCCTTATGGATATGAGTATAGACCGAAAATGCAAGAAGATGAAATGAACACAATACAGAAAAACAAGACAAATAGTATCACAAGTATAAGAATGTAAAGCAATAAAGAGCAAAAAGAAATCAATCGCAAACACAAAAGAATTATTTTGAGGTTCGAGCTACTGCTCTACGTCCCTTCCTTCATCACTATGAAGGATTTTCACTAAGTAACTTTCACACAGGAACTTTACACCTAAGAGATTACAACTTAGTATACTCAAGACCGAAGTATCTAACTCCAATAATATTATCCTTCACACAAGAGGAACCACAACTCAATGGAATACAAGTCACTTGGTGATCTAGGAAGACCACAAACACTCTCTTACAACTTTTTATAGAGTGAAATATGATTTTATGCTCAAGAAGCTAAGTGAGATAAGAAAATTAACTAAAGAGATTTAGAATACTTAAAAACCAACTGAAAAAGTTTTTGAAAAAGAGGAACTTTGAAATGAAAAGCAATGAAACACTTCTCTCTTAAAAACTCTTGAAAACTTGAATATTTTTCTTGTGAAAACCCAAAATCCATGACCTCTATTTATAGGCAAAGGATAAATAACATTCATAAGTGATATTAGGTCATTAGGGGTGAGTTTAACCACTTGAAAACAAAAAAATAGCCGTTGGAACCTATAAAAAACAAAAAAGATCCAAAATAGAGCCATTGTGTCAACCTGGATGTCTGCCGATCGACTTGCCGGTCGACCGGCACGTCACTTGGAAAATAGCCATTGGCTGCGGTCGACCGTAGGTCATTTTAAAAAGAAATTTTTGAACTACCGGTCGATCGGTCCGGTCGACCGGCATAAACAGAGAGTAAAGCACTTGCAGTCGGTCAACTGGTCAGTCGACCGCAGAGGTTGACGGTCGACCAACAAACGTGCACAGACGTGCATGCCTACGGCCAAAAGGCCCGTCGACTGTTTTGTCCTGAAACAGATACGGTCGACCGGCCGGTCGATTGGCTGGTCGATCGTTATGGCCTGAAACAGATTTTTGAACTTTAAAATATATTAACATTATATTGTATTGGTTTGAGGGTAATGTAGCATAGTATATGAGATAAAATACATATTCTAAACTTGATATAAAAATTTGAAAAATTATGAAACATGTATTAATACCATACATGCAACAAAACCAATACTACCCAAAACTTGTATTTTTGAAAAGTGTATTTTTTTGTGTGTAATTTCTTGAGCACTTCTATCATATCCTTACTCTTTAACATACTAAAATCTTACAAGGATCTGTGTGACTACAAGATCTTCAATCGGGCTTTTCCATTTGCATCATTAAGTGTACTGAGTTCTTGATCCCGTAGTTGAGTCATCTTGAGTCGACACTACCTTCCTTTAGGGGAAGAAACTTCTTGAATTCTTAGAACCTTGAAATAATCTTAAACACTTAAACTTGATTAGTACAAATAACTATATATATTTTGTTATCATCAAAACTCTAAAACCGGGTGATTGTAACCTTGGGCCAACAATCTCTCCCCTTTTGATGATGACAAAATATATGAGTTATTTAAAAAAAATGTGAAGAGCTTGAAAAGCTCCCCCTCAAATTATGCTATCTATTAAGTACAAGAAAAGAAAAATTATAAACTTTACAAAGAATGAACTTTACAAGTTATAACAAAAGTGTGCATGGTAAAGAATAACTCAAACTCAAAATATTTGTCCCCCTTTTTGTCATGCATAAAAAGGGTAAAACAAAATTTCTTAGGATAAATAAAATTTGAAAAAGATTTGTGAAAGCTCATGAATCCATAATACAAACATTTAATTAACCACAAATGAATGAAAATCTATTATAATCTAGTGGTTTAGGAATAATATCCGCAAGTTGAAAATCGATGGAAACATAATCAATTTCAATATCATCTTTCTCATAATGATCTCTAAGGAAGTGATATCGAATGTCAATATGCTTTATCTTACTATGTTGATTTGCATTTTTAGTCATATGACTAATACTAGTATTATCACAAAATATCTTAATATGATCATATTGCAAATCATAGTCAAGAAGAGTATGTTTCATCCAAAGGACTTGTGCATAACAAGCTCCCGCCGCAACACACTCCGCCTTGGCGGTTGAGAGGGCTAAAAAATTTTGCTTCTTGGAAGATCATGACAAGGCAATTTCCTAAAAACTGACAGGTTCCACTAGTACTCTTCCTATCCACTCTACAACCCGCATAGTCATCATCGCATCTGAAAAACTCGTCATGAAAAATTGTCCGGTCTTCAGATACCACAAACCCATTCCAATGGTGCCCTTAAGATATCTAATAATGCCTTTTACCGCAATTAAATGGGACTCTTTAGGACACGATTGAAATCTAGCACATAGACAAACACTAAACATAATATCTGGCCCGCTAGCCGTTAAATATAATAAACTACCAATCATGCTACGATAGAGTTTAATATGTACATTTATACCTTATTCATCCTTGTTAAGTTTTGTTGTGGTAGCCTGGGAGTTTTGTTTAACTTAGCCCCTTCAAGCTCAAATTTCTTGATGAGTTCCTTCGTGTACTTGGCTTGATTTATAAAAATCTCATCACTTCTTTTCTTGATTTATAAAAATCTCATCACTTCTTTGCTTGATTTGGCTCCAAGGAAGTAATTAAGTTCGCCCATCATATACATCTCAAATTCCTCCTTTATACATGTTCAAAATCTTTACGAAATTTTTCATTAGTAGATCTAAATATAATATCATCAACATATATTTGAATAATAAGAATATCATTATCAACATGTTTAGTAAACAAAGTGGTATCTATTGTCCCCTTAGCAAAACCATTAGAAATAAAAAATGATAAAAGTCTTTCATACCAAGCTAGGAGCTTGTTTTAAACCATATAAAGCTTTGTCTGATTTGAAAATACAATCCGGATGTGTAGGATCAACAAACCCGGTGAGTTGTTCAACATACACCTTCTCTTCAATAAAACCATTTAAAAATGCGCTTTTGACATCCATTTGAAAAAGTTTGAAATCTTTATAGGAAACAAAAGCAGTGTTACCCGTATGGCTTTAAGCCGTACTAGGGGTGCAAATGTTTCTTCAAAATCGATACCTTCGATTTGGGTGTAGTCTTGGGCCACTAACCTAACTTTATTCCTAACAACAATGCCTGACTCATCCAACTTATTTCTAAAAATCCATTTAGTGCTAATTGTTGGTCTATCATGGGGTCTAGGGACAAGATTTCAAACTTGATTGCGCTCAAATTGATTGAGCTCATCGTGCATGGCAAGCAACCAAAAATTATCGCCCTCGGCTTCAAGGATGTTCTTTGCTTTAAAATGAGAAATAAAAGCATAATGGTCACAAACATCACGAAGCTTGGAAGGAGTAGTTACCCCTTTTGATACATCACCTATAATGAGATCCTTGGAATGATGTGGAGTGAATCTCCAATCCTTTGAAAGTGGTTGTATTGTCTCCACTTCAACTTCTTGAAATTCACTTTGCACATCAATCTTTAGCTTGTCTTCTTGTATAGGTGAGTCCTTCAGGTTATCCTCTCCATGTCTTCACCTAAGTAATCTATTTCTACAACATTCTCAATAAAAATATTAGATTCCTCAAACTTTACATATATAGATTCTTTAATAGTCATAGTAGATTTATTGAAGACTCTACAGGCTTTTACTAGTGTTAGAGTAACCAACAAAAATAGCTTCATAAGATTTTGCATCAAACTTACCTAAATTATCTTTAGTATTTAAAACAAAACATTTACAACTAAAAACTTTAAAATAAGAAACATTTGGTTTTCTTGACTAGTAAATTTCGAAAGAAGTTTTAGAAGTGTTTTTGTAAAAGAGATGTAATGCCCCGATCGGGCAGGTACGGGGATGTTATTGCGACGTATATACGCAGGTCGAAAATACCCTCACGTATATATGCTAAGCATCAGTACAGGCAAGAATCAGAGTATGGAAGTACGTGGTGCATTATACACATGAATACAATTACAAAGTTATTACCAGATGTGACAAATATTACAAGAATATTACATCATCAATATGGCGCAAATGCGAAAATACAAAGGATGTACAAATATGAACAGTACAAAAGGAGGCTCAGAGTCATAATAGGAAAACTCTAAAGCCGAATAGGGGGCCTTGAAGGATAGGGCTTTGGACGATCTGCTGGGGATCCACGCTTCAGCTGCGCCACTCTGATCAGCAACTGGGAGAATCCACATGCTCTAAGCTCTAAGACCTGGACATGAGGATCCAGGGAGTCAGAATTCCCCAGCAAATGGTGATGTGATTCCCAAGTGACGTGCAGGAATAAGCACACATATATCGATAAATCTGAATCATAAATATGCATTGAAAATCGTGTCGTAAGCTCAAGCATACAGGAGCAAGCAGAGAGACAATAATTGGTATAAGCAGAGAATATCATGGCATGATATGATAAGGGCAGGTAAAGAGGTGAGTAGTAAAATAGATAAGGCAACACCTGATATCTCATATATTAATATAAAACTGATAAAACTGAATACGAGCAAACCAATCGTACCAGCTTAGGTCACGGCTCTATGAGAATAGTACATCGAAGGAATAATCCAAACAAGTCATCTATATACCTTTATCTCATATTATCGTAAACTAAGCAAACGGAAGCAGGTGGACATATAACAGGTGATATCAAGGAGGAGAACACATGGTATAATAAGACAAGAGCAGGAGACTGGTGGAATAGAACATAAGTGGTAAAATAGGATGCAAGTAGCTAAAATATAATAATGATCATAACCGGAAATCCGTTGTAAAATTTGATGAAAGCATACTTGGCAAGCATACAACGGATACATAGATGGCGTCTTTTATTATTATTATTACTCGTCTACTCAGATGTCTAGATATGTGAACTAGCGTCCCAGCACACATATATCTATATCTGAGTAAAACAAGGTTGTTATTGGAAACCAACGGGGGTATCAACAAACAATGTTTACAGTGGGTCCCGTATATACCCGAGACCACGGCTCAGGATTGTTCCGTTGCTGGTAGACGGAGCCTGCCGCAAGGCGATCAGGAGGGTCTTATAGAATGCCCTTTATCAAGATAGTATCAGGAAGGAGGGAGCCAGCACTCCCCTCGATCGCCTGGAGGTCCTCAGGTCAAATCAGAAATTTAGTTGCACAACATACCTAATACCATTGTAAATGCGAACATATATTAATAGCCGCAAGTTTCCCCCGATCCGATGTAAGTTGATCCTTTTTATGATTTATATGTAATTATCGATTTACGGGAATAGCAGGATTCAAGAGTACATGAGTACTATAGATTCAGGTCACTGTATATATAAAACAGGATAACAAGTACATGATTCAAGTCACTGTATGTAATACAGGATAACAAGTATAGTCTTCCCATAAATGTGATAATCACAGGTCAGTATTAATATGTCAGGAGGCAGGTGATAAATCATGTCATAGTAATAAGCAGGTGTTAAGTAGTAGTATGTCGAGTGTCAGGTGGTAACATGACATGAGGGTAACATCATGCAGGTGACAAGAGACAACATAGTATATGCAAGCACATCAAGCGAAAGCATGTCAAGCGATACAGGAAAATCGTACTGATACAAAGGATCAGCACAAATGCCAAAAAACCATGCATTTTCAGGAAATACAGTATTAGAAAGATTTCAAACTCTTCACGACCATAAATAGAAGAATCGATAAACTGGCAGACAGGTAATTCAGTAAGGAAGTGAACATCTAAGCGGAGCTAAGCGGGGCTAGAGCAAAGCTAATATACAACACTAAATGCTATCACGCTTGGGGAGGTTACCGCTCGCAGCGTAGCTAGATACACATGTCACAGCAAGCATATGAACGCCATGCTACCACTCACAGGGAAGCCATGCTCACGGGATAACTACGCTAGAACGGATCAAGCGGTAAAGTGTTGACACTAGGTCCGCCTATCAGGCGTAGCATACAGAAAGTTCAGAGGACTTTAAAACCTCAGAGGGGTTGAACCCGGAGGTTAGGCCCGAAGGCAAGGGTACCTACAGAAGGCATTAGTTCCAAACAGCACATAAATAGAACCCAAGAACAAATACATAATGCGGATACAAGTCGTCCCAACGAAGCGGAGAAGTCCAAAAGGGAAGCGAGAACACTCGCCTAAATACGAAAAATACTGTGAAATTCCTGATCTCCGGAATCCAGATAACCAACATGAATATGCGTTAAAGAGAAAGTGATACAGGGAGAAGGAAATCAAGAGAGAGAAAGATAATGAGAGAGAGAAGAGAGAAAGAGAGAGCTAGAAAGAAGTCCATAGGGAGACAGCGCAGAGGGAGAGAGAGTACACGGAGAGAGAGAGAGAGAGAGTGTGTGTGTGTGTACAGGGGGACGCAGTGTTGAGAGTGAGACGCGTGTGTCGCAGACACGGGGCCGCGTTGCATAGATTTCAAAAACGCGGGGTTTGAGACCCGCGTTTAAGCCATATCATGAGAAGAATGCAGACGTGGGCATGAGCTCCACGTCGTGTTGATATAAGAACGCGAGGATCGCGTTAAAGAACTGCTGGGACGTAGGGGTGAGCTCCGCGTCTAGTAATTAAATAACAAGAGAAAGAGAGAGTTTAGAGAGTGAACAGAGAGAAGGAATCATCCTTACCAAAGGAGTTGAAGAGAGGCCATGAAAACAAAGGGCAACAGTAAGCACCAATGCATCTAGCATTACCCAATCCATTGATAGTCACAGAGAGAGAGAGAGATGCAGGGAAGAAGGAAAACAGAGAGACGCAGGGGAGGAAATAAAGGAAAGAAAGAAAAGAAGAAAGAAAGAAAGAAGGAAAGAAAAAGGAAAGGAAAGAAGGAAGGGAGAAGAGGAGAACGACCGGCCATCTCGGGCCGGCCGGCGGCTAAGGCTAGTAGCCTATAGGGTAGCCCAAACCCGAGCAAGAAAGGTGCAAGTATAGTTAAAAATAGAGATATGGAGTTTTGAAAATGAGGCTTTGGAGAACGAAGCTATAGCTCGTTAGAAAGAGCACTCTGAGGGGAGGAAGATGGCGTGGTTGTTGGTGGCCAAGGTGGTGTAGGTAATGGTAGAAATGGTGGTGAAGTTTGATGGTAATGGGTTGTTTTCTTGATGAAGAAGGAGGTGATGTTGGTGGTTGGAGTTGGTGTTATTATTGTTGTTGTTGTTGGAATGGTAGAGGAGATGGAGGAGAGAAAGGTGGAAGAAGTTGGTGGTGGAGGAGATGGAGAGGGTGGCCGGCCAAGGAGGAAGGCTCGGTGGCTGGTTGGGCTGCTGTTCGTTGGTTGTTGGTGGGAAGGAGGAAAAATGAAAGAGAGAGAAAAAGGGAGTGGGGTGTATATGTAAAAGGAAAGTTTGATTATTACAAGTTTGACATTCCCACTAAATGAGAGCTGTGTCTCTTTAAAAAGAGACTCGCATCTCATAAAATGAAAACCAGCGTCTGGCAATTGCCCAGACGCGAGGATGAAATCTGTGTCCAGAGAAAACGTGAGATCGCGTTTAACAGAAAAGACAAAAGTCATGATGACTTTGATCAGAGTTGATTTTGAAGGAGATAACATTAAATTGAGAATGGAGAGAATCTCTGCATTAATGTTTGGTGAGTCTCACATCTAGAGAGGAGAGAGAAAATAAAAAAGAGAAAAGTAAGATATCTGGATAAAATTCTGGTATCTGGTAAACACCGAAAATTCCGAAAAAGCTTGAAAAATAAAGTAACTTGGAAAGCTTTTTAAAAATTCTCAAAAATAATAAATATTATTTTAAGATGTTTAATGAAATCAGTTTTAGAGATTCAATCCTGTTTTTAAAAAAATCCTGAAGTCAATCGTCGATACCGGTCTACACCGGGTCGGCTGGATTTTGATAATTTCTGAAAAATCTCAGAAAATGTATTAAAGAAGAAAATATGATTCTAAGAAGCAATTTGAAAGCGAAATTCAGAAATTCACTTCCGATTGTAAGCTAAAAATTCTGGAATCAACTAGTGATATTGGCTGACACCAAACCCAGTGGAATTTTGATAAATTCAAAAAAATTCTCAGAAAAAATATTTAGATAAAAAATGTGTTTTTAAGAAATAATGTGAAAAGCGTTTCTAAAAATTCACCTCCATTTGTAAATTAAAAAAATCCGAGAATCAATTAGCGGCACTGGTCGACACCGGTTTCGAAGATTTCCAATTTAATTCAGAAAAATTCTAAAAAAATCATAGAAAATCTAAAATATTGAAAAATAATATTTGAAATTGAATCGGTTAAATCAGAATAGCAAAAAGATCAAATCGAGCAATACTCCAAGATCGGGTTCTCGGTTCAGACTAGGGCTGACTCCGAGTCTACGAATCCGGATCCAAGGCAAAATGATCATATAAATAATCCATAACGCAAAACAAATACTGGAAACAAATCAAAAAATACGATCGAAAAATATGAATACGCAACTAAGTACGTATTCTGGGAGCGGGGTGTTACAAGAAAACCCTATTTGATATGTAACAAGATGTGTTTACGGCCTTGGCCCATAGGTATTGAGGGAGACCATATTCATTTATCATAGTCTTAGTCATTTCTTGTAGTGTTCAATTTTTCCTCTCAACTACTCCATTTTGTTATGGAGTTTTAGGACAAAATAATTCATGTTTAATTTCATATTCTTCGCAATAGGTAATGAAGGAATGGTTAATGAATTTACCACCCCTATCACTCCTTATACATAAAATTGAAGAATCTTTTTACTTACAACTATTTTTCTAAACATTAAAAATGTGAAAATGCTTGATTTTTATGTTCTAAAAAGAAAATCCAAGTAAAACGAGAAAAATCATCAACCAATACAAAAGCAAAATGATTCCCACCTTAGACTTTTGGTTTTAGTAGGACCAAACAAATCCATATGAATTAACTCCAAGGGTCATGATGTCATGATATCCTTGATGGATTTGAAAGAGAACTTAATTTGTTTCCCAAATTGGCACGCATCGCAAATGCGCTCCTTTTCAAAATTCAAATAAGGAATACCTTTTACCGGTTCCTTGTTATTTATTCTAAATAGATGGTCAAAAAAAATATGGCCTAGTCTCCTATGCCATAACCAAGAGTCATCATTGAAGGTATTCAAACATGTGGCATTGCATTGTATATTAGACATATCAATCATGTATATATTGTTTTCACGAGATCCAGAAAGTATACATGCATTAATTTGTCTATCAAACACATTACAAGCTAAGTCATCAAAAATCACATTAAAACCTTTATCACAAAGTTGACTAACACTCAAAAGATTATGCTTGAGACCATCAACTAAACAATATTCTCAATCATAGGAGATAAACTAAGTTTAATGTTACCTATACCAATGATGATCGTGGGGGAAACTAGCACTCAAAAGTGTGTATTTATAAAATCAATGTAAAGCTTGTATATGTGCTAATATTCCCTCGATACTTCCGTTATAGTACTGGCTCAACGGGTCGAATCCACAGGGAAGGGAGGCGATAGAAGCATTGACAGTTTTTATTCACGTTTTATGTTAATAGTTCTTCTTTGTTAAAAGAATTAGAAAAAGAAGAGAAAAGAAAAGAAAAGGAAAACAAACATGTGGTAGATGGAGAAGGCGATGAAAACGTCGATGTGAAAAACCAAAGAGAAGTGGTTTGGAAAATAAAATAGAAAAGAAGAAGAAGCTTGTAGTAAAGAAAATAAAAACAAAGACAAACAAAGAAAGCAGTGAAAACAACGATGAAAAGATAAAAGAATTGCTTTTTAAAACAAGGTAAAAGAAAAACTCATGGCTACTAACTACCAATTACTCCACTAACCATACTAACCTCTTAATGATAGTTGCCTCACATTTGATCCTCGGCCATCACTAATCCTTGGCTTCAAGAGACAATACAGAGCATGGCAAATGAGATGGTTCTTTACATTCAAACTTGCATCAAGATCAAGCTAATACAAACATTAGATCATCAAACCATTAAAAGAAAGCATGAAATAAGAGAGAGTTAGCTTGGTTAGCAAGTTAGATGTTAGAACCCATCATCATGAGCTATCAATGGCTCTTGCAAGAGCAAGGCCTTAGTAGAGGCTACCGGATTCATGTGGATTATCAAGTAAGTGGTTAGATGGTTAGTGGTTAGTAGTTAGATTGCCATGAGAAGAAAAGTTAGCAAAGCATCATGTAGAAGATGAAGGAGATTACATTGGAGAAGAAAGGAGGCACCTTTACATAGACTGTTACCATCTATTACATCAATCCCTCTCTATCTCTCTTTCTCTGAATCTCTCAGCCCTACTACAAGATCTAAAAAGAAGAGAAAATACAAGATAAATGAAATGAAGAGCACCTACCTACACTAACCTAAAACATAGAGAAAATCAGAACCTACTCCTAAAAACGAAAAGCTACCTCGTTCTGGACCTATGCAGGGGTTTTTATAGGCCTAGGAAGCCTCTGGAAGACGAGACGGGGCCACGCGTCGAAAATCGACGCGTGGTCCCACCAATGGGCCGCGGATCCGCAGCTATACCAGGGACTTAGGTCCCTAGTTTTTGGCAGGGGGTCCCCGTCGCTTCGAGAATGTTCCTGGTATATCCAGTTTCTGGTAATTTCGCCCGAAAATTCGTCTGACGTGTGCAAGAGTCTAAGTTCGACGTATCTTCTAGATGATCCCTTGCTTGGCCTCCACGAAATTCGAGATTAATTACCCTAAAAGGGGTTTAATTAAGCTCTTATTACTCCTTTGCCCTTGAACTCTTGATTTACCTGCAATAGAGACCAAAACACGGTTTAGACCGACAATTTATTCATAAATCGGTGGGGAAATGCGATATAAAATGCAGAATTGTAGACTAATCAACCAACAATCTTTCCTTTGGAGTCATCTCCGAAGGTGACGGTGCCACCTTCATGATATCTTGATAGGGTTATAAAGTTATTGATATCCCATGTCATTGTGCCTTGAGCAACAACTATCAAGATACTACCGCTCCTACGTCTTTGAGCTTTGGAGTATACCTGCATCATGTAATATATTTGTTGATTTTAGTACCCAAATTTTCTTGGGCCCTTTAATGTTAGCATTACGAACTCAAACATGATTATTTGAGGCATTTATTCTATCAAAATAAAATGTAGCCAAGTGACCCTTTCGGTCACAATAAGTGCATGCATAAATTCTACCATACATGATGGCATGATAAGTGTGTGGAGGGTGAACATGTTTGGTTTGGTTGTGTGTTTAGCATGATGTGAGTGCAAATGTTGTGACTTATGAGTATAGGTGTGTGTAGCATGAGTTTGTCTTTGGGATTAGGAAACATAGCCTCCAATCTAGATTTGTCAAATTCATATTTCTTTAAAACTTCTCCTAAAGAGTTAATTTTATTTTTTAGGATAGAACTCTCATCTTTATCTATTTGTGGAAATTTAGCTTTACAAGAAATCTTATAAGTATCAAAATCTTTTGAGTAGAAGTGAGAGTTGAAAACAAATCATCCTTTTTGTTGTGAATATGAAAATTTTGTGGTTAAAAGTTTCACTTTCCTTTTTCATTTTTAAATATTTCTTTTTAAGAAAATCATAATTGTGAGATAATTCTTCAAAGCTTCTCCTAATTCATCCATGGATAATTCACAATCGTCAATAGATAATTCGGGGTTACCTTATTTGTGCTATTATTTGCCATGAAACACATGTGAGCTGTGTTAACTTCTTCGTCGGATTCACTCTTCGAATCCCATGTAGCCTTTAAAGCCTTCTTCTTGTATGGCTTCTTAGAGGTGGAGAGTTTGCTCTTATTTTTCGGACATTCTACAACAATGTGCCCCAGCTTCCGACAATTGAAGCAAATGATCTTTTTTTTTTCCTTTCCTTACCATCTTCTTCTATTTTGAAATTTTGCTTTATTGTACATTCTCCTAACATTCTTCACAAGGAGGGAGAGATCTTCATCATCCTCTTCTTCATCATCTTCGTCGAAGAAGGTGGAAGAGCTTTTGAAAGTGATTACTTTTTTCTTTTGAGGATCCATCTCTTTTCTAGCCTTCTTTTCCAACGCATGGGTCTTAAGATTGCCTATAAGACCAATGAGCTCCATTTTCTCCTTGTCGTTTAGCTCCTTCAAGGTTGTAGCTTAGACCTCCCATGAGGATGGGAGTGCATGAATGATCTTCCTCACCTTTTGATCATTGTCAATACCGTCACCTAAAGAAGCAAGACTGTTAGTTATTTTTGTAAATTTTGTAACAATATCATCAATGGATTCATTTTCATGCATAATGAAGTTTTTGTATTGGGAATGTAAGAGGTCAATTTTTCCCTCTTTACTTGTGATATTCCTTCGTGAGTGACTAAAAGGTGAGTCCAAATCTCATATGCGGATTTACAGTGTATGACTCTAGCAATGTCATTATTGTTAAGAGCTTGAAGTAAGGCATAGTGTGCCCTAGCATTTGCGTCAAACTCTTTCGTAGTAATATCAGACCAAGTGTTCTCATCGCCAAGGGGTGCACTAAAGGGTTTAGTCACCGCTTTTCAACCCGGCTTCCTAAGGATTGCAAAAACACAGTCATCTTAACCTTCCATATGAAAAAGTTAAGGCCATCAAACTTGGGTTGGGCCTTAATACCTTCGGCCATCTCTACTAATGTGTATGAGAATGAATATGAAAAAGATGATTAGCAAATAAGGATCTCTCTAAGGTTGTTAAGCCAAGAAACTAGAGAGCAAAGCTCTTATACCAATTGAAAAACACCTAGAGGGGGGTGAATAAGTGTTATACTAATCAAATGCACTTTTAAAACTAGTTGAGATGAAAAATGCAAGCTGTCACTCAAAATAAGAAATTGAATCCAAATTTCCGGTGAAGGGCTCTAAAACTTCTCCTCTTTGATTTCTCTAGATGATGAGTTGAGGTGCTTAATTGCTTCCTTGTTGATATGAGTATAGACCGAAAATTCAAGAAGATGAAATGAATGCAATATAAAAAAATAAGACAAATAATATCACAAGTATAAAAATGTAAAGTAATAAAGAGCAAAAGAAATCAATCGCAAACACAAAAGAATTTGTTTCGAGGTTCGAGCCATTGTTCTACGTCCCCGCCTTCACCACTATGAAGGATTTCCACTATATCCACTAAGGAAACTTTCACACATGAACCTTACACCCAAGAGATTACAACTTGGTCTACTCAAGACTGGAGTACCGAACTCCAACAATACTATCCTCCATACACGAGGAACCATAACTCAATGAAATACATGTCACTTAGTGATCTACGAAGACCACAAACACTCTCTTACAACTTCTTATAGAGTGGAATATGATTTTAGGCTCAAGAAGCTAAGTGAGAAAAGAAAATCAGTCGAAGAGATTTAGAAGACTTAAAAACCAACTGAAAAAGCTTTTGAAAAAGAGGAACTTTGAAATGGAAAGCAGTGAAACACTTCTCTCTTGAAAACTATTGAAAACTTGATTATTTTTCTTGTGGAAAATCAAAACCCATGACCTCTATTTATAGGCAAAGGATAAATAAAGGATAAATAATATTCATAAGTGATACTAGGTCATTAGGGGTGAGTTTAACCATTTGGAAATAAAAATAGCCGTTGGAACCTATAAAAACAAAACAGATCCAAAATAGAGCCGTTGTGCCAACCTGCACGTCTGCCGGTCGACCGGTACGTCACTTGAAAAATAGTCGTTGGCTCCGATCGACCGCCCAGTCGACCGTAGGTCATTTTAAAAAGAAAATTTTGAACTGCCATCGACCGGCCCGGTCGACCGGACAAACAGAGAGTAAAGCACTTACAGTCGGTCGACCGGTCGGTCGACCGTAGGGGTTGACGGTCGACCGACCCGGTCGACTGACAAAGATGCACAGACGTGAACGCCCATGGCCAAAAGGCCCGGTCGATAGGCCGGTCGACCATTTTGGCCTGAAACAGATACGATCAACCGGCCGGTCGACCGTTATGGCCTGAAACAGATTTTAAACAGATTTTTGAATTTAAAATATTTTAAAATTATATTGTATTAGTTTGAGGGTAATGTAGCATAGTATAGGAAACAAAATCATGTTCTAAACTTGATATAAAAATTTGAAAAATTATGAAACATGTATTAATACCAAACATGTTACAAAACTAATACTACCCAATACTTATATTTTTGAAAAGTGTATTTTTATATGTGTAACTTCTTGAGCAATTCTATCATATCCTTACTCTTTAACATACTAAAATCTTACAGGGGTCTATGTGACTAAAAGATCTTCAATCGGGCTTTTCTATTTGCATTGTTGAGTGTATTGAGTTCTTGATCCCGTATTTAAGTCATCTTGAGTCAACACCACCTTCCTTTAGGTGAAGAAACTTCTTGAATCCTTAAAACTCTGAAATAATCTTAAATACTTAAACTTGATTAGTACAAATAACTATATATGTTTTGTTATCATCAAAACTCTAAAACTGAGTGATTGTAACCTTGGGCCAGCACCTTTCCCCAATGCCCCCGTCGACGTTGCTTTCTCCTCACCCTGACCCCGATGCAGAGTAATTTGTGGGTCGACCTGCATGGTCAGGTCACCAACGGGGTTGAAAGGGGAGCTGGAGCCCCTCCCGGGGGTCTCACGGGCGAAGCCCTCAGACCATTTTTTTTGGATTGACCTTTACAGATCTCATTTGTTCCTGTTCGTGATGAGTTTTGTTTGTGATCGATGGTAGTATTTAAATTTGAAAAGTATTGGGAATCATTCGATGCCAGTGAATGGGGGTCTGTTAATAATAGGGATGATGATCTGAGGATTGCGACTCATGTTTTAAGTCCTATGTGAGGACTGTGACTATGGTCATAGTCACAATCTTTTATTAGAAGACTGTGACTATGGTCGTAGTCCTTTTATTAATTGATAATTAGGGCAGTTTGTGAGGCTTGAGCTCATCGTTGCAGTCCTAATATGAGTTGATAAATTGTATTTTTTGTGAAGGTTGTGATCATGATCACAGTCCTATAAAAACTCAGAAATACGTCCTAATAAAGAGGACTGCGATCATGCTCATAGTTCTTATAAAGAGGATTATGATCATGATCGCAATCTTGTAAAAACTGAGAATATGTCCTAATAAAGAGGACCGTGATCATGGCCATAATCCTAATAAAGATTAAAAATAAGGTATTTTTGTGAGGACTGCAATCATGGTCGCAGTCCTCAAAAATAGTTTTTTTTGTGAGAAATGCGATCATGATCAAAGTTCTCTATATATCAGCAGTCCATATTTTCAAAACGGTCTGCTTTTTTCAAAACGATTATTGTGGTGCATTTTCATCTTTCGCCGCTGAGCAGTGCTTGCGCTTGATACGTAGGCGCACGTGGTTGGATTAAAAAGAAGGTGGCTGAAGTGAATAAAATTATAAAGCTAAGTTTATTTCTAATTATAATTTGACATAGAGGTTGTAGCGAAATGTCCCTTTTTAAAATTATATAAAACAAATCCTCAGACAAACTAGTAAAAGAAGAAGTTATTAGGAGTCAACCTTTACAATTACGCAATCAACTTACATGAAGCTTGTGACCTTCGAATTGATTAATAGAGAGAAAATCTTATACATATGTTGAGTTATACAAAAATAAGGTAGTATTAAACTCATCAAGTCAACTCACGAGGAAGAACAAAGAAGAAGAAAAAATGGGAAGGAAAAAAAAAAGAAAATCAATTAATCAGAGAAGATTCTTAAGCAGTATGGGAGCGAATATTTCCACCCCAAGAAGTATTTAAAGCACCCCACTTAAAACTCTAAATCTTGAATTACCCTTTTACCTCAATATAAATTGATTGATATACCCTTCATTTTTAATTATATAAAAACAATCAAAATTGATGAAGGCACTCCCACTACAAGTGATTAAGGCACCATTCCATCTTCTTTCTTCTGCACTCCCCTAAGTTTCAAACTCTAAAAATTTACCCTCCCTCACACTTAAAATCAACCTATATTTCGTCGTGGGCGCTAATAGAGAAGCAGGTAACAACTCTGGAGCTTGCCAACACCGAAAAGGTTATTTTACCGATTAAAATCATTCAAAAATTAAAATTTTGAAATAGGTTTCTCTCTGTTTGGTATTTGACTGTTGAACAAATACTACTTATTCGGTGGTTAACAACTGAACAAAAAATATTTGTTCGGTGGCTAACCGCCAAACAAATAATGTTTGTTCGACGGGGAGCAACCAAAAAAATAATTACAACAAAAACTATAATTTTCTGTTCGGTTGGTGAGAACCGAATAAAGACATAATGTTCGTCCATTCCTGGCTGAACATCAGCGCTCTGTTTGGTGGCACGCAGCCGAACAAAGACTTCATTCTATCGAAGATGCACCAAACATTGTTGTTTATCTACTTGCTCATTTTTTTTTGCAAATGGTTGTGTTGTCTGTTTACAGAGCGCTGCTGGGAGATTGGGTGCTCTGCCGCGTTTTTATGAAGAAGAGAACCACCAAGATAGATGTCGGCATCAAAGAGCATCATGAGGGACTACGAGCTATTGGTTTCATCAACTTCATGGGCCAACAGGGCGGCGGTCGACTTCATGGGCCAATAGGGCGGTGACCACCGCTGCCACCCTTCTTCATCCTTGGCCTCATACACGAGCAATGTCACAAATGAATCGAGCAAGGGAGAAGACACCACATTAACCACATGAAGAGAAGATTGCGTTCCTAATGTCCCACTGTACCAAGAACTTCTTCGCCTTTGGTACATAGCGAGAAAAAATAACCTTTGAGCTTTTTTGAACCATTAGGGAGAACTTGTCACACCCGGCAACCATAATACACATAAAAAGGGGTACGTGATGAGAGCCGACGACGTATTTTCAAAACAAATACATTAAGTTTTCGTACATTAATTCAAATAATAAGGTTTATCAATTATTCCAGTTAGAAGAAAATAAATACTTAATGTCACCAAGGGTTCCACTTATTACAACATAATAAAAACAATAGAAAACATAACCATAAAAGTTTCTCACATATGGAGAAAGCTAACTGCCTATTGGAGATCTGCGATATGCTCGAAGTACTCCTGATCTGTAGAGTCTCTAGATCAGAACCTGAGTAAGCAAATTTAGGGTCGTCAATAGCGACCTAAGTGAGTGATAAAAAGAGGGATATAAAGAATCATGCAAAAGTAACAACATGCATAGGTAGGTATAGTTTATCATACTAATAATTAGCATATTAGAACCATATTAAAGCACAGTAATGCACATTACATAATCATTTATAAATTATAATTTGTCCAGGTAGTCATGTCATCAAAATATCTGCGTATGTCTATTCTTAATGTCTTGTTGTTTGAAACTGATAATTGGAGACGGAAATTTGTATTTTAGGTGAGTTCTGTGAATACCCGAAACCACGACCCAATCACCTGGCGCTGAACCAGGTCCTACCACTAGGTAGTCAATAACAATAATAATATGTCAATAATAATAACAATATGAACAATACGGGATGTCAGTCATCCCCCAGAACCCTGCAGTGGAATCATTTTTCGGCTGTGCAACCTATATCTTAAGTCCACCCAAAATATCAACACCATCTTCTTTATCAATTTTCTCATCCCCAGGTGTAAGTTATCTAATGATTATGTCATTTAAGTTACTAGGTATGAACAATAACAATAACAATGACTATGTGACAATAAAACAATATCTTACCCACTGACAATGGTAACATGATCCCTTGTTCTTATGATCCAATACAATATGACCACTTCTACTATAAAGTCAACATATAATATAATAATTCAGTATCACATTCCTTTTCTGCAATTTCATAAATTTTAATTTCTTTTAAATATTTGCCACTAAATGACATTTTCACAATTTTAATAATTTCTACTTCTTTAAATAATTCAATGAATTCTAATCAAGAGGAATTCAGTGATTTCAGAAAAATTAATAATCTTTTTATACAACACCAATATTTATAATCTTACAAATTTCTAAATAAATTTCTAAACTCTAGAAAATTCAACAATCAATTTACTAAATTAACCATTCAATAATAGCAACAAATAGACAACTCAGAATAAACAAAATGATATATATAAAGTGAGTAAAAGAACACTCACCTGGGCTTATCACGTGTCCAATTAGCAATTTGAATAAATCTACATTAAATACATTCGAATTTTACATAAGATATCCTATTTGATGTTATTTAGTATTTTAAATTAAATACGAATGGTTCAGATCTTAAAACAATGTTGTATAATGATACATTGAGTTTATAAGATTATTTAGATTTTATTTACTGATTTTTGTGGGGTTTAAATAGTTAAAAACATGAAAATTTCTTAACAGGTCTGAATGTTGAAATAGGGGGTTTCAACTTAGAAGGCAGTGATTCAGTCTAAAATGACATGTAAATAATCTCAAAATTTTTCAGTAGATGCTAGGGGTTATTTAAATATTTATCCTTATTTTTGCTTATTTTTTTCAAATTTTTATTTAGTCTAAAATTATTTTTCAATAAATTAATATGTCTGTTTTGTATCTGGATCTCGATAAAATAGATTAGAACTCACAATATTTAGATTGGACAGCAATTGAGCTTTCTAAAATTAATATATTTTTCTGTTTTCTTACCTAGCCCAATAACCAGGCCCAGGGGGCTGCTCTCGGCCTGGCCGAGAGCAGGCCCAAATTTTGTTTTTCTTTTTTTCCCTTTTCTTTTTTTTTTTTGGCTTGGCTCAATGACGGCCTAGGCCACAGGGCCTGGTTATGCAGCCGTGTGCGGGTCCACACCCGCTGCACACACGGTCTGTGCAGCAGACTGCTCTCGGCCTTCCTTGATTTTTTTTCTTTTTTTAATTATTTTTACAAACTTTGAAATTTGTTTTTTTTAAAAAAGATTTCTATACTTTAATTATTTGATATACCTTATATACATATTTAGATTAATGGGCATGGTTCTAAAAATTTTCTTTTTGGAAGGAAAATTTTGAATATGTAAATTTTTTATTTTGATCCAAACTAATTTCTTTTCTTTTTAATATTCCAGTATTTTAAAAAAAGTTTTCTATAGGGTAATAATTATTACTTTTATATATTTTATTTAAATAAAGGTGCGGTTTCATAATGAAGAAAATATTATATCATTAAATCTCATGAAAAGAGAAATCTAAGCATGGTAATTTGAATTGAATTGAAAATTTTAATTCGTACAAATTTATTTTATTTATATTTTAGATGAGATTTAAGATTCATGCAAAGAGGAAATTAAAATGATATATCATTAAATTATAGTTCATACAAATTAATTTAGACCTTAGGGAAGATTTAGGTTTCATAAAGAAAAGAATTTTTAAATATAAATTTCATTAACTTCTAGTTCATACAGTTACTTTTATTTAGATCTTTAGATAAGATTCTTGATGAAAAATTCATGGAAGAGGAATCTAATCGTGACACTTCAATAAATTTTAGATTCATAAAAATTTGATTTACTTACTTAGAGTGATTCTCTTAGCCTGCTCCTCAATCTTCATGCCTCGGACACGTTCTCCGTCACGATCAATTCGAAGGAGGGTGAAGAGAGGATGAAGAAATGTTGGGTCTGAGTTTCTTTTTGTAGAGTTACGTTAATATAATATGATAAAATCTTTTAGGTTAGGATTTTTTTTAGCATGTAGGTTTTAATAGAAGAAATCAAGTTGTTAAGATAAAGATCCATAAAGATCTCAAGAGACCTTTCAGTTGGATTTGAAATTTAAATTAGACTTTAGGTTTGTTTAAATAAATTAGATCTCCTACCACATGCCAATGTGTCATTATGGTTTAGATATTAGAATTTGGTAAAAAGGAACATGAGTTTGAAACTTAGCATAAACAAATTAAGCACACAATATATATATATATATATATATATATATTATATATATATATAATATATATATAATATATATATATATATATATATATATATATATATATATATATGAGAGAAATGTAAATCAGCTGACACGGGAGGTAACTCCCTCCTATGTCGCACTCAAAAATCGTATTTTTCGAGTGAATTTTCAAGATCCAACCGCACATTATCTTCATATTCTAAGATATACATTATAAAAAATCAAGTGATTTGAAGTTCATTTACGTATTGATCTAATCGTTCCATTTTATTCTATTGTAAAAAACCGTTAATGTTTGAACCCAAAAAAATGGAGTAAAAAAACTTCAAATCACTTGATTTTTATATGTATATATCTTAGAATATGAAGATAATGTGCGACCGGATCTTGAAAATTCACTCGGGAAATTGATTTTTGAGTGCGATATAGGAGCGAGTTGCCTCCTGTGTCAGCTGATTTACATTTCTCTCTCTCTCTCTCTCTCTATATATATATATATATATATATATATATATATATATATATATATATATATATGAGAGAAAAATGTATATCAGCCCGCGGGCTGAGAGTACTCTCTCAGCCTGCGGTAACGTGGCTCAATTGTCACCTCACTGACTTGCGGCCCGCTTTTAGGGAGAAGTTAAATTACCAAATACCCCTTATGATAACTTTTCTTTATTGTTTATTATTATTTTTTCCCCTTTTATTTTGCCGCTCTTTATAGGATATAAATTACTTTTCGCCTTATTTCTTTACCTCTTTTTTGAAAGATCTAGTTTCTCCTTTTCAGCCTGGGATAAATTTTTTTTTGAAAATATATAATCTTTTCAGATCAATGTTTTCAGCCTGCGATAAAATTCTACTTTATAGTTTATTTTTTTTATATATAATGTAGTCAGAGTCTTTGGTCGCATTGTACATTTAAACTGCGACCTTAGTCAAAGACTTTGGTCGCAATGTACATGTTAAATACGACCAAGGTCGCAGTGTTGTTATTGATAAAGATGGCCAGCAACTGCAATCTAAGGTTGCATTACATGGACTGCGACTTTGGTCGCAGTACATTAAGTAAGTGTTTTCCTTTAGATTAACATGCATAGCGACCAAGGTCGACACTGCTGTTTTGGTTTAAGACTGCCGCCAGCAACTGCGACCAAGGTCGCCGTATTGTTGTTTTATTAAGTGTTGTTTTGGATTAAGTCATTTTTTTGAATCTAAATGAAAAATGAAAAGTTGTCTGTTGTCTGATGCGACTTGGAGTCACTCCGTGAGACGCGACCTGTCATAAAGATTTTATGAGATCGTTTTAACGTCAAGTCTACGTTGACGAACCCGCACCATTCGTTGTTTCCCGAAGCTGTTGTCCACGCGTCGGCTCTTCATTGAGACCATTAAGGCCGACGGTTCTGATTAATGAACCATTAATTATGGTTATTATGGGCTGGCTATAAATAGGGCTCACACTCTCCCTTTAACAGCCCATAATTAGACTGTTTTCATTTGAGAGCAATTGCTCTGAGAATTTCCGCCTTCTTCAGAGTCTCTAACAGGGGCCTGCCTCATGGATGAAGATGACCCTATGCACGAAGATGACCCAGAGCTTGATTGTCCTTTTTCAGGTTCGCTGGCCTCTGGGAGAATATTTTGGCCGGTGAACTTGATCGATGTTCGTCACAAGGGAAGAAGTCATGGTCCTCGACGTCCACAGTTTTTTAATACACGGGGACCTCAATAACACCACTGCTCTTATTCAACAAGGGCACTTTTGATGTTTAATCTTCTTTGTACTGCTATATTGTAACACTCAATCTTATTGTATAAGAGAGCGTTTTGTATCATTTTCACATGCCTGGAGATAAATGCCTGGACATAAATAAAAAGACCTCAATAACACCACTGCTCTTAGTCAACAATGGCTTTTTGATGTTTAGTTTTCTTTGTACTGCTATATTGTAACACTCAATCTTATTGTATAAGAGATCGTTTTGTATCATTTTCACATGCCTGGAGATAAATGCGTGGACATAAATAAAAAGTATATTTGTTTTTTAATAAACTATGACCTTTGGTCGCAGTCATGCATTGCAAACAAAACAACTTGGACCAGAGACGACACTGCGACCAAGGTCGCATAAGACTATCAGTGCAAACAGAAACAACTGCGACCAGGGTCGACATTGCGACCAAAAACTGCGACTCTAAGCAACTGCTGCGGTGACGTGTCACCTCGTCGCAGTATTGTTGTTGATTAAGACTAAAGACCAGCAAC
>JAVJIF010030715.1:0-75401 GCA_038442645.1 Agave tequilana | reverse complement strand
CTCTTTTCAGCCTGGGATAAATTTTTTTTTGAAAATATAAAATCTTTTCAGATCAATATTTTCAGCCTGCGATAAAATTCTACTTTATAGTTTTTTTTTTTATATATAAATGTAGTCAGAGTCTTTGGTCGCATTGTACATTTAAACTGCGACCTTAGTCAAAGACTTTGGTCGCAGTGTACATGGTTAAATGCGACAAGTCGCAGTATTGTTATTGATAAAGATGGCCAGCAACTGCAATCTAAGGTTGCATTACATGGACTGCGACTTTGGTCGCAGTACGTTAAGTAAGTGTTTTCCTTTAGATTACATCATAGCGACGAAGGTCGACACTGCTGTTTTGGTTTAAGACTGCCGCCAGCAACTGCGACCAAGGTCGCCGTGTTGTTGTTTTATTAGTGTTGTTTTGGATTAAGTCATTTTTTTGAATCTAAATGAAAAATGAAAAGTTGTCTGTTGTCTGATGCGACTTGGAGTCACTCCGTGAGACGCGACCTGTCATAAAGATTTTATGAGATCTTTTTAACGTCAAGTCTACGTTGACGAACCCGCACCATTCGTTGTTTCCCGAAGCTGTTGTCCACGCGTCGGCTCTTCATTGAGACCATTAAGGCCGACGGTTCTGATTAATGAACCATTAATTATGGTTATTATGGGCTGGCTATAAATAGGGCTCACACTCTCCCTTTAACAGCCCATAATTAGACTGTTTTCATTTGAGAGTAATTGCTCTGAGAATTTCCGCCTTCTTCAGAGTCTCTAACAGGGGCCTGCCTCCATGGATGAAGATGACCCTATGCACGAAGATGACCCAGAGCTTGATTGTCCTTTTTCAGGTTCGCTGGGCCTCTGGGAGTATATTTTGGCCGGTGACTTGATCGATGTTCGTCCACAAGGGAAGAAGTCATGGTCCTCGACGTCCACAGTTTTTTAATACACGGGGACCTCAATAACACCACTGCTCTTATTCAACAAGGGCTCTTTTGATGTTAATCTTCTTTGTACTGCTATATTGTAAGACTCAATCTATTGTATAAGAGAGAGCGTTTTTTTGTATCATTTTCACATGCCTGGAGATAAAATGTCTGGACATAAATAAAAAGACCTCAATAACACCACTGCTCTTAGTCAACAATGGCTCTTTTTGATGTTTTAGTTTTTTTTGTACTGCTATATTGTAACACTCAATCATATTGTATAAGAGATCGTTTGTATCATTTTCACATGCCTGGAGATAAATGCGTGGACATAAATAAAGCATATTTGTTTTTTTAATAA
Source organism: Agave tequilana (assembly GCA_038442645.1). Lineage (NCBI taxonomy): Eukaryota > Viridiplantae > Streptophyta > Magnoliopsida > Asparagales > Asparagaceae > Agave > Agave tequilana. Next base: position 74,123 of record JAVJIF010030715.1, on the reverse strand, counting down.
ACTACGACCTTTGGTCGCAGTCATATGCATTGCAAACAACCAACTTGGACCAGAGACTACACTGCGACCAAGGTCGCATAAGACTATCAGTGCAAACAGAAAGAACTGCGACAGGGGCGACATTGCGACCAAAAACTGCGACTAAGCAACTGCTGCGGTGACGTGTCACCTCGTCGCAGTGTTGTTGTTGATTAAGACTAAAGACCAGCAACTGCGACCAAGATTGCAGATTATTTTTTTAGACTGCGGCCATCAACTGCGACCAAGGTCGCAGTGTTGTTGTTGATTATTTATAAAGACCACCAACTGCGACCAAGGTCGCAGTGATGTACTGTTTTGGAGTAAAAGTAAAGACCAGCACTGCGACCAAGGTCGCTGTGTATTTTATTAAGACCAAACACCAACAACTGCGATCAAGGTCGCAGTTTATTTTATTAAGACTACGGTCAGAAACTGCGACCAAGTAGCAGTGTTGTTGTTGATTAAGACTAAAGTCCAGCAACTGCGACCAAGGTCGCAGTGTATTTATTAAGTCTGCGTCCATGGTCGCAGTATTTCAACCAATACATAGTAGTAAAAAATGTATACAGCCCGTAGTCTTTAGAAAACAGATTTATATATATTTAAAAAGAAAACAAAATACAATTTTTTTAACTTCTAATCGTCGTCATCACCATCGTAATCAGATTCGTCGTCAAGAGTCATGCTTTCGTCTTCTGTCTCTTCTCCTCTTCAGGTACAGTCTCATCGTCGCTTTCTTCCTCTTCATGTTTGTGTTTTGGTTCATCAATGAACTCCCAGAAAGCGTCGTCTGTATCAAGCTCAGATTCTGACCCGTAGCGAGACATTGTTTCAGAACTAAACATAAAGTCATCATTTGATGATTGGCTTCTTTCCGGTGAAGACGGTGGTAATGGTGAAGACATTGTTTGAATGTATTGGCTTCTTTCCGGTGAAGACGATGGTGATGGTGGAGACATTTTTGAATGTATTTTCCGAACAGTGAGAGTAACGAGTTTGAGCAAAAATAACTTAGTATGTTTTTAATCCTTTGCTCATGACCCTTTATATATTTTTAATCCCGGAATTCCAAAAGGTTTAAGCTCTCGGACCACGTGAATATCTCTCAAATATTTTTCTATCTTTTCCCAAAATTGTATACTTCCTAGGTGACTGTTCAGTTATCCACAACAGTTTAAAAGTTAATACACTATAACTTTAAATTACTTTGAACTCCAAAACAGTACATTATTGCGACAAAGTCGCATTGAGAACTGAGAAATGATTAACTGCGACCATAAATTGCATCCGTAGTAGGATTGCGACTATGGTCGCAGTGTTTAAGAGCAGCAGTCGCAGTTTGAAATCCTAATCCTCGTCATTATCACCATCATAAGTAGATTCATCGTCTTCATTCTTCTGCTCTTCCTCTCATCACTTATTTCCTCATCATCTTGCTGTTTTTGAGGTTTTTTTTTTTCACCGATGAACTCCCGAATGGATCGTCTCTATCAAGCTCTTCGTCTGACCCGTTGCTAGGAAGCGAGCCTACAGCATCAGAGGACATGCTTTCATCAAGCATGTCTCCGTCAAGTGGCAGAGGAATAATGTCTTCTTCACTAACCCACATGAAAACTTCATTATCATCATGAATGGAGGATCAGTAATACATTATTTGATGTAGTGAGATAGTCAAAAGGAGTGAAGTCCAGACTGGTATCAGATTCACTAGAATATCCTGAAGACAAAGGACCGGTGGGGGAACGATTGAAGTTGAAATCTAAGTGTTCAGAGGAAGAAGAGGGGGAAGACATGATTCAAGAATGATTTTTTTTTGGAAGTTTTTGAAATCAAATTGAAAAGGAAGAGCAAAATATAGTTTTTAGGTATGAGATAATATACTAGTAACAAGCATTATATAAAGGTGAATATTGTGAAGAACATGAATAGTAATAATAATTGTTAGAGGTGATGTTGAGTATGGTAAGAAGTGGTAAAAAAAAAAATTATATTTACTTGAAGATTTATGCGGGAGAATCCGAAGTACAAATTAACTTTTTATAGAATTGTTTGCCTATATCTTTAGATTACGTATGGTGCACATCTTTCCTTTCTCGAGATTAACATTAGTGCATCTCTTTTTTTCTAGACTGGTGTTGTATCACGGTAGATATAATATTATTACTTCTTTTACATAAGGCATGAGAAGAAAGATTGCGAATTTGGTCGCAGTACCGAAGGAGGTCGCATTGCTATACGATAGCATTTTTTTGTCTGGTATTCTTTATTCTGTATTAAGTCTGCGACCATGGAAATGTTTTTTTACTTTTCAATGCTAGAAGTCGCAGTCGTCATTTAAAAGGGTATTTTGTCATTTTGATTCACGATTGTTTAGGCGGGATTTTTTGATTTTTTTTGGCGCCCACACTCTGCGACCGATGTGTGGCCTATATTCAGCCACGTCCCGCAGGCTGAGAAACTCTCTCAGCCTGCAGGCTGAGGTACAGTAAGCCCTATATATATATATATATATATATAATATATATGTATATATACATACATATACATATATACATGTATATACATACATATATGTATATACATGTATATACATACATATATGTATATACATGTATATACATATATGTATATACATTATATATATATATATAAATATATATACATATATGTATATACATGTATATATATATATATATTATATATATATATATATATATATATATATATATATATATATATATATATATTATATATATATGTATGTATATACATGTATATATGTTTTATATGTATATACATGTATATATATATATATATATATATATATATATATACATGTATATATATGTGTGTGTGTGTGTGTGTGTGTGTTGTGTGTGTGTGTGTGTGTTATAATATATATATATATATATATATATATATACATACATACATATATATACATGTATGTGTGTGTGTGTATGTATGTATGTATATACATGTATATATTATGTATATACATGTATATATGTATATACATGTATATATATATACATGTGTATACATATATACATGTATATACATACATATATACATGTATATATATACATACACACATATATATATATATACATGTGTATATGTATGTATATACATGTATATATGTATATACATGTATATATATACATGTGTATACATATATACATGTATATAAATATATATGTATACACATGTATATATACATGTGTGGGTGTGTATACATATATATATATAGGAAAATATACCTCATCCGCCAGCTGAGAAAGACTCTCTCAGCTGTCACTTCAATATGGTCGTAAACTTACTGCAACATGGTCTCAGTCCACTGTAACATGGTCGCAGTCCTAAAAAATTATATATTTTCAGTGTAATTAGGACTACGACCATCGTAGCAGTCCTCAAAAAAAGACTACGACTTTGGTCATAGTCCTTAGAAAAGACTGCGACCCTGGCAGCAGTTCTCATAAAAATACTGCGACTTAAATCACCGTCCTCATATAAAACTGCGATCATGGTACCAGCACCCAAAAATGTGGTTGAAATTCAGCCACGTTGCGCCAGCTGAGAGAGACTCTCTCAGCTAGCGGCTGAGGTACAGATTCCTTATATGTATGTGTGTGTGTGCGAGCGCGCGCGTGTGTGTGAACCATGCTATTGGACTATACTTTTTAGATTCAAAATAGACTCAAGAGAGTGTAATGTGGGGTCTTATCTTAAAAAAATTTCATGTGCGTAGGGAGTTAGGTGTTTTGTGGGAGTTTTTCCGATACGATTGATGAACGGTCAATTCGCACCACAGGGTTGAAGGGATCTGAGTTATCAAAAACTGATAAAGATTTCAACACAGAAATAAAATAAAGACATGAGATTTTTATGTGGAAACTCAAGTTGAAAAAATCACGGGAAGAAGAGAAAGAATTCACTATTGTCAAGAAGTTACAATGAATTTTACATAGCTCTTACAATCTCCTTGATTCCATCCCCCTCTCGTTCGAGGAGAAGGTATATTTGTACTCAATTGTCAGCCTGGGGGGAGTTGGAACGATAGAGAGATTGGCGCAACTGCCATGATCTTCACGTGCAAATTTGTTATAACTGCTGCGATTGTGAGCGCTTGATTGTTGGGATCACCTGCCAAAAATCCTCCTCAGTCCATGACTGCGCAGGATGTTATGATCTTGGGGGAAGTCAGGCTGCGTAACTGGAAGCGAGAATCAATAAGGGGGATGTAGTTGTCTTGCTCGGAGTGAAAATCTCTGAAAAAGAGTGACCTGGGACGGTTGGAAGCATTGGAGTTCTCGGGGTGGAGGTGTCCTCGGAAGGAGGTGCGTCCTTGGGAACAATTGAATGTTCTCAGAGGAGGAGCGGCTTTGGGAAGGTGCTCAGACTTTTTTCTTTGGCCCGCAATGGGTCTGCCGGTACATCGAGTTTGTCGCTTGTTCAGGATGCTCCTGATGAGGTGGAACACGTGTCGCGATCTTGAAGAAGATCAAAATCTGACTACTACAGATGCCCCTCTGCATCCTCCTTATTGGCATCAGAAGGAGAGGAGCAGACTAATTCGATCTTCTAAAATGACGACTTCTCTGGGTAATCGGAACGTCCTCTGTACTTTGTGGGAGAGCAGTTGAAGTGACTTTTCGTATTCTGAACTCATCTAGAGATTGATGCAGGTGACGATCTGACTCATTATTGCGTAGCTTTGAAACTTAACCCGGACGCACTGTGGCTGGAGGACAGCTGGGAAATGAATAAATGGGATCTTTGCGTCATGATGAATGAGATCGTGCGGCAGCAGTTGTTGATATCTGGCTGATGCGACATGTCAAAAATCTTGGGACTGCTAATTTGACATGCTGAAAATCTTGGATCTTGGACCAACTTCTTGAAAATTTAAGAAATTGAATAGGAAATGCTCCGACTTCTCCATCTATAAATAGGGTGAATCTTTATGATGAAATCTACCCATCTCTAAAGAATTTCTTGCCCCAAATTTCTTGTTCTGGTGGGTTGCAATGTCCTTCTTCTTCTTCGTCCGGTGGAGGAAAGAGAGAAAGGATGAAAACAGTTGGTGTTTGGTTGTACTGACATGGATGGATGTTCTGCAATTGTTAGGAGCATAAAATAATATTTTATTCAAAAGTGGAGTACATAGAATAAGGAATGGAAGAAAGTATGCCCTGCAGTCTAGAACTTGGATAGTCAATCGATCGCCTTGTATTGGGCGATCAAGCGCTGCTCCTGAAAAAGGTTGAGTGTTTAGTTGTCCAGATGCTACTTCTGAAGTGAGGATGTACTCTTTGGGTAAGCCCTGTTGGAAGAGCTCCTTCATGTATCTTTGGAGGGCACAACAGTGGACAGTTTGGCACCTTTTGCAGTCGTAGTAGGAACATCATTCCTTCGACTTGGGAAGTGATGGATTATGTAGGATTGGTCTTGGGCGTCTGACCCAGGACAGGTTTTTGATGGTGTTAAAGACCTTGTTGATCGCGAGCTTTAGTGGAGTAAAGCGTTCCATTGATCTGTAGTCTCGGAGTGGATTTGGAGGGAGAATCGAGAGTGCCTGCCTCGTGTGAGCAGGTTGCCCCCTGTATTGATCTTGAGTGTGGTCGGAAGCTTCGTGAGGAGACTTTGACTTTCTCCCACCATCGCCTGATTTTGTAAAGTGATTATAGGAAGCCTTCATCATCTCTTCAAGCTGGATGTAAGGCTGAGCTCGGGAAAGGACCTCGCTCATCTTGGCGACATTATGCTTCAGGAGCTGTTTGTACAAAGGATGCGTGATTTGTAGCTAGCTGATGAACGCGAGCATGGAGAATTCTTCACCATAATTGGAGGCTTTGGTTAGCTGGCTCAGGATGAAGTTGATATACGACTTGAAACTATCTCCTTGCCTCATCTTGATGGAGATGAGATGATGGGTATTTCTCTTGACTTCTTTACGAGAGGTATACTGAGTGAGGAATGCCACCATCACCTCCGTGAAATTGTGGGGAGAGCGCGGTGGCAGGGAACAGAACTAGTCTGAGGCTCACCTTTCAGGCTGGAGGAAAAAATGAGGCACATGACTGGATCGTTATGAGAGTAGATCACCATCTTGTCCCGAAAGTGTCAGATGTGTTGAACTGGATCATTCACTCTGGAGTAGTAGTCGAAAGTGGGAATCGAGAATTTCCTCAGGAATTCACACCTTTGGATCTCTTCGGAGGTCCGGCTCCGCGACTTGGCCTCCATGATCCGCTTCTGGATTAGCTCGTCAGGGCAAGGAGATTGGGAGCTTGCCCCCGTTTGTGCTGGATTGTTCTGGATGGCTGTGACTTCGGCTTGGAGCTATTGGTTGAGCAAGTTCAACTTTTCTTGCCCTCGGAGGATGTTTTTGATATCGAGGAAATCTGCTACTGCTTCCGATCAGATTGCACTTGTTTCTTCATTTGCTCTCTCACCTTGTAGAGCACCTGAAGGAGTTAGTCTTCACGCTATTATGAGGGTTAGATGCTGGCGACTGGCTCTTGTGGTGATGAGGAGCCAATATCCTTGGTGACATGCGGTCGATCATCAACAAGTTAGAGAATCGTGCCCCCAGCAGTGCTGGCGACTCTACTTGTCATGGCGGCGTTGTGAATGACCGTCTGCTTCTTCGATACCATTTTTCTTTGAGAGAAGCTTTTTGAGGAGGTTCTAGGTTGTTAGAGAGATCTTGAGTTTAAATCTCAGCTCTCAATGAAAACACCAACTTGTGGTGAGAATTTTTCTGATACGAATGATAAACTATAAATGTCGCACTACGGGGTTGAGAGGATATGGATTATCGAAAGCCGATAAAGACTTCAACACAGAAAGTAGGCAAAGATATGATTGAAACAATTACTCTTGAGTTCAACTCTCAATGAAAGCACCAATTTGTGGTGGGAGTTTTTTTCGATACGATTGATGAACCGTTCAATCTTGCATCATTGAGTTGAGGGAATCTGGATTATCGAAAGCTGATAAAGATTTCAATACAAAAAGCAAGTAAAGACATGAGATTTTTTGTGGAAACCCAAGTTGGGAAAATCATGAAGAGGAGAGAGAATTCACTATTATCAAGAAGTCACAGTGAATTTTACTGAGTTCTACTATGGTTACATTCTCCTCGATCCCATCCCCCTCTTGTTCGAGGAGAAGGTCCATTTATACACAATTGTTGTCCGGGGGAGTTGGAATGATGACAAGATTGGCGTAACTATCGTGATCTTCATGTGTGAAATTGTTATAACTACTGCGATTGTGGGCGCTTGATTGTTGGGATCACCTGCCAAAAATTCTCTCCCATCCATAACTGCGCAAGATGTTATGATCGAGGGAGAAGTCAGGTTGTGTAACTGAAGGCGAGAATCAAGGAGGGCGGCTTCTGTAGCTGTTTTGCTCGAAGCGAAAGTCTCTGGAAAAGAGTGGATCTCGGGACGGTTGGAATCATGGGGGTGGTTATTGCTTGTGAATGAAAAACCTGCTTGATAACACAATTAGCACAGTTACTTTTTCTTGTTTATCTTATTTTTGAATGTTGCTCCTAAAATCATAATGTTTTCTTATTATCCATCCATGTAGGATTTTGATTTTATGACTAGTCATGAGATTTTATCAAATGATGTAAACAATAATAAGATAATAATAAATAAAATACAACAACAGCAGTAGCTAAGCCATTTGTCCCAAGTATTTAGGGTAGGCTACATGAACCAAAAAAGAATTACGCCGGATCGGGCACATGGATCAGCTTTCTCCACTCATTCCTATCGAGCAATATGTCTTCACTAAGACTTTTAGTCTCTATATCTTGTCGTATTACCTCCATCCATGTTTTCTTTGGTCTCCCCTGCGTTCTTTTAACTCGTCCTAATTTGATACGCTCTACTCGTCGGACTGGCGCATCTGTAGGTCTACATTGCACATGACCAAATCATTGTAGGCGGTTTTTTCTCATCTTTTCTTCTATAGAGGCTACACCTATCTTAGTACGAATATCATCATTTCTCACCTTATCTCTCCTCGTGTTACTACACATCCAACGAAGCATGCGCATCTCTGCTACACTCATCTTCTGGGCATGATATCTTTTTATAGCTCAACATTCTGTGCCATATAACAAAGCTGGCCTAATAGCAGTCCGATAAAAATATTACGATCACATAAAACTCCTGTTGCGCTCCTTTATTTCAACCAGCCAGCTTGGATCGTATGGTTGACATCACTATTGATCTCCCCATCCTTTTGGATAATAGAACCCAAGTACTTAAAATGACTGCTCATCGGTATTTCTTGACCGTCTAGTGTCACAGTACTATAATCTCAGATTCTCTGTTTACTGAATTTACACTCCATATACTCTATTTTGGTCCTACTTAATCTAAGACCTCGAGATTCTAGAGTTTGCCTCCATAAAAATCTACTCAAAGTCCATGTTGATTTAACCACTCTCAGAATATTACTCGAAGTTGGTACTTTGATCTTCTCGATCCTTTATTTGCTCATCAGTCTTCTCTTCATGACCTTGAAACTATCTACAACATATCGAGAATCATTCTCAATTTCCTCCCACATCCAATTAGAACCTTGTCATATGAGAGAACATAAGAGATCTGTAAAAATCTTTTTTATTCTCAAAAGAAGAAGATTAGAATGTTTCTACGAGATGACTATCTTTTGGATTCTTTCTCTAAAATTTCTTATGCACCTCCTCATGTCCCTATGAAAGGACATATTTAGCACGTCCTATAAGCCCTTGTTTTATTAGGAAAACAAGTATGGGCGAATTTCATCCATTAAATGGAACCCCCTACAATCCTAACTGTACCGAAATCCTCTTTCCACTTTCTCCCTAAGGAAACCAGTTACCAAAATATGGGGAAGCGAATATTGCCACCCTAAAAAGTAATGAAGGCACCCTAGGATTAGTGCACCCCTAAATTTGGTAAAAGCCCTCGCAAAAAATTCAAAAACCCCCAAAATGCTCTCTTCGTCTTCTCCTCCTTCTCTCCCTCCCATGCCTTCTCTCGCAGGCGACTACCCCCTCCAGTGGCCCTCCTCCTCCCGCCCATCTCCCCTTCCCTTCCCCGACCTCCCCCTTCCCCCTGGATCTCCCCTCCTCCCTCCTCCTCGCCCCGATCTCTACTTGATCGGGGAGGGGGGGAGGGTGGGGAGATGGGGGGAGGAGGGGGAGCCCCGGAGAGTGGGGATTGCCGGAGTTGAAGGAGGAGGGAGATTGGAGAAAGAAGGAAGAAGGGAGGAGGAAGGAGGAAGAAGCATTTTGGGCTTTTCACAAGGGAGAAATGGTCAAAAAAATAATGGCACACTTGTAATTTTTTTGGGGTCTTTCTCATCTCTTGGGGTGGCAATATCCGCTCCCAAAATATGGGAGATAGGGGAGATGGCCTGCCTTGGGTTGACTCGAGTTCGGGTTGGGTCAGATGCAAATTAATTCAGATCCGAACCCCAATAAGTCAACATCTCCTACTCAATCACACTTCCCTTTTCAATAAACATCTTGTATAACATGTGTGCACAAGAGAATACTAAATGCAAGTAGAGAGAGGGTACACCTTATGCTATGTTACCCTGAGAAACACTATCCCAACAAAGTAAAGGGAAAAAAAAGAAAAAAAGGAAGCAAATCAACCAAAAGTACAATCCATGCTACTCAAGTTTATATTGACACCATTATCATTATCACCGATGGATTGCATAGCTGGTGGGCCAGTCAAAACAAGTAATACTATGATGTATGTATATATTAAAGTGTGTAACAAGAAAGTACTATTTTGTTATGTAGTAATTCAGTACAAGGACTTTTGTGTAAAACTTCATATATATTATATTATCCCAATGATGAGTCACTGGACTTCGTTCAATCATCATTCACTGCTTCACCAATAGCCGGTATATTCCTTGGGCTTGGAGTCGCTGCTATCATTCTAAGAAATTTTACTGCAAAACACGCTGTTTTTAGGAAAGTGATAGAGGGAGACTCAACTGAACTTATTAAAGGCATCTTTTTTTTCGTAAAGAAAATCTTAATTTCTCTACTGAGCATGAATTTTGATGAATGATTAAGACTTTCTCTATGAAAAAAAGGCAGCTTTTTGTACGATCTAAAATTTTAATGATTTTTATGAAATGAATTCTCTTTAAAAAAAGTGAAAAAGAAGAATATGTTTCTATGTAATCTGTCTTTACTTTTTCTCTCATTTCTCACTTTTCCCCCTTTATTATTCTACTTCTTTTGTACTTTTCCTTTGGTATACTGATTAGTACATGTCTATCACACTCCCAATTAGAGACTCGTTTACTAATTAACATAAAAATTTATAAGCTTACTCTTTTAGTAAGTCTTTTAACGAGATCCATCTACTGAATAGTTAAACAGCCATGAAAACGATTGACATAAGAGTTTTTCTGTAAGGAAAAGCGGGAGGATGTAAAAAAAAAAATGTAGGCAAATTTGCAAAAAACATATAGGCAAACTCAAAGAAAAGGTAAGCAAATTTGAAGAAATTTTAAGGTAAGGAAAATTTAATAAAAGTAGGAAAGTTTAAATAAATGTATACAAATTGAGAAAGAAGTAAATTTACAAAAAAATGTAGGCATATTTAAAGAAAGGTAGATAAGTCTGAAGAAAGGTAAGCGGTTTTGAAGAAAGAGAGGAAAATTTAAAAAACATCGATAAATTCTTGAAAATGTAGGAAAATTTAAAGAAAGGCATACAAATTCAAATAATGGTAGGCAAATTTGTAAAAATGTTGCACATGTATAAAGAAAGGTAGATAAATTTGAAGAAAGACAAGAAAAATTAAAGAAAATAATACAGACATTTTTATTATAAAGTAATCACATTTATTAGGGGTGTTAATGTTTTCTGGCTTCACATTGCTTAGAATTTATATTTAAAGAAAAAGAGTTGCACTACATCACCTTGATTAGAATTGCGCTTCCGCCTTTATCCTCGACCAAACACATGACTGGATTTGTCCAAATAATTTTTTTAAATTCAAAGAGAGGTTGAGAATGAAAAAAAATAAAGATTGAGTATGTAGAATGAGTAGAGGTAGTAGGAGAAGATGGATCTAGTGAAGAAACAGATCATAGACGGAACTATCATTAGTAACCTACTTATTTTTTCACTATCTCTTAGATTTCCCACCTTTATTTCTTATTTTCTATTTTATAGAAAACGAACAAGATTGGAAAAATCCAAAAAATGTAACCAAGTTGTTAAGAAGGAAACCAAATTTTCCTGCAGCCTACTATTTTTTTTTTTTGACGTCATCGTATTTAATGTGGCTGATGTAACAACTATTAGTGTAATCTGAGAAAAGAGTAAGGGTAGTATTGATATTTTGATTAAATTGAATGGGGTTATCGGCACTTAAAAAAGACGAGGGGTTGGAGGAATTTTCTATAAATCTTAAGCGACTGGAAGCATTTTTCCCTTTTTCTTGTTGCTTCACAACGCAAGCGACCTTCTCCTTGGCATTTTTCTGCCCTTTTTTTTTAAAATTAAAAACAAATAAAGCTTCTTTCAATCTTTTTGACGGTTTCTCGTGAGTACAGATATTCACACCCACAAAAGTGCTCAACACGTCCAAACATTGAGGTTAAAATTTATTAGATTCTTTCAACCTTAACTTAAAAGATTAAAATAGACAAAAAATAATTTAATACTACAATGGAGAGGGGGTACTACATACTAACACATATATAGAATGACAGTAGATCAAGAAACGAAACCGTATATCTTATGAAGAGCTTTGAACTTCTCCTTAAGACTCCTCACAATTAAGAGTTGAGCCGCTTAATTGCTTTCTTGAATTCAATGCTTCCTTTCATGCATGTTACACACACATGGCCTCATATAGAGATGACTTCAATGCTAAGGCTCTACCTATGTTTGATGGCCTTAACTTTCCCATATGGAAGATCAAGATGAAGATTTTCTTAACATCTCTTATTAGGGATGTTTCACTAGCCATAAAAAGAGAGCATAATGAATCTGACCATGTGACCGACCTTTGGCCTAGAATGTCTCCAAGGCATTTGAAGCCAATGCTAAGGCAACATATGCCTTAATGCAAGATTTCAATGAAGATGACCTTTCTAGAGTTATAAACCGTGAGTCTACTTTTGAGATTTGGAATATTTTGATTGTCAGACATGAGCAAGTTAAGAGAGCGAATATTGACTTACTCACATCACAATATGAAAGTTTTCAAATACATGGAATGAATCTTTAGATGATATGCTTAGTTGTTTTAGTAAAATTACTAATGATCTTATTTCTCTAGGTGAATCAGTTTCCAACAATCACAAGATGTGAAAGATCACTCGATCACTTTTCAAATCGTGGGAAGTCATGGCAATGAACTTGAAAGAGCTAAACAATTCCAAGGAGATGAATTTCATAGCATTCATTGGCAACCTAAAGACCCAAGAATAGAGCTTAAAGCACGAGAGGAAAGAGAGCATCAAAAGAAGAAGAACGTTGCATTCAAGGTCTCCTCTTTTGATTCCGAGGACAATGAAGACCAAGAGCAAGATGGAGATGTAGATCCTTCCATACTCATAGGGAAAGTAGGGTGTTGGGATTTGGGTCGAACAAATAGTCCCACATCGGCTAGACATGGGGATGGTCTTGGGTTTATAAGGATTTGGGCAACTCCACCTAACAGACTAGTCTTTTGGGATGGTGCCCCGAGTCCTTCAAGTGGTATCAGAGCCATGCCCCGAACTTAGTCGTGTGTGTGGGTGATGTTCGACGATGTAGATCCCCCAATGGCGCAAAGGCGCAATGGGCCTGCCCACCCCACTGGCGCAAAAAGGCGCAATAGGCCCCTGTGAAGCTAATGTTGGGCTCTCGAGAAATTTGGCAGTGGTGCTCCTTTACAATGGGCCTGCCGGCTACCACGCGGTGTAGAGGAGTGACCGACTGCAATGCTTCACATAAGGCGTGTCGTAGTCTCACGCAGTGAAGAATTGGATCTCGATGGAGCATTTGATCTTCCAGTGTGAAGATAGTTGAGCTTGCAGGGAGACTCTTTGTTCGAGGGGGGATTGTTGGGATTTGGGTCGAACAAATAGTCCCACATCGGCTAGACATGGGGATGGTCTTGGGTTTATAAGGATTTGGCAACTCCACCTAACAGACTAGTCTTTTGGATGGTGCCCCGAGTCCTTCATAGGGTGCATGATCTACAAGTGATGACACAAAAACTACAAGAAAACTAGGTGGCAAGGCAAGGAAAAGAGGAAAGACAAGGAGGAGATCGGTCAGTGCTATCACTGCAAGAATCTCGGACATCTCACTGGGAATTTCCCCGCAATAGAGATAAAAGTCTCCACATCAATGAAGCTGTACAAGAAGAACGTATTGAAGGCTATAGGTGATGATTTAGAAAGCGAATCTGGAGAAGAAGTTGATATTGCCGATGTGTGTTTTATGGCATAAAGTATGGCACACATATGCTACCATTTGACTCTACTTTAGATGTAGATTTAACTTTTGATGATCTTGCATTAGCATTTGAAGAGTTGCAAGAGCAATATAATCAGCTTATGTTAAACATCTTAAACTTAAAAAAGAGCATGATTCATTATTATTTAAATTTGATATTGCATTAAAGAAAAAGAGAGCATTTCAATTTCTCATGTTAACATTTTAAAGAATTTTGAATTGCATATGAATAGCTGTCATGTTAGGAATGCTAAGAGTTCTATTGATGTTAAGAAATTGATGACATGAAAAAGAGAGTGAATGATTTGAGCTCAACTTTGAGCAAGTGTACTTTTGATAAAGATAGATTCAAATCTTTGTTTCACAATAAACAAATTTCAAAATTATTTTCCGAATTGATAAAGGTCGCAGGCTTGATTTCTCAATACAAAATATTTTTTCACTTGAATTATTTGCTTGCAGCAAGAAAAATTAGTAATTGATCGTTTGAATGCTCTTCAGTTGAATTGCATAGCCATTTGCATTTTCCACGCCTTCTCAGACTTCTTGTCCCTCTGAGAGAGGCACTACTATATAAATATGTGGCTTTGTAGGAAAATTTAGATACGTATGAAAAAGAAATTAATGGTATGAAAAAGAGGTGAATTATTTGAGCTCAATTTTGAGCAAGTGTGCTTTTGATAAAATAGATTCAAATCTACGTTTCAAAGTAAACAAATTCCAAAAAAAAATTTCCAACTTGATAAAGGTCGCAGGCTTGATTATTTCTCAATACAAAATTATTTTTCACTTGAATTGCTTGCTTGCAGTAGGAAAAAATAGTGATTGATCGTTTGAATATTCTTCAGTTGAATTACATACCCTTTTGCATTTTTCACGCCTTCCAGACTTCTTGTCCATCTGAAAGAGGCACTACTATATAAATATGTGGTTACGTTGCAGACTTGATTATTTTTCAGTTGAATTGCTTACTTGCAGGAGAAAAACTTAGTAATTGATCGTTTAGATATTGTTCAGTTGAATTGTATAACCATGTGCATTTTTGACTCCTTTCTTGTCCCTCTCTCAGAGGCACTACTATATAAAGAGCAAGGATTTTAGTTCATCGTCCTCACAGCAAAAATACGGAGAAAAAGAGGAGAAAAAGGAAAAAAGAAAATTGAAAGCCTTCAGCTTAAATGGGTTATGAGTTATCCGACGAGGCGTTGGCCACCGTTGTGCCAATCGTAGTGTTCTGGGTATCCGTGGGGTATATGAGCTGTTGGCTTATTTGCTCCCGGATTCTCACTTGCACATAGAGGAGGACGTAGCTAAGAACACCGTCTCCAGATGGACTGTAACCAAAGGCGCCCTCTTTAACAATACTATTCAGATCGCTTTAGTGTCTCTTGCATTGACGGTAACTATCATCTTCATCAATGTGTGTGTGTGTGTATGTGTGTGTATATATATTCGTACATGTGTGCATATAAATATGAAAGCAATAACAAAAGTGGGTTCTATATGGCAACGGATAATTGTTACTGATTCTGTATGCAGGTTACTAGAAGTGACACTAAAGGGAGACCAACGTCACAACCTCCCCTCATCGTTTCCGCATGGCAATTCCTCGTGGCTATGGTTATCTTCGACTCGTGGCAGTACTTCATGCACCGATGGATGCACACAAACAAGTTCTTGTACAAGTTTCATTCCGTCCACCACGGCCTAATAGCACCCTACCCCATGAGCAGTATTTACAGCAATGGAATCGACCAATTTCTAACTGACATCACCGGCGGCCTGCTGTCCAGGCTCATCACCGGCATGACTGCCCGCACGAGCATTTACTTCTTCTCGTTATCGATCATCCGGGGCGTTGACCTGCATAGCGGGCTGTTCCTCCCCTGGAGTCCCTTTCAGTTGTTATTTGGCAGCAACTCTGCATTCCATGCGACTCACCACCAGCTCGGTGGTTTTCAGGCCAACTTCTCCCAGCTTTACTTTCTTTTCTGGGACAAGTTTTTGGGTTCATATGCGCCGTACTCGGTGGAGAAGAGAAAGGAAGGAGGCTACAAAGTACGGGCCATCAAGGATCTGTAGAATCTAGATATAAGCCTCAATATATCATGTTCTTATATGTCATGTTATATTATTTATACACACAGTATGTGTGTGAAAAATAATGGTTCTGAATAGGGTAAAAAAGAAAATGGAGACATCTGATGTACACCATTCACTACAAAAGAGAAAGAAGATAACAAGCAGTCACCAAAGATTCGCATAATTGAAGGTAGTGTCATATACTGTGAATGCCTTTGTTGATGATACTTGTTGAGTGTGACACACTTTCCTATCTTTTAGTAGTCTTTAAGCAAAGCCTTAACCCGAGTTCAAATTCCACTGAGATACTTTCAGTGAAGTGCTATGCTTGTGGATGTACTACTTGCGGTGATAAAGGTGAACTTGTTGCATCGATAATGATTGAACTTAAATCAAACTGAAGAGCAACTGTAAAAGACACCAGAGTTTCAGATAGAATGATCTACAGAAACAGGGGCAAAAAAAAAAAAAAACCATTGCACAACTTAATTGATTCTGTTGCATATCCCAGCCACCAGATTTCTTTTTCTCGAAACTGAAATTTTATTTTCCACTATGTAACACTAAACGATCTGATCAATAGTTTTAATGCTTTAGATGCAACTCCTATCTAGCTTCCTGATTTTTGAAGAGCAGCAAGATAATCACCCACTTGAACAAATAAATCAAGAGAAGAAGGGCAGGACAAGGAATCTTAAACTTCAGAATTTCATGACCTCTTTTTATTGTGAACTTTAGAATCTGTCATGGACAGAACTCAACAGAAAAGTGGAACCCATTCTCAGTTCAACTAGATGTTCTCTACACACACAAACTATTTACCAACAGTTTTTTCAATCCCAGCATGCAACAAAATACATGTACATGTGTAGCTATCTTTCAATACTTTTACCTGTAAAAAAGTAAAGCTAAACAAGCAAAAGAGAGAGCATCTTGCTTGCTGCTGCTAACTTTTAAGCAGTCTCCATGGGCTTGTTAACCATCGGAGGAGCACACTTGGCGCTTGAAGGCGTGGAATTTGAACGCCGCATCCAGGTGAGGAGAGGGAGCGGTGGTACCGGCACCGGAACAAGCCCTGGTGGGTCGTCGGAGAGCACAGGCACTGCCCTCCTCCGCCTTTCGGGGAAGGGAGGGATTCCTTCTCATATCATCACCATTTGGAGAGGAGACTGGTGCCATTTCTTTCTTTCAGAAGTTCTCTATGCCTTCAGTTGTGTTTATATATGCCTTTATGCTGATGGCTTTCTAGAGAGAAAGAGACGGCAATGATACACTTTTATGTCCCATATCTACCTAAATGCTAATCTAGTGTAGTTTATTCTCAAAATAATCTTAACCCAACTTAAGTAACTCTCTTTTGATTACTAAAGTATGGGAATCCCAGAAGCAAAGTGGGCAATAATTCATGTAAATCAAGAACAGGTGTTGTGTTGTGTACTAGTCTACGGACTAATATACTATAATCTAAACTTTTAAGTGGAGAATGGATCTTATTCAACTTTCTTTCTTACTTGCTTGCTTGAAAAAACAAAGAGGTACACTAGCCTTTTATAGGCTTCAAAGAAAAAAACTTACAAGAATACCAACCATCTACTTTAATGTTGGGATTTGGGTCGAACAAATAGTCCCACATCGGCTAGACGTGGGGATGGTCTTACGTTTATAAGGATTTGCGCAACTCTACCTAACAGACTAGTCTTTTGGGATGGTGCCCCGAGTCCTTCAAGTGGTATCAGAG
This sequence comes from Agave tequilana, assembly GCA_038442645.1. Lineage (NCBI taxonomy): Eukaryota > Viridiplantae > Streptophyta > Magnoliopsida > Asparagales > Asparagaceae > Agave > Agave tequilana. The sequence goes on along the minus strand of JAVJIF010030715.1, from coordinate 56,781 downwards.
CCATGCCCCGAACTTAGTCGTGTGTGTGGGTGATGTTCGACGATGTAGATCCCCCAATGGCGCAAAGACGCAATGGGCCTCATCACCCCAATGGCGCAAAAAGGCGCAATAGGCCCCTGTGAAGTTAATGTTGGGCTCTCGAGAAATTTGACAGTGGTGCTCCTTTGCAATGGGCGTGCCGCCTCTCACGTGGTGTAGAGGAGTGACCGACTGCAGTGCTTCACATAAGGCGTGCCGTCATTCCACGCAGTGAAGAGTTGGATCTCGATGGAGCATTTGATCTTCTAGTGTGAAGATAGTTGAGCTTGCAGGGAGACTCTTTGTTCGAGGGGGGATTGTTGGGATTTGGGTCGAACAAATAGTGGGGATGGTCTTGGGTTTATAAGGATTTGGGCAACTCCACCTAACAGACTAGTCTTTTGGAATGGTGCCCCGAGTCCTTCATTTAATGCCATAAACAAATGACAATAATGCATATATGACTCTTTAACTTCTCCAATTCATAATGACTTTTCATTTCTTCAAATTGATGATGACTCTTCATTCCTTCTAATTGAAGATGATGATTCTTCATTTCTTTCAATTGATGATGACTCTTCATTTCTCTTAATTAATGACGATGACTCTTTATTTCTTTCAATTGATGATGACACTTCATTTCTTCTAATTGATGATGATGACTCTTCATTTTTTCACCTTATGGTGTCTCTTCTACTTTCAAAACTAATGTTATAAAAGATATTTTTATTTGATATTCCAACACGCCCCCTCAACTCAAAATGTTTTCATACCGAGCATTTCTTTTAGCCTTCTGAAAGGTTCAATAGGCAATGGCTTGTGAAAATATTTGCTACTTGCTCCATAGCATGATAATACTCCAACTCCACGGTTTTCTGCTTTACATGGCTTCTGAGAAAATGAAATCGTGTATCTATATGCTTGCTCCTCCTAACAGACTAGTCTTTTGGAATGGTGCCCCGAGTCCTTCATTTAATGCCATAAACAAATGACAATAATGCATATATGACTCTTTAACTTCTCCAATTCATGATGACTTTTCATTTCTTCAAATTGATGATGACTCTTCATTCCTTCTAATTGAAGATGATGATTCCTCATTTCTTTCAATTGATGATGACTCTTCATTTCTCTTAATTAATGATGATGACTCTTTATTTCTTTCAATTGATGATGACACTTCATTTCTTCTAATTGATGATGATGACTCTTCATTTTTTCACCTTATGGTGTCTCTTCTACTTTCAAAACTAATGTTATAAAAGATATTTTTATTTGATATTCCAACACGCCCCCTCAACTCAAAATGTTTTCATACCGAGCATTTCTTTTAGCCTTCTGAAAGGTTCAATAGGCAATGGCTTGTGAAAATATTTGCTACTTGCTCCATAGCATGACAATACTCCAACTCCACGGTTTTCTGCTTTACAAGGCCTCTGAGAAAATGAAATCGTGTATCTATATGTTTGCTCCTCCTATGATGTACTAGGTTCTTTGCAAGTTGGATGGCTGATTTGTAGTCCATAAATATTACAGTCGCTTCTTCTTGTGGATGATTCAAATCCTTTAAAATGTTGCGCAACCAAATAGCTTCACATACAGCAGATGAAGCTGCCACATACTCTGTTTCGCATGAAGATAGGGCCACAACTCCTTACTTCTTTGAGGCCCATGAAAATGCAGTTGATCCAAGATAGAAGACATAGCCAGTGGTGCTTTTTCTCTCATCTTGGTCACCTCTTCAGCGCTATCTGAATAGCCTACTAACTCTGCAGTTTCACCATAAGTATAAAATAGATCAAGGTTAAGTGTGCCTTTGATATACCTTAGAATCCTCTTTGCAGCTAGCCAATGAGACTCCTTCGGTGTCTCCATATAGCGACTCACAAGTCCGACTCCATAAACAATATCAGGCCTTGTGATCGTCAAGTACCTCATGCTACCGACTAGACTTTTGAAAAAGTCGAGTCTACAAAATCTCTATTTCCTTCTCTTGATATCTTCATTCCTGTGGCTATTAGGGTGTTCACTGGGTTGCAGTTACTCATCTTGAATTTCTCCAAGATCTCCTTCATATACTTCTTTTGAGATATAAATATCCCATCTTGTTGTTGCTTCACTTCAATACCAAGAAAATAGGACATCAATCTATTATCCGTCATCTCAAATTCATTGAACATCGCCTCCTAAATTCAGCAAGTATCTCGGCGCTACTTCTTGTGTATAACAAGTCAACATAAAGATCAATTATTAGAAATTCGCCTTGATGGTTCCTCTTCATGTAGATGGCATGCTCATAAAGACATTTGGTGAAGTCATTTTGATGAAGATAACCATCAATTCAGACATTTTATGCCCATGGTGCCTGCTTTAAGCCGTACAAAGCTTTCTTTAGGTGATATACTTTGTCTTCTTGCACTTTTACCAGAAAATCTTCTGGTTGTTTTACATACACCTCTTCTTCAAGAATACCATTGAGAAATGCTGACTTGACATCTAGATGATATATCTTCCACCTGTGATGAGCTGCAAGTGAAATTAATAGTCTCACAGTGTCCAATCGAGTAATTGGTGCAAAGACTTCTTCATAGTCGATGCCGTATTTTTGTTTGTAGCCTTTCGCTATAAGCCTCTCCTTGTACCGATCAACTTCACCATCTGTTGTGCGTTTGATCTTGTACACCCATTCGACACCTATTGCCTTGTGATTTTGTGGAAGTGTTGTCAACTCCCATGTGTCGTTCTTCTGGATGGCATGCATCTCCTCCTTCATTGCTGATAACCAACAATCTTCTTGTTGGAAAGTGAGAGGCTCATGATCAGTATATAAACAGAAGAGATTAGTCTCTCCATCTTCTTCTATCTGCTCATAGATCTCCCGAGGCTTCTCATTTTGATGTGATCTCGTTGCACAGAGGACTCGCTACTGCTACCTTCCCAAAAGATGAAGAACTCTTGCTAGAGACAGTGTAGCATGTTGAGGAGATGGTGGTGTAGCTGGTGGTGGAACCTCATGCAGGGGCTCGTCAGGTTTATTCCTCACGGGTTGCTCTTTGACAGTCTCTTCATTGCTCCAACTCAATTCTTCAGCTTCATTGAAGACAACGTCTCTACTAACCACTAGTTTCTTAGTTAGTGGATTGTAAAGCTTGTCTGCCTTCGACTCCTTACTATACCTTATGAAAATGCATTTTTTACGATGATTGTCAAGCTTCTTCCTTTTGACTTCAGGTACTTGAGCGTATGCAACACACCCAAAAATTCGTAGGTGTGCGACATTAGGTGTGTAACCGCTCCATGCCTCTTGAGTAGTCTTGCCCTTCACTTGCTTCATCGGGCACCGGTTGAGCAAGTAAGTTGAACATGCCACAGCTTCCGCCCAAAACTGCTTCGGCAGCCCCTTTTCTTTGAGCATGGTTCTTGCCTTGTCAATAATAGTGTGGTTCTTTCTTTCTGCGATGCCATTTTGCTGTGGTGTGTAGGCAGTAGTAAACTGCCTCTTTATGCCTTACTCCCTGCAATATTCTTGAAATATATTTGAGGTGTACTCACCACCTCGATCAGATCGAAGAGTTATTAGCTTGTGACCACTCTCCGCTTCAAAAAGAGCTTTAAAATTCTTGAAGGTAGTAAGGATAGCAGATTTTTCTTTAAGAATGTACACCCACAGCTTTCTACTGAAATCATCGATGAAGGTAATAAAATATCTATTACCTCCTAAAGAGACGGGATCTAGTGGTTCGCAGATGTCAGTATGAACAAGTTGCAATGGTGCCTCCGCTCTCCACGACTTTCCACTGGGAAAAGGAAGTGTGCTTGCTTGTCAATTATGCAAATTCACAAGTCTGACTTGATGGATCAATTGTTGGTAAACCTCGTACCATGCCGGCTGTAGATAGTAGCTTCAGGCCGCTGAAGTTTAGATGACCGAAGCGAAGATGTCACCTCCATAACTCATTCTTCATGAGTCCTTGAAAACACTTCTCAACTTTCATGTTTAGATGCAAGGGAAACATGCGGTTTCTTGTCATCTTAACACAAGCTATAAGACCTCCTTTTGTATTTTTCAACCAAAGATGGTTGTTCTCTATATATACTTTATATTCTTTTTCGAGTAATTGACCGATGCTGAGAATATTACTTTTCATGTTAGGAATATAATAAACATCGAAAATATACTCGGGCTTACCATCCTTTTGGTAGATTTTGATCTTCCCTTTGCCTTTAACGAGGAGTTTTACAGAATCTCCCAAGCTCACACTTCCATGAACTCCTTCTACGAGTTTCATAAAAAGTTCTTTCTTCATGCACATGTGGTTGCTAGCACCCGAGTCAAGGTACCAAACATCATTCTGAACACTTGAATCATCATGAGTAAGAAGAAGAGTAGAGTTATTACCCCCATCATTTGTTGCTTCGGCGAGATTGGTAAGATCTTCAGTTCTGTGCCAGCAATTCGAGGCATAGTGTCCAAATTTTTGACAGTATTAGCATTGGACGTTCTTGTTGTTTTCACGTCCATATGTAAATCTTCCTCAATTGCTTCGTCCTCGACCCTAAAGCTTTGGAACTCAACTTGATTTTGAGTGGTTCGTTGTTGGGGACCACGTCCCTTGCCTCTCCCACGACCACGACCTCTACTATGTGAGCCTCGATCATTTAGAGTCAGCTTTGACTTTAATGCTTGTTCCAAGACTATGGAACCAGTCTTCTTTTGCAGGCGTTGCTCATGAACTTGGAGAGATCCCAAAAGCTCCTCTATTGAGATCTCCTCCAAATTCTTGGACTCCTCAATTGCCGCTACCACGTGCTCGAACTTTGATGTGAGGGATCGGAGCAATTTTTTCATCACTCGGATGTCCTCCATCTTCTCTCCATTTCTCCTCATTTTATTCACAATTAGAAGTAATCGTGAATAATAATCAGAGATTTTTTCTTCATCTTTCATTTGAGCGGCTTCAAGATCGCCCCTCAAAGTTTGGAGGCAAATTCGCTTCACCCGCTTGACTCCTTTGTAGATGGTAGCAAGAATTTCCCATGCTTCCTTTCTCGTCGTTGCTTCGGCAACTCTCTCGAAGGTAGACTCGTCCAATCCTTGATAGAGTAGAAAATGAGCCTTGCTATCCTTCTTTCTTTGCTCTCTAAGTGCATTCTTCTCTTCGGCGATGTAGGCGGCTTCTACCTCCGGTGTGGGTTCCTTGAACCCATCAAAGATTAGCTCCCATAACTCTTGAGAACTAAATAGAGCTTTTATCTGAATTGACCAACTCTCATAGTTATCCTTCAATAACTTGGGAACTTGTGGATTAATGAGATTGTTGGTGGAGGCCATGAGGAGAAGAGGAAATGGAAAAGAAATTGAATTGTCTCTGATACCAATTGTTGTATACTACGGACTAATATACTATAATCTAAACATTTAAGTGGAAAATGGATCTTATTCAACTTTTCTTTCTTACTTACTTGCTTGAAAAAACAAAGAGGTACACTAGCCTTTTATAGGCTTCAAAGAAAAAACTTACAAGAATACCAACCATCTACTTTAATGCCATAAACAAATGACAATAATGCATATATAACTCTTTAACTTCTCCAATTCATGGTGACTTTTTATTTCTTCAAATTGATGATGACTCTTCATTCCTTCTAATTGAAGATGATGACTCTTCATTTCTTTCAATTGATGATGACTTCATTTCTCCTAATTGATGATGATGACTCTTCATTCTTTCAATTGATGTTGACACTTCATTTCTCCTAATTGATGACGATGACATTTCTTCACCTTATGGTGTCTCTTCTACTTTCAAAATTAATGTCATAAAAGACATTTTTATTTGATATTCCAACATGTTGATCAAGACAAGACAAGAATTATTGTGAAGTGAAAGCTTAAAAGATTGTTGAGTGAAGACCAATTGGGTTGAGCCAAGTCTTAACCCCTTTATTCTTGTTGTTTTAGCTCAGAAAGTAAACAAGATCAATTTTGGTTCCATGTGTCACAAGTGAAAGCAAGACACTGCATAAAACTAACTATGCTGACAATTCACAGCTCTCATGTCTCTATGGACATAGTGAATGTGAGATAATTTATTATACCCTTGCAGCATGAAAGAGATCTAGAGTTCAAATACCACTCATGTTAGAGAAAAAAAGAAAGTGATTGGTAGCAATCGATAATTTTCGTGGCCTAGGATGGGCCCTTATCTCGAAAAGGATTAGTGGAGATAACAGAGTCGTTAAGGCTAAATCATAAGATAGGAATCACACTAGGTGCCAATCTTCTGAAATAGTAAAAATGGAGCTTACACCTCTCCCATTTGAAAGGTGGCAGATGCGTGACGCAGTCGAGTTATATGGGAAGAAGAGATGGACATGAGAAAACGATAAGGTTCAGTGAAAGAGAATGGTATGGTGGAGGACGAGATTCTCTCAGAAGATTGACGACTGGCAATAATGAAGTGAGAGAGTCATTTTCTCCCGTTTGTCATCTGATTCCGCTTGCTTTCTCATCTTCCAAAATGCTCCATTGTGGGTCAATCTCTTTCGTGGTGCCCATCAAAGCAGCGATGCTATCAATTATGTGCCAGAACTAGTCTCTGGTTACATAATGTAAAGGCCTCCCCCTTCCATTCACTCTTGCAAATCTCTTCCTGTGATGGAAGTTGAGGGTGCTAGCTGGCCCATCATGAGAATGTATAAAGGGAGCTGACTCCTTTTCCAAGCCAACCCTCATCTACCCTTCGGGGACGGATATTGCCATCGCAAACCCACCAGATCCGGGCACCCACATTCATACCCCTCAAAATTTAAAAATGGCAAAAATATCCATCTTATTTTTCTTTCTTCCTCTTCTTCTCATTTGCCGCCGTCCACCCCCACACCACCTCTCCCCTTCTTTCAGTCGCAGTTGGCCGAACAGAGATGTTTTTTTTTGGTGTGTGTGTGGTGGGGGGCGCCGGCATAGGCTCACCGCCTTTTGCCAAGAAAGAAAAGGGAGAAGAGAGTGAATGACATTTTAGACTTTTTCACGAGGATAGCTATGTTAAAAAAATAATGACACACTTGCAAATATTTGATAGGTGCCTTCATCATTTTTTGAAGTGGCAATATCCGTCCTCCTAACCTTCGCTCAAACTCAGGCTGACCCAAATCCCCTTAAGGGATTCTGTCAGATTACGGGTGGAGGTGCTCATACCAGACAGTTTTAACTTTTAAAAACTTTAAAATTATAAGTCAATTTCTATGCTAACCATTATTCATTTGTACCATTTTCTCTTTATAAAACTTCAGCTCAGAAGAACTCTAATAAAGAAAAATCTTTGATGTGATGCAAGAAACGGGCTACATAACTGCCTAAACTCTAATTGTTGTGGAAATATGCTTGAGTTTTGATTTTTTATTGTAATGTGTGAACTTAACAAGAAAGCAGCCGGATGCTAAAATTAAGGGAGCTAATTGCTAAAATCATGAAATTCATTGCTTCAAAAATGATATAGCAATATATATATGAACCATGCTATTGGACTATACTTTATGGATTCAAAATAGACTCAAGAGAGTGTAATGTGGGGTCTTATCTTAAAAAAATTTTGTGTGCAATTCACAGGGAGTTAGGTGTGTGGTTTTTCCGATACGATTGATGAATGGTCAATTCGCACCACAGGGTTGAAGGGATCTGAATTATCAAAAATCGATAAAGATTTCAACACAGGAAGAAAGTAAAGACATGAGATTTTTTTGTGGAAACTCAAGTTTGGAAAATCACGAGAAGAAGAGAGAATTCACTATTGTCAAGAAGTTACAGTGAATTTTACAGAGCTCTTACAATCTCCTAGATCCCACCCCCCCTCTCGTTTAAGGAGAAGTTCTATTTGTACTTAATTGTTAGCCTCGGGGGAGTTGGACGATGGAGAGATTGGCGCAACTGCTGTGATCTTCACATGCAAAATTGTTATAACTTCTACGATTGTAAGCGCCTGATTGTTGGGATCACCTGCCGAAAATTCTCCTCAGTCTGTAACTGCGCAGGACGTTATGATCGTGAGGGAAATTAGGCTGCATAACTGAAAGCGAGAATCAATAAGGGAGGTTGCTGTAGCTGTCTTACTCGGAGCAAAAATCTCTGGAAAAGAGTGACCTCGGGACGGTTGGAAGCATGGATGTTCTTGGGGTGGAGGTGTCCTCGGAAGGAGGTGCAGCCTCGGGAACAGTTGAGTGTACTCGGAAGGAGGAGCGGCTTTGGGAAGGTGCTCAGACTTTCTTTTTAGGCCCGCAATGGGTCTGCCGGTACGTCGAGTTTGTCGTTTGTTTAGGATGCTCCAATGAGGTGAACACGTGTCGCGATCTTGAAGAAGATCAAAATTTAACCACTACAGATGCTCCCTCCGCCTCCTCCTTCTTGGCATCAGAAGGAGAGGAGCAGACTAATTCGATCTTCTAAAATGATGACTTCTCTGGGTGGTCGGAACGTCCTCTGTACTTCGTAGGAGAGCAGATGAAGTGACTTTTCATATTCTGAACTCGTTGGGAGATTGATGTAGGTGACGATCTAACTCATTATTGCGTATTTTTGAAACTTAACCTGGACGCACCGTGGCTGGAGGACAGCTGGCAAATGAATGAAAAAGATCTTTGCGTCATGATGAATGAGATCGTGTGGCAGCAATAGTTGATATCTGGCTGATGCGACATGTCAAAAATCTCGGGACTGCTGATTTGACATGCTGAAAATCTTGGATCGTGGACCAACTTCTTGAAAATTTAAGAAATTGAATATGAAATGGTCTGACTTCTCCATCTATAAATAGGGTGAATCTTTATGATGGAATCTACCCATCTTCTAAAGAATTTCTTGCCCCCAAATTTCTTGTTTTGGTGGATTGCAATGTCTTTCTTCTTCTTCATCCGATGGAGAAAAGAGAGAGAAAGGATGAAAACAGTTGGTGTTTGGTTGTACTGCCATGGATGGATGTACCGCAATTGTTAGGAGCATAAAATAATATTTTATTCAAAAGTAGAGTACATAGAATAATAAATGAAAGAAAGTACGCCCTGTAGTCTAGAATTTGGATAGTCAATCGATCGCCTTGTATTGGGCGATCAAGCGTTGCTCCCGAAAAAGGTTGAGTGTTTAGTTGTCCGAATGCTGCTTCTGGAGTGAGGATGTACTCTTTGAGTAAGCCCTGCTGGACGAGCTCCTTCATGTATCTTTGGAGGGCCCAACAGTAGACAGTTTGGTACCTTTTACAGTCATAGTAGGAACAATATTCCTCCGACCCGGGAAGCAATGGATTATGTAGGATTGGTCTCGGGCGTCTGACCCAGGGCTGATCTTCGATGGTGTTAACGACCTTGTTGATCGGGAGCTTTAGCTGTGTAAAGCATTCCATTGATCTGTAGTCTCGAAGTGGATTTGGAGGGAGAATCAAGAGTGCTTGCCTCTTGTGAGCGGGTTGCCCCCTGTGTCAATCTTGAGTGTGGTCGGAAGCTTCGTGAGGAGACTTTGACTTTTCCCCACCATCGCCTGATTTTGCAGAGTGATTATAGGAAGTCTTCATCGCCTTTTCAAGCTTGATGTAAGGTTGAGCTCGGGAAAAGACCTCGCTGATCTTGGCGACATTATGCTTCAGGAGGTGTTTGTACAAAGGATGCGTGATTTGCAGCCCGCTGATGAACGCGAGCGCGGAGAATTCCTCACCATAATTGGAGACTTTGGTTAGCTGACTCTGGAAGAAGTTGATGTATAACTTGAGAATGTCTCCTTGCCTCATCTTGATGGAGATGAGATAATGGCTATTTCTCTTGGTTTCTTTCGAGAGGCATACTGAGTGAGGAATGCCTCGCTCACCTCTGTGAAATTGTGGAGAGAGCGCGGTGGCAGGGAACAGAACCAGTCTGAGGCTCACCTTTTTAGGCTGGAGGAAAAAGTGAGGCACATGACTAGATCATTACGGGAGTAGATCACCATCGATTTGAAAATACACCTAGAGGGGGGGTGAATAGGTATATGGCTAATCTAATGACAAATGATGAATTAAAAACTAATTGCAACACAACAAGTGTAACCAAAGAGTGTAACTGATTAAGACTAAAAAGGTGTGTTTATTATTTAGTAAATGTATTTGATGTACCCTTTCTTGTCTCTGTTATAGTATAGGACTATACCGAGTCGATTCTCAGGGAGAGCTCGCGATGGAAGCTTTACGTGTGGTAGTGAAGTGAACAAACGAGTATTCTTCTCTTGCTTATAAACTTAATGAAGCAAATGAAAAAGAAACTAAAGAAAAGATGGATATGTTCATGGTGGAAATCGTCGGAAAAGAAATCAAGAAGAGGATTTGGTATTCACAAGAAAAGAAATGAAAGACTTGGATGAAAGAGAACCATGACTAGCTTACCTTACTACCTTACCAATTCTTACCAAACTCCGTGATAGTGAAGGCTTGCCTCATGTTGTCACTCCATCGGCGTGGATTCGTCTCGCGCGTTGACCTAATTACTTTCTCACTTGAATGACGGTGGTTTAACCGTCGGAGAAGAGAAGATCATACACTTGCAAGATGAAGAAAAAGCAATCATCCATGAGTTAGTGAAGATGGCAAGGCTAGTAGTAAACTAGTACATGGTAGGAAAATTAGCTACAACAAGCCATAAGAAAAATACAAGAAAGCATGAAGTAAATTGCAAGTAATTAAAGAAAGCAATAAAGAACGCAATTAAAGAAAGCACATAGAACTAGAACAAAGCTTCAAGTAGAGGAAGGAGGATGGATCAATCCTTGTTGCTTCAAGTGTCACCCTTGATTACACAAGCTCTCTCCCTCACAATCACTCTCTTTTACATTGAATTCTAGGGAGGAGAAGAGGGATCTAAAGAACAAAACCTAAAGAGAAAAATACATGAAAATTACAATACTAAACTAATCTCCTCTCTTCTCCATTCAGTTCTTACACGCAGGTCCAAGGTCCCATATTTATAGCCCCTGAGAGAAGATTCGAGAGCCTGGTGGTTACCACAAAATTCGGATCTCAACGGCCACTGTACGGCCGCGCCCAAGTCGCGCCCCGCGGCAAGATCCTGGCCGTTGAGCCAGATCTTTCTGTTGAAGGTTGTTGAGAGTTAGTTTGGCCACGTGGTATATCTAGAATCTTCGTTTGTTGGGCGGATCTTTCTGGATCTGGATTTGAATTTGGCTTTATCTTTAATCTTGATTAATCACTTAATTAGTGTTAATTAAGTGATTATTTGGATATCTCTCCATTAAGTGTGTACCTGTAAATATGTAGAGAAGAGGAGTAAAAATCACATATTTATTTGTAATATGCATGGGGATTATGATGTAAAATATGCAATATTGTGTACTAATCACACCCCCACACTTATTCTTTTGCTCGTCCCGAGCAAAACAAAGAAAAAGAAAATCTATACTACCAGTTTATTATACCACTTTCGCAGGTGACGCGATTGCACTGAGCATGTGCAACAAGCCGTTAAACCTCTAGATTACCCTAGAGGAGGAGTGTTGTCTCCTGAGGGTTTTCAGCGGATTGCACCCACAAAATCCATAAAGAAAGAAGACAAATGTTAGTGTTTTGAAAATTCATTTTGAATAAGAGACATGTTTATGAACTATTTTCGCAAAAATATAAGTGATCCTAGGTCATAAGTCCACCTATAATCATTCTTCCTTAAACTTAGTATCCATGCAAGATCTTGTTTTTAATTAAGGTAAGAATTCAAAATTGGATTGAATATTTTTATCTTTCATAAAACCTAGATAGTATGCACACCGTGTAAGTGAAGATTTCTGGGATTTCAACTCTAACCATCAAGCCATTTATTTATTTATATATATATATATTTTTTTTATGCTTTTTTCTTCCCTTAGTTTAGGCTTTCTAGTCTACCCTTGTAACGAGCCTTTAACCGATGACTCCCAAACCAGACGGTCTTAGGGCACCAGATGAGAAAACATCCCTCGGGTTTAAGGTCTCGAGGAGAAAAGGCCACGAAACTAAAGGGGATTATTTATTATCACCATTAGGCGTGAATAATCATGCTTCTTGAGGCATAATTATCCAGCTTAATAAGTGAGATCACCGTTAGGCGTGAGTAACCATGCTTCTTGAGGCATAGTTATCCAGCTTAATAAGTGATCTTTTATTTATATATATATATTTTTTTTTTCTTTTTTTTTTTATTTATATGGCATTTTTGGTCTTTGTCTCCATCCCAAGAAATGTGTAAGTGTGAAGTGCATATTATCTAAGGTAAAAAATGTAAGATAAAAATATCTCCTCAATTTTACTTACTTAGCCTATAATTTTCAAACAAGATCTATTACTTCAACTAGGCTTAAGATGTCATAATTAAGGCTTTCTTAATCTCTAAGATACATCTTAATTTTCTTAAAAATAGAACAAAACTTTGTCTCTTATTTCAAAAAGTTTTTATTTTTTATATTTTTTTTTTATTTTTTTTAATTTTGTAAAAGAAATGTAAAAGAAAGAAAATCTAAAAACTCTATGTTAGTAAACCCTCCCCCACACTTATTTCATGCATTGTCCTCAATGCATCGTGATATATGTATGCATGAAATAAAAATGAAGAGGGAAAGAAAAAATTACCTTAAGGTGGTGGTTCCGGTGGTGGTCTGATTGGTCCACGAAACATGGCCCAATCATCTTTTCTTTGGGTTTTCAGGAACCCACCAGAAATCTCAGAAATATGACCCACTAAAATGATGTATGCATGTGTTATTTTAATTATGTACATGACCCCATCTAATTTTAAGATTTTCCTAATAATTTCAGAGTCAAATTTATCAAGATCCTTGTCCCAGAATGGATTATGAAATGATAGAATGGTCGACTTGGACTCAGAATGAACAGGAACTAACACCGACTCAGGGAAGTGAATTAAGTCAAGTGATGGTGCAGGAGTCGAAGTGAGTTCAAAAATTGGGTCCAAGTCAAGAAATGAAAACTCAAGTCCACAATCATTGTCCAACAATGGGATGTGACCTAATATGGGTGATATCTCTTTACTTCCAATTTTAAGAAATTCAAGCTCATCACCGTACAATTCTTCAAAACTTAAGTCAACATCTTCCTTAATAATTGTACAATCAGTTTCAGAAGTAAAGAGATCGAGAAAATCAAGGTCACATTTCTCATTGAGTTCAATTCCACAAGATGGAGAACTTGCCAAAATGTCAATAGAATCTTCAAAAGTGTAGAATTGGGCAAGTTCAATATGATCCTCAAAAATGGATGATTCAACTTCATTGTGAATTGTGAAAGGATCCAAGATTGACTCCGGGAAAAGATTGATGTGAGGTAGAGATACCGGAGTCATTATCGAATCAGAAAAGAGGATTGAATCACTAAGTTGGAGTTCAAGATCACATTCCTCATGTAATTCAATAAAATGTGGAGAACTTGCCAATTTATCAATGGAATTTTCAGGAGTGTAGAATTGGTCAAGTTCAATGTGATCATCAAAAAAGATTGATGATTCAATTTCACAATGGATAGGAAATGGATCCAATTCTGACTTGGGAAATGGATTGAAATCAGGTAAGGTTATGGAAGTCATGATTGAATCAGGAAGTAATATGGAATCATCAAGTGGAAGTTCAGGATCAAAATCATGTTCCAGTTTAATTTCAGAAAAAGGAAAACTTGCCAAATTGTCAATTGGATCAGAAGTGTGGACAAGTTCATTTTTAGGAAATGAGAAACTTGCCAAAATGTCAACGGGATTTGAATTTTGGACAAGTTCAAGTTTAGGAAATGAAAAACTTGCCAATGTATCAATTGGATCTGAAGTTTGGATAAGTTCAGGTGATTGTGCTGAAATTGAATCTGGATTTCCAAGATGACAAGAGTCTTGAGTCATATCAATAGAGTGTGGTATAACTGGATTAGTCAAATGTTGATAGGATAGAGTTTCCTCTTTCCTAAGAAGGTTATCCAATTGTTCTTTCACACTATTGATAGACTTGGCATGTGATTTTTGATGTTGTAACATAGACTCTTGCAAGATGTCTATACTCTTTTCTAGAATTGATGTATCTTCAAATGATTGTTCTAGAATGGGAGTATAGGAATCTTGACTTTGGAAAGTTTGTGAATAGTGTGAGTCAAAATGTGTCGTGATGGAAGAGTAGACTCACACAAGAAATCTTTACTCGTTTCCATGACAAATGGTTGTTCATTAGGAAATGGTGGAACTGAGTAAGACTCTTGAAAATACTGTGGAACTGGAGAGGGAAATGGTTCTGGAAGTGTTTGCTCAGCTCTCTGTAAATTAGCTTCTAAACTCCTTAATAAGTCAGATTTTTCTTCAATTGGTTCAGAAAAAGGAGTATATGAAGTGGAATCGGGAAATGAATCTTGTGAATATTGTGGACTTGGTGGAAATGGTGGACAAGGAGGTTGATAATTAAACTCGGGGGACTGGAATCCCCAATAACTCGATGAAGAGTTGAAATTATTTTGGACATTATAATTGTTAGATGGGGTGTATGGGTCATATTGATTCGGATAAGGCCAACCCGGTGTATTTGGATGGTGCATATTGTAAAACACCGGGTTGGAATTATCCGAATAAGGAGATGGTGTGAAATATGGATTATTATTGAAAGAATTTTTGAAGGCCATATCACACAATCACAAACAAAAACAAACAAACAAACAAACAAACAAAAGAAAGAAAAATTCTAACCTAAGTTAGGGTAGACTTAGACCTAGACGACTCCTAACAAATAGACTGTCCACAGGAGGTTTAGTGTGGACTCTAACCACAAGCTAATCAGCCAGGGAAGGGTAAGGTTGGTGGGAGGTTTTCCGTCCGAAGACGTTCCTTAATTAAGTAACCAGCAACCTTCGGGCTTTCGGCCCTCAACCCCTTTCCTAGACACCGATTTTGCAAGAGTTAAATTCCAACACTTTTCCCCCTTAGGATAATCTCCTAATTGAGTCCGAGATGTCCCTAGGGCCAACGTCTACTTTTTTATTAAATTAGGCTTGGGTTAGTGAGTGCTTGGGTAAATGGTTTTCGGGCTAAGGAAAGGGTAATGACCTCCCCCACCTTATCTTATTTACGGGTTATGCCCTTAAATTTGAATTGTGCAAGTGTACAAGAAATATAGCTAGGATACACTCAAAGCAAGAAAATCAAGCAAGAGTTTGTCCTAGTCTAAATGCAATGCAAACACGTACCTTGCCTCCAGCACTCTTCAACAGTAAAAGTAAAGAATTGAAGAGACACGTGCCTAAAGATGCAAGTGTCTAAACAATTTTTAGCAATTTCAATCAACTTTTTACTGTTTTTTAATTAAGCAGGTATATGGTGCAGAATACAGAAAGTTAAGTATTGCAGAAGCTGTATCTTGCAGAGCTGAAGACCCTGCAGAAAAATTGTTAGAAGTGAACTCCTCTTTGCCGCGTTCTCACGGCAAATTGCCGTGGATCCGCGGCAATTTGGAGGGATCCTGGGCTCTGCTTTCTTGAGCAGAGGCCCAGGTCTACTTATATGTTTCTGCAATGAATAGTTTCCTGTTTTCTTCTCCTGTAACCTGCAACAGAGAAGAAGGATCGTTTAGTACTTCACTTTAAACCAAAAATAACGTCGCTCTCCCCGGCAACGGCGCCATTTTGATTAAGACTAAAAAGGTGTGTTTATTATTTAGTAAATGTATTTGATGTACCCTTTCTTGTCTCCGTTATAGTATAGGACTATACCGAGTCGATTCTCAGGGAGAGCTCGCGATGGAAACTTTACGTGTGGTAGTGAAGTGAACAAACGAGTATTCTTCTCTTGCTTATAAACTTAATGAAGCAAATGAAAAAGAAACTAAAGAAAAGATGGATATGTTCATGGTGGAAATCGTCGGAAAAGAAATCAAGAAGAGGATTTGGTATTCACAAGAAAAGAAATGAAAGACTTGGATGAAAGAGAACCATGACTAGCTTACCTTACTACCTTACCAATTCTTACCAAACTCCGTGATAGTGAAGGCTTGCCTCATGTTGTCACTCCATCGGCGTGGATTCGTCTCGCGCGTTGACCTAATTACTTTCTCACTTGAATGACGGTGGTTTAACCGTCGGAGAAGAGAAGATCATACACTTGCAAGATGAAGAAAAAGCAATCACCCATGAGTTAGTGAAGATGGCAAGGCTAGTAGTAAACTAGTACATGGTAGGAAAATTAGCTACAACAAGCCATAAGAAAAATACAAGAAAGCATGAAGTAAATTGCAAGTAATTAAAGAAAGCAATAAAGAACGCAATTAAAGAAAGCACATAGAACTAGAACAAAGCTTCAAGTAGAGGAAGGAGGATGGATCAATCCTTGTTGCTTCAAGTGTCACCCTTGATTACACAAGCTCTCTCCCTCACAATCACTCTCTTTTACATTGAATTCTAGGGAGGAGAAGAGGGATCTAAAGAACAAAACCTAAAGAGAAAAATACATGAAAATTACAATACTAAACTAATCTCCTCTCTTCTCCATTCAGTTCTTACACGCAGGTCCAAGGTCCCATATTTATAGCCCCTGAGAGAAGATTCGAGAGCCTGGTGGTTACCACAAAATTCGGATCTCAACGGCCACTGTACGGCCGCGCCCAAGTCGCGCCCCGCGGCAAGATCCTGGCCGTTGAGCCAGATCTTTCTGTTGAAGGTTGTTGAGAGTTAGTTTGGCCACGTGGTATATCTAGAATCTTCGTTTGTTGGGCGGATCTTTCTGGATCTGGATTTGAATTTGGCTTTATCTTTAATCTTGATTAATCACTTAATTAGTGTTAATTAAGTGATTATTTGGATATCTCTCCATTAAGTGTGTACCTGTAAATATGTAGAGAAGAGGAGTAAAAATCACATATTTATTTGTAATATGCATGGGGATTATGATGTAAAATATGCAATATTGTGTCCTAATCAGTAACCGAATTTTCGGTAACAGACTCTGGACTATCTCCTTTAAATTCCTCTAAATAAGAGTTGAGGTTCTATATGAAGCTCTCTTGGTTCAACACTAGTGAGGCACACAATCAATACCAAGCATTTATATGATATGAGCAATATGAATCAATGCAAGATAAGATAGAGAGTTTAGAGATAGCGGGTCAATCGTAAACACTGAGATATGTTTCGAGGTTCGAGCCACTGCTCTACATCCCCGCCTTCACACAGAAGAATTTTCGTTATACGTCCACACAGGACGTCCCACACAGGGAACCTCCACTGAGGATTGTTGTCCCAGAGGCCTTCCACTCTAGTTTTGATGATGATTAACTCATGTAGTTATGTTTACTAATAATCTTGTGATGTTTAGTTTCAGATCTTTAATCAAGATATTAGTTGGTGATTAGCTTCAACAAGGAGTTTTGAAACCTTTCACATGGTGATTCCAGAGCCCGAGCATCAAGATCATATATAACACTCATTGGAGTCAAGCTCGGTGGATCACGGTTTGGATCGAGTCGGCTTGAAGACGGAGTTCATCAAGAAGACTTCGGTACCTTTAGTTTAGTTGTGTTTAGATCCATTTGTAAAGATTAGAATAGTGTGATATGCTCAAGTTCACAACACACACACGTTCCATGTTTTGGATATTGGTTTTCGGTTTTTGGTTTAACCGATATTGGTTTTCATGAATAGATAGTATATCAAAACAAGTTTACTTGGTTTTATGTATATTAGATTCATTCTATATACATGTATGCTTCATGTCTTAAATAAACTTAAGTTTGACATACCTATTCATGTATCTAGGTTTTGTGTTTTTAACAAAACGTATTTTTGGAATTAAAGTCAAAAACTATGATATATATATATATATATATATATATATATATATATATATATATATATATATATATATATATATATATATATATATATATATATATATATATATATATATATATATATATATATATGTTTCTTGTATATTGGATTTCTATCCATATGAAACATGCTTCAAAGTGTTTAAATATCATGTTTTTGTATTTGAATGAGTTTTGAAAAAATCGGATTTTCATTTGGAAAATTCAAGTTTGGAAAAATACAGGTTTTGGTTTTCGGCAATATTTCCTTAACACAAAAATGGTTCAAAATGGTTGAAATTTGTGTTGAAATTTTTAACACAAGTTTGTATTTCAATGTATAATGATAAAACTATTTTTGTGGAATTTTAGAAGTTTTATGGGATTTTTCAGAATATTTTTAACCTTAGTTTTTCTGTCCCAAAACAGAACCTGCCAGGCTCTGGCGGTCGACCGGACCGGTCGACCGACGTGCACCAAACGTGCACGCTTGGTTTGCCACTTGGGCCGGTCGACCGACTGCAAGCACCCCACTCTCGGGTGGGGGCGGTCGACCGACCGGTCGACCGTAAGGCAAGGGCGGTCGACCGAGCGGTCGACCGGCCATAGAGCTTTTGCTCTCTGGATTGGGACGGTCGACCAGGCGGTCGACCGCTGGCTTCCAACGGTCAATTTTTTGACCGTTGGCGGTCGACCGGGCGGTCGACCGCCAGCCGTCAAGGCTGACAGATCAGCCCAATGGCTAGTTTTTGTTGGAGGCCTATTTAAGCCCCATTTCTTTGGGATTTTGATTAAGTTTTTAAGAGCAAAATTTACAGAGTTTCTCTAGTGTTTTAAACAATTTTTCAAAAGTGTTTTGGTGCCAAAAAGATCCATCTTATTCGTTTCAAAGTGTTTTGTTCATTTCAAAGAAAATAGGTTTTTGGGAATTAGTTTCTTGGTCTAAAATTCTATATCTATTTGGTATTTTCCCAAGAGATTTTCTTTGATCAAAACACTTAGTTTTTCACACTTGAGCTATATCTCCTATCCTATTCTATAGGATCTTTATTTGTGGGAAAATTGTTTGTGGTTGAGGAAACCACTAAGTTGTAAACCCTTTGCTTTGTGATATCCCTCTTTGGTAGAGGTTGATTTGGGTTGTGGTTTACTCCCTCTTGGTGAGGTGAAGTTGGTTGGTGCTTGTATCCCTCTTGGTGAGGTGGATTTGGTTGTATTGGTGGAGTTTGGTACTCCGGTCTTCGGTAGACCATTTGTATTGCCTCGGTGGAGGTTGTATTGGTTGAGAGAGGAGTTCGGTACTCCTAGTGGATTGGAAATCCTTCTCGGTGAAGGCGGGGACGTAGAGCTCGGTGCTCGAACCTCGAAACACATCTTGTTGTTTGTGTTTGATCGATTGATTCTCAACTCTCTCTCTCTCTCTCTCTCTTTACCTTTGTGCATTGCATCATTCATATTGCCATATCATTTATATGCTTGTGTTGTACCTTGCATTGATTCGTATTGCCCATATCTATATGCTTGGTTGTGTTTGCTTGTGTGCCTCACTTGTGCTTAACCACGAGAGCTTCATATAGCGCCTCAACTCTTATTCAGAGGTATCAAGAGGAGTTAGTCCAGAGCCCTTCAAGGGGAATTCGGCTACACTCGTTGGTTGCACTAAGTGTTGTTGCAAATTAGTTTTAATTTTCGCATTTAGTTCATTAGATTAGCGGTACACCTATTCACCCCCCCTCTAGGTGTACTTTCAATTGGTATCAGAGCCTACGCTCTTGATATTTGGTTTAACCACCTAGGAGTGAGATCTTGGTTTGCTAATCTATCATTTGCATTTTGCACATATATATTGTTTGCACACACTCATGGATTGCTTGTCACCTCCCATGTTTGATGTTTCCAACATTGACACGTGGAAACTTAGGATGTCCATGTATTTAAAAACCCTAGGTTTGCATGTTTTCCTTGCCGCTACCAAGAAATGCTATCTTGGTAACCGCAATCATGTAGGGGCCAATACACAAGCCCTTGAGGCTATTAGAAGCACGCTAAACAAAGAATATCTTATGCTTGTTTCTAACTTTGATTCCGCCTTTGCAGTGTGGAACAAGTTGACCACCTCCAAGCTTCAATTGCCAATTCAACCGAAGGATGAATCTAGTGGAGAATCCGAGCCACAATGCTTTATGGTCCAAGGGAATGACTCCCTTGAGGTATACTCAGAAACTCAATTAGATAGTGATGATGCTAGTTCTTCATGTGATGAAAATATTGATGCCAATGCCTTGAATGAAGAACTTTCTATTGTTTGTGAAAAACTTTTAGAAAAATATAATCTCTTGAAAAATAAGAGTTTTGAACTTAATAAAGAAAACAAGGTTTTAAGTTCTAGACTAGACTTGGTTTTGCGAGAGAAAGTGGAGATTTCTAATGAGAGGGATTCATTGAAATCTTAGCTTGAACTTGCCCTAAAAGAAAATGAATTTTCGAAACATAAAAATGATTGTGAAATAATTTTAAAGAAAAATGAAAACTTGTCTTCAAAAGTTAATTTTGTTTTAAAAGAAAATGATTCTTTAAAAATGAAAATTGATTCTATTTCAAAGGATTTAGATGTTTGTTTAAAGAAAAATGAATCTTTAAAAATGATATAGATTCACATGTTTGCCATGCTAGGATAGTTTCATCTAACTCACCTATTGCATGCCACACTTCTTCTTTAATTAAAAATGATATATCTATGCTAAAGAAGAATATGGATTGTTTGGGCTCCACTTTGAGGCAATGTGTTTTGAGTCATACACGTTTGGAATCTTTGTTTCGAAAGAAACAAGTTCCATCTTTGCATGCACACCCTCCACGGCATACACATGCTCCTCACATACACACCCATCACATGTATGCTTATGTGTACACTTGTACACATTGTGGACGTAAGGGCCACCTTGCTAAATTTTGTTATGATCGTATAAATGATTCTAATTTAGCAAATAAATTTGTTTGGGTTAGGAAAGGAACTAACGCCCATGGACCCAAAAGAGTATGGGTACCAAAGACCACCCCTATTGTATTTGATGTAGGTGTGGGCTCTCGCATGACGTGAGAGCGATGGCGCCTTGAGGTGGATGCGTTCCGAGCTTAAAGAGGATTATTTGGATGCATCACTTTCAAGGGGAGTTTGGTGGGAGGACCACCTTGGTTTGGAGAGCTAGAGAGGTGCCTTCATCGGTTTTGGTATCGATCTCTAACTCCCGTTTATATTTGCATGCTTTTCATGTTCATCGATTTATAACATGTCTTGGTTTATAGATTATTATGATAATGCCATGATTATTAGATCATTGACATACATATATAGCATTTGAGATCACCTATGTTTATATGGACCCATATGTTGTGTTCTCACCATTGTTTAGCTATTATGTATATCATAGGTCTAATAGCATGTGGATTTACGTAATGATCATATTTATGTTTATCATGTTGATTTATGTCTCGTTTTATGCTTCATGATTTGATTACATGTTTAAATGTTAGTTTTCATTAAAACTAGGATATATATACTTGTACATATAGTGGGCCACAAATAGATCATTATATGTTTGTGCTTGAACGCTCATTTGTACCCATTAGATGTGCTAGTATAGTCTAGTTTTGATGATTCATGCATTTGACTTGTATTCCTATTTTATCCACGTTTTCATGTTAATGTGTTTTCACTTCATGTATATGTTTATTTTGTCAAACCTTAAGATATACATGTATACCCCTTGAGTCATTTGCTTTTCATGCAAATCTTTATTATGGACTCAAATTGTGTTTAGGGATATGTATGTATACTTCTTGTTTTGTCAAAACATACATATGCCTTGAAGTATAAATTGTTTCTAATGAAAATTTAGTTTTTCATGTTTTCATGTTTAAAGGAATTTTTCATGAGCTTATTGACTATCTTTCATGATTATGTTCTTCATATTTTATTTGAACACTCACCTTTATTGTTTACTCATGTTTTATTTTCATGAGTCATATTCATGCTTTATTGACTTTGAGTGTTGGATATCATGTGAATTTCATGTTTCATGAAAAATATTTTGTTTTTATTCCTTACTTGAAGGATTTCGTACTAGTTTACAAGTTTTTCCATTTAACTAGTTCGTATTCTTCGTCATGGTAGAGTTTTCATACAATATTTTCAAACCCATTTTTGAAAACCCCTACCTTCCACGGGCGGTTGGTTGGGAGACCATGCCTTGTATGTTTTTATTGAAAATCATTTTAAATATGTGCATGAATGGGTGGTAGGTGATATGAGATATACACTTGATATTATTATTGTTTCAATTGGTATCATTGAATTTTTTCAATTGGTATCAATATTGACATTTTTGTATACTCATATATTATTTTTGTGTATGTATGCTTTCAATTGGTATCATCTATTTTGAATGGTACTCATTTTTTTCCATACACTTATATATGTTTTATTTGTGCTTACTATATCCCTATATCTTTGAGCACAAATGTTGTATGTGCTAAGCTTAGTTTCTTAATGTCTATCATGTTTCAATTGATTAGTTTTCAATTGGTATCGTAAACAAGTTTATGCATCGTTTTATTTGGTATTTCATAAAGGGGAAAAAATTTGTATTTTTATCTTTCAATTGGTATTTTGTTTACCGTTGATTTCTACTCCCATACTTTATGATGGAAAATGATTAAAAAAATGAATATTGATTTTAATTTGGTATCATATGCTCAAAATGAAATATACTTTAAATTGGTATCAAGATGCTTATTTGTTTACTTTCTATTGGTATATGTTCACTTTCAATTGGTATCAAAATGTACTACATTGACATATTTTTAATTGGTATCTTAATTGATTGTCACCCCTTATTGGTATCATTCTTTTTTGACAAAAAGGGGGAGAATATTTTTTATTGTTTTTGACCCCTTTGTTGATGATTGACAAAAAAGGGGAGAGATATTTGAGTTTATATGCATGTTTTGTATGCATGTTTTGTTTATCTAGAAATATTGTTTGTTTTTTATTAGTTTGTTGTTTATTGGTATTAAGAGCATTTTATTGGTATCAAGAGCTTTAATAAAGTTTTACCATTTAATTGGTATCAAGAACATGTTTTATACATTTCAATGTTTTATGCATGTCTATGCATTTTTCATGTTTAATATTCATTGCATATATTTATTGTTTATTGTGATGCATGAGTTAAGGGGGAGCTTCTTTGAAGCTTAACTTTAATCCATGCATATATAACTCCATGAGTTTTGTCATCATCAAAAAGGGGGAGATTGTTGGCCCAGAGGCCTTCCACTCTAGTTTTGATGATGATTAACTCATGTAGTTATGTTTACTAATAATCTTGTGATGTTTAGTTTCAGATCTTTAATCAAGATATTAGTTGGTGATTAGCTTCAACAAGGAGTTTTGAAGCCTTTCACATGGTGATTCCAGAGCCCGAGCATCAAGATCATATATAGCACTCATTGGAGTCAAGCTCGGTGGATCACGGTTTGGATCGAGTCGGCTTGAAGACGGAGTTCATCAAGAAGACTTCGGTACCTTTAGTTTAGTTGTGTTTAGATCCATTTGTAAAGATTAGAATAGTGTGATATGCTCAAGTTCACAACACACACACGTTCCATGTTTTGGATATTGGTTTTCGGTTTTTGGTTTAACCGATATTGGTTTTCATGAATAGATAGTATATCAAAACAAGTTTACTTGGTTTTATGTATATTAGATTCATTCTATATACATGTATGCTTCATGTCTTAAATAAACTTAAGTTTGACATACCTATTCATGTATCTAGGTTTTGTGTTTTTAACAAAACGTATTTTTGGAATTAAAGTCAAAAACTATGATATATATATGTTTCTTGTATATTGGATTTCTATCCATATGCAACATGCTTCAAAGTGTTTAAATATCATGTTTTTGTATTTGAATGAGTTTTAGAAAAATCGGATTTTCATTTGGAAAATTCAAGTTTGGAAAAATACAGGTTTTGATTTTCGGCAATATTTCCTTAACACAAAAATGGTTCAAAATGGTTGAAATTTGTGTTGAAATTTTTAACACAAGTTTGTTTTTCAATGTATAATGATAAAACTATTTTTGTGGAATTTTAGAAGTTTTATGGGATTTTTCAGAATATTTTTAACCTTAGTTTTTCTGTCCCAAAACAGAACCTGCCAGGCTCTGGCGGTCGACCGGACCCAGAGTCGGTCGACCGGACCGGTCGACCGACGTGCACCAAACGTGCACGCTTGGTTTGCCACTTGGGCCGGTCGACCGAGCGGTCGACCGACTGCAAGCACCTCACTCTCGGGTGGGGGCGGTCGACCGACCGGTCGACCGTAAGGCAAGGGCGGTCGACTGAGCGGTCGACCGGCCAGAGAGCTTTTGCTCTCTGGATTGGGACGGTCGACCGGGCGGTCGACCGCTGGCTTCCAACGGTCAAGCCGCCAAGGCTGACAGATTAGCCTAACGGCTAGTTTTTGTTGGAGGCCTATTTAAGCCCCATTTCTTTGGGATTTTGATTAAGTTTTTAAGAGCAAAATTTACAGAGTTTCTCTAGTGTTTTAAACAAGTTTTCAAAAGTATTTTTGTGTCAAAAAGATCCATCTTATTTATTTCAAAGTGTTTTGTTCATTTCAAAGAAAATAGGTTTTTGGGAATTAGTTTCTTGGTCTAAAATTCTATATCTATTTGGTATTTTCCCAAGAGATTTTCTTTAATCAAAACACTTAGTTTTCCACACTTGAGCTATATCTCCTATCCTATTCTATAGGACCTTTATTTGTGGAAAAATTGTTTGTGGTTGAGGAAACCACTAAGTTGTAAACCCTTTGCTTTGTGATATCCCTCTTTGGTAGAGGTTGATTTGGGTTGTGGTTGACTCCCTCTTTGGTAGAGGTTGAGGTTGTGGTTTACTCCCTCTTGGTGAGGTGGAGTTGGTTGGTGCTTGTATCCCTCTTGGTGAGGTGGATTTGGTTATATTGGTGGAGTTTGGTACTCCGGTCTTCGGTAGACCATTTGTATTGCCTCGGTGGAGGTTGTATTGGTTGAGAGAGGAGTTCGGTAGTCCTAGTGGATTGGAAATCTTTCTCGGTGAAGGCGGGGACGTAGAGCTTGCTGCTCGAACCTCGAAACACATCTTGTTGTTTGCGTTTGATCAATTGACTCTCAACTCTCTCTCTCTTTACCTTTGTGCATTGCATCATTCATATTGCCATATCATTTATATGCTTGTGTTGTACCTTGCATTGATTCGTATTGCCCATATCTATATGCTTGGTTGTGTTTGCTTGTGTGCCTCACTTGTGCTTAACCACGAGAGCTTCATAGAGCGCCTCAACTCTTATTCAGAGGAATCAAGAGGAGTTAGTCCAGAGGCCTTCACGGGGAATTCGGCTACACTCGTTGGTTGCACTAAGTGTTGTTGCAAATTAGTTTTAATTTTCGCATTTAGTTCATTAGATTAGCGGTACACCTATTCACCCCCCCTTTAGGTGTAGTTTCAAGGATTTGGTAATACAAGCTTAGGAGTGCACAACTCCTCTCTCCAATAACACCACCTCTACACAAGAGGCAAGGCACAACAACTATCACCTCACACAAGAGGGATAAGGCAATAAGCCAAATAACGATCACCTCACACAAGAGGGATAAGGCACAAAGTCAAACCAACCACAATCACCTCTTCACAAGAGGGATAACCACAAACCCAAATCACAATCTCAAGAAGCCAAAGCTCCACCACAATCACCTCTACACAAGAGGGATAACTACAAACCCAAAGCTCAACCTCAATCACCTCTACACAAGAGGGATGAACACCTAAAGCAAAGAGATTACAAACACTTGGTGATTTCAACAGACCACAAACAACCATGGTGATCTCAAAGACCACAAACTAATTTTTTCACAAAAACAAGATCCTATAGATAGGATAGAGATGATAGCTCAAGTGTGAGAAAAATAAAGTGTTTGGAATAAAAATAACAAAGAAAAATACTTGGGAAAATCTCAAGATAGATGTTGAAATAAAGATCAAAAATCAATTCCCAAATACTCTCTTTTCTTTGATTTTTCCAACACTTTAAAACAAATAAAGATAAATCTTTTTAACACAAAAACTCTTCAAAAAACTTGCTGCTAAAATACTTATAAAGATGGAAAATTTTGTTCTTGAAATTCTTCTTGAAAATAGCCCAAGAGGGGGCTATTTATAAGCCTCCAAAAATTCTGCCCGTTGACAGTCTGGAAAGGTCAAAAATGACCTTCTGGTCGACCGCCCGGTCGACCAGCCAACGGTCATTTTTCTAATCGTTGAGCCTCCGGTCGACCGCCCGATCGACCGGCCAGCACCCGAGAGTTAGGTGCT
This sequence comes from Agave tequilana, assembly GCA_038442645.1. Taxonomy (NCBI): domain Eukaryota; kingdom Viridiplantae; phylum Streptophyta; class Magnoliopsida; order Asparagales; family Asparagaceae; genus Agave; species Agave tequilana. The sequence goes on along the minus strand of JAVJIF010030715.1, from coordinate 30,510 downwards.
TTTAGTCGGTCGACCGCGCGGTCGACCGGCCTTTTAGGCTGGCCATGTGCACGTCTCTCGTGCACATCGGTCGACCGGTCCGGTCGACCACCAGCTGAGTCTGGCTGGGAAATTCTGGGATTGAAAACTTAGGTATTTTAATTCCAATAAAATCCCATAAATACACATAAATTCTATAAAAATAAGTTCTTGTAAATATTTGAAGAACAAATATGTGTGACTAAAATTCAACACATATTACAAACTATTTGAACCATTTTTGTGATATAGAAATTAGGTTTAAACACAAAATCGGTATTTTCCAAAAATCAAACTTTGAAATGGAAATCCGATTTTTCTCAAACTTGTATAAATACAAAAACACGATATTGAAACAACTTTGAAGCATAATGTATATGGATAGAATCCAATATACATATAAGATATATTTCTATGTTTTTGATAGGAAATCCAAAATCGGTTAAACCGAAAATCAAACTTTAAACTTGTGTGCGTGTGTGAACTTGAGCATATAAACACTATCTACCTTTACACAAGATCTAAACTAAACACAAATTGAAGTCTTCTTATCGATCCTCATCTTCAAGACGACCCGATCCAAACACGATCCAATAGAGCTTGACTCCAACCGAGTGCTAGATGCGATCTTGACGCGCGAGCTCTTGAATCAACACGTGTAAGCTCCAAAACTCCTTTGTTGAAGCTAAACACCTACTAATATCTTGATCAAATATCTGAGACTAATTAAACACAAGATCATTAGTAAACTATAACTGCATGAGTTAATCATCATCAAAACTAGAGTGATGGGCCTTTGGGCCAACACGATCTTGTCTCGGAAGTGTCGGATGTGTTGAACTAGATCATTCACTCTGGAGTAGTAGTCGAAAGTGAGAATCGAGAATTTTCTCAGGAATTCACACCTTTGGATCTCTTCGGAGGCCCGGCTCCGCGACTTGGCCTCCATGATCCGCTTCTGGATTAGCTCATCGAGGGCAAGGAGATTGGGAGACCTGTTATTCTTAAGCTTGCCCCTAGTTTGTGCTGGATTGTTCTGAAGGGCTATGACTTTAGCTTAGCGCTGTTGATTGAGCAAGTTCAACTTTTCTTGCTCTCGGAGGATGTTTTCGCTATCGAGGGAATCTGCTCCCGTTTGTGATGAGATTGCGCTTGTTGTTCCTTCATTTGCTCTCTCACCTTGTAGAGCGCCTGAAGGAGTTGGTCTTCGCGCTGCTATGAGGGTTGGATGCTGGCGACTGGCTCTTATGGTGATGAGGAGATAATATTCTCGGTGACATGCGATCAGTCATCAACAAGTTAGAGAATCATGCCCCTAGCAGTGCTGGCGACTCTGCTTCTGGTCGTGGTGACGTTGTGAATGACCGTCTGCTTCTTCGAGACTATCTTTCTTTGGGAGAGGCTTTTTGAGGAGGTTCTAGGTTGTTAGGGAGAGAGATCTTGAGTTTAAATCTTACCTCTCAATGAAAACACCAACTTGTGGTGGGAGTTTTTCCGATACGATTAATGAACAATCAATGTCGCACTACGGGGTTGAGGGGATATCGATTATCGAAAGCCGATAAAGATTTCGACACAAAAAATAAGTAAAGACATGATTGAAACAATTACTCTTAAGTTCAACTCTCAATGAAAGCACCAATTTATGGTGGGAATTTTTTTCGATACGATTGATGAACGGTTAATCTTGCACCATAGGGTTGAGAGAATTCGGATTATCGAAAGCCGATAAAGATTTTAACACAGAAAGTAAGTAAAGACATGAGATTTTATGTGAAAATCCAAGTTGGGAAATTACGACGAGGAGAGAGAATTCACTATTATCAAGAAGTTACAATGAATTTTACTGAGCTCTACTATGGTTACATTCTCCTAGATCCCATCCCCCCTCTTGTTCGAGGAAAAGGTCCATTTATACACAATTGTTGTCCTGAGGGGAGTTGGAACGATGACGAGATTGACCTAACTGTCGTGATCTTCACGTGCGGAATTGTTATAACTACTGCGATTGTGGGCGCTTGTTTGTTGGAATCACATGCCGAAAATCCTCTCCCATCCATAATTGTGTAAGACATTATGATCGTGGGAGAAGTCAGGCTGCATAATTGAAGGCGAGAATCAAGGAAGGCGGTTGCTACAACTATTTTGCTAGAAGTGAAAGTTTCTGGAAAAGAGTGGATCTCGGGACGGTTGGGATCATGGGAGTTCTCGGGGCGGAGGTATCCACGGAAGGAGGTGTGGCCTAGGGAATAGCTGAGTATTCTCGAAAAGAGGAGCAACTTCGGGAAGGTGCTCAGACTTTCTTTTTGGGCCCGCAATGAGTCTGCCAGTACGTCGAGTTTGTCGCTTGTTCGGGATGCTCCTGATGAAGTGGAACATGTGTCGCGATCCTGAAGAAGATCAAAATATGATTACTACAATGTGTATGTATTATTCCCTTGAGTCCAATTAAAGTCCAGTAAAAATAGTCTAATTAACATTATTCTTTATACATTAAACAATACTGTAACAATCTATTCCATTAACTGAAATGAGCTATGCGCTGTTTGTGGGACTAGAGTAACAAAAGCACTTAACAAACACCTACATAAGACATATTAGAGGATTTTGTGCACCCGAGTCTTTTCCATGTGAAAGCGGGAATCAAGTGAGGCTAAATTTAAGGAAAGGGTGGAGGCCTTGAAGAAACTTATAGAAGAAAATTTTTAGAAGCATGGGGGTAGTCGCCACTGTCCGCCCCAGTGACGGATGCATGACGTTTTTTCATTATGGATGTAAATATAATAAAAATTTCAATGTGAGCGTAAGTATAATATGACAAGAGAAAAAAAATTAAAAATAATGTTGCACCAAAACTTTAACTTGTGACTTCCAGTAATTTAGATTTATAAGTTACCACTTAGGGTAGAACTCAAAAGTTTTTTTATGCTAGTAAAAATAATCTAAAACGAAGAGATTGTGTACAAAAAAAATTACAGACTGTATGTCTTATTATATTATTTTATAAAATCCAGCACTGGACTGTTTATGAGTGCCCTCCTTGGTTTCATTCCTTGTCTTGCCCTCGTTTATTCTCGTTATCGTTCAAGGGGTTGCCAAGGCAATTCTATGTTTGACAAGCCCTCTCACTATAAACTCCTTTATGGGACAATTGTGGAGACATCCCGCCCTTTAAACAAAACAAAAGATAATACACACGGTACTCGGTTTACCCGTATTTTCTAAAATCACATCACCCAAGATACCCCAATTTCTCGTAAAGGATTCTTCTTGTCCTGATCGATTTCCATCACTTATATTTATATTTGTCGGAGCAAATAATAAATCGGGTTCATTAATATAGAAAACAATGTGTCCAACAATCTCCCACTTTTTTATGATATAGATGCTAGCACTGGCATAAACGCTTTTCAGATCATGAATTTCCATAAGCCAGATAATTTACGACATCAAGATCAACATGTCAAAGTACTTGCTTTATTCCAGGATTACCAGAGAAACATAGAGAATACTGTAACACCTTTGAAAATTTGGAACCCATGCTAAATTAACAGGGAGGAAAGTGATTGATTAACCTTCAATGGGACTGCGCAGCACATTCATAAAAATCTGTACAGCACACTAGTGCCTTAAGATTGCCTGAGTCTCATGGACTGGTTGCTTGAACTATGAGCTGATGCATATCAAGTAACACCCTACTCTTTAGCAACTTAAGTTAGAACCCACTAGAGTCACAGAGCTTGCTAACAACGAACAATTACAAAGAAGAATATTTACATGGCTCGATCGTTTGCCTATGTCCACAGGGAGAGGAAATAAGTTTTTATTAACTTAAAGAAGTGAGTTGCAAAAGTTTTCTTTTCTCTCGGAGATCTCTCTCAAGAGTACAACTTTGTCATGACGACTCGGCTTCACTTTTTCTATGATACAATACTACCTCTAGGGAGATGCATGTAACCTTTTCACCTCCTAGTCTTAGTAGGAATACAACTCATAGCCCGCATCACAATCTAAGTCCGGATCCGAATGCGAGCCCATTCATCACCTTTGATTTTCACTGATCATCCTTTTAAAATCATCCTGTAGGGACATGTAACCATAGTTTAATATTATGGAGCACTTTCATGGCTAATATTCAACCATGTGTCAATACCCTTTAAACACCTCGTAGAAACACTCCCTGTCATGCGCTTTAATCATGCATAATTGTTCCTTAATCCCTCTTTCTAATTCTTTGAATGCAAGCCATGTTTCTAACAATTAATTTGCGAGGACAAAGACCTGTTACCTTCGGTGGATATTAGGCTAATAGTCATGAAACTCATTTTGACCAAAAAAAGAAAACCCCTTGCAGAGTCTTGGAGCCAATCTTATTTAATATTATATCCATCTCTTTGTTTTTCCAATATGGGACTAAATTCTCCTTTTACCTTGTACCTCTTTTGTCCTTTTTAAAAAAGTGCTTGCGAGCCAGATTCAAGTCACAATCTTAATAATCTCCACTTGACTCTTATTCGACAAAGATCGAACTTGTGAGCCCAACATTTGGAGATCAACTATAATAGTCTCCATTTTGAACTGTGTTCAGTCACGTAATTGCAAGTATGCGCTTGTTTCGCTGACTACCGAGCATATCTCGAAACTTGACTCGCAAAATGAGTTAAACCTTTCACAACCATCATCCCTTTTGTAAATTGTGTCTCAATTAAACTTAGCACCCACCAAGCCACATAGAGTTGCTAACCCCACTTGCACCATAATATGACTTAATATTATGGCAATGATCTACCATAATATGAGCCGCATCCTCACTTATACTATAATACCCTCTCCATGATTGTACTTTTGTCCATGAGTCTTCACCACGAGCCTTTGATACCATTTATTAGGACAAAGGCCCATTAATTTTGTATGGATATTAGGCTAATAGTCATAAATCCAATTTGACCAAAAAAAAGAAACCATTTTTGGAGTTTGGTCCAATCTTATTTAATCATACATTCATTTCTTTATTTTTCCAATATGGGACTAAATTCTCCTTTTACCCTGTATCTCTTTTGTTATCTTAACAAGAGTGCTTGTGTGCCGAATTCGAGTCACAATCTTAACAACTTATATGTCGCTTGATCTTTGACTGTGGGTGATTGGGGGTGGTTATTGCTTGTGAATGAAAAACCTGCTTGATAACACAATTAGCACAGTTACTTTTTCTTGTTTATCTTATTTTTGAATGTTGCTCCTAAAATCATAATGTTTTTCTTATTATCCATCCATGTAGGTTTTGATTTTATGACTAGTCATGAGATATTGTCAAATGATGTCAACAATAATAAGATAATAATAAATAAAATACAACAATAGCAGCTAAGCCAATTGTCCCAAGTATTTGGGTAGGCTACATGAACCAAAAATGAATTACGCAAGATCGGGCACATGGATCAGCTTTCTCCACTGATCTCTATCGAGCAATATGTCTTCACTAAGACCTTTAGCCTCTATATCTTGTCGTATTACCTCCATTCATGTTTTCTTCAGTCTCCCCTACGCTCTTTTAACTTACCCTAATTTGATATGCTCTACTCACTGGACTGGCGCATCTGTAGGTCTACGTCACACATGATCAAACCATCGTAGGTGATTTTCTCTCATCTTCTCTTCTATAGAGGCTACGCCTATCTTAGTACGAATATCCTCATTTCTCACATTATCTCTCTTCGTGTTACCACACATCTAACGAAGCATTCGAATCTCTGCTACACTCATCTTCTGGGCATGATATCTCTTTGTAGCCCAACATTCAGTGTCATATAACAAAGCTGGCCTAATAGGAGTCCGATAAAACTTTTCCTTCAGCCATAACGAAAGATTACAATCTCATAAAACTCATGTTATGCTCCTCCATTTCAACCAGCCGTCTTGGATCCTATGGTTGACATCACTATTGATCTCTCCATCCTTTTAGATAATAGAACCTAAGTACTTAAAATGACTGCTCATCGGTATTTCTTGACCATCTAGTATCACAGTACTATAATCTCGGATTCTCTGTTTACTGAATTTACACTCCATATACTCTATTTTGGTCCTACTTAATCTAAACTTCGAGATTCTAGAGTTTGTCTCCATAAAAATCTACTCAAAGTCCATGTTGATTTAACCACTCTCGGAATGTTACTTGAATTGGTACTTTGATCTTCTCGATGCTTTATTTGCCTCATCAATCTTCTCTTCCATGACCTTGAAACTATCTACAACATATCGAGAATCATTCTCAATTTCCTCCCACATCCAATTAAAACCTTGTCATATGAGAGAACATAAGAGATCTGTAAAAATCTTTTTTATTCTCAAAAGAAGAAGATTAGAATGTTTCTACGAGATGACTATCTTTTGGATTCTTTCTCTAAAATTTCTTATGCACCTCCTCATGTCCCTATGAAAGGACATATATAACACGTCCCATAAACCCTAGTTTTATTAGGAAACCAAGTGCGGGTGAATTTCATCCATTAAATGGAACCCCCCTACAATCTAACTGTACCAAAATCCTCTTTCCACTTTCTCCCTAAGGGAACCAGTTACCAAAATATGGGGAAGCGAATATTGCCACCCCAAAAAGTAATGAAGGCACCCTAGGATTAGTGCGCCCCTAAATTTGATAAAAGCCCTGCCAAAAAATTCAGAAACCCCAAAATTCTCTCTTCTTCTTCTCCTCCTTCTCTCCCTTCCATGCCTTTTCTCGCAGGCGACTACTCCCTCCGGTGACCCCTCCCCCCTCCTCCTCCCGCCCATCTCCCCTTCCCTCCCCCAGCCTCCCCCTCCCCCTGGATCTCCCCTCCTCCCCCCTCCTCCTCCCAATCTATGCTTGATCGGGGGGGAGGGTGGAGAGACCAAGGGAGGGTGGGGAGATGGGGGAGGAGGGGAGATCGGTAGGGGGAGAGGAGGGAGAGCGCCGGGGAGTGGGGATCGCCGGGGTTGAAGGAGGAGGGAGATTGGAGGAAGGAGGAAGAAGGAAGGAGGAAGGAGGAATAAACATTTTGGACTTTTCACAAAGGTGAAATGGTCAAAAAAATAATGGCACACTTGCAATTTTTTTTGGGGGTCTTTCTCATCTCTTGAGGTGGCAATATCCGCTCCCAAAATATGTAAGATAGGAGAGATGGCCTACCTTAGGTTGACTCGAGTTCAGGTTGGGTCAGATGAAAATTAATTCAGATCCGAACCCCAATAAGTCAACATCTCCTACTCACTCACACTTCCCTTTTCAATAACATCTTGTATAACATGTGTGCACAAGAGAATACTAAATGCATGTAGAGAGAGGGAACACCTTATGCTATGTTACCCTCAGAAACACTATCCCAACAAAGTAAAGGGGAAAAAAAAGAAAAAAAGGAAGCAAATCAACCAAAAGTACAATCCATGCTACTCAAGTTTATATTGACACCATTATCATTGTCACCGATGGATTGCATAGCTGGTGGGTCAGTCAAAACAAGTAATACTATGATGTATGTATATATTAAAGTGTGTAACAAGAAAGTACTATTTTGTTATGTAGTAATTCAGTACAAGGACTTTTGTGTAAAACATCATATATATTATATTATCCCAATGATGAGTCGCTGGACTTCATTCAATCATCATTCACTACTTCACCAATAGCCGCTGTATTCCTTGAGCTTGGAGTCGCTGCTGCCATTCTAAGAAATTTTACTGCAAAACACACTATTTTTAGGAAAGTGATAGAGGGAGACTCAACTGAACTTATTAAAGGCATCTTTTTTTTCATAAAGAAAATCTTAATTTCTCTACTGAGCATGAATTTTGATGAATGATTAAGACTTTCTCTATGAAAAAAGGCAGCTTTTTGTACGATCTAAAATTTTAATGATTTTTATGAAATGAATTCTCTTTAAAAAAGAGAAAAAGAAGAATATGTTTCTATGTAATCTGTCTTTACTTTTTCTCTCATTTCTCACTTTTCTCCAATTATTATTCTACTTCTTTTATACTTTTCCATTGGTAAACTGATTAGTACATGTCTATCACACTCCCAATTAGAGACTCATCTACTAATTAACATGAAAATTTATAAGCTTACTCTTTTAGTAAGTCTTTTAATGAGATCCATCTACTGAATAGTTAAACAACCATGAAAACGATTGACATAAGAGTTTTTCTGTAAGGAAAAGCGGGAGGATGTAAAAAAAAATGTAGGCAAATTTGTAAAAAACATAAGAAAAGGTAAGCAAATTTAAAGAAATTTTAAGGTAAGCAAAATTTAATAACAGTAGGAAAGTTTAAATAAAGGTATACAAATTGAGAAAGAAGTAAATTTACAAAAAAATGTAGGCAAATTTAAAGAAAGGTAGATAAGTCTGAAGAAAGGTAAGCAGTTTTGAAGAAAGAGAGGAAAATTTAAAAAACATCGATAAATTCTTGAAAATATAGGAAAATTTAAAGAAAGGCGTACAAATTCAAATAATGGTAGGCAAATTGTAAAAATGTTGCACACGTTTAAGAAAGGTAGATAAATTTGAAGAAAGACAAAAAAAATTAAAGAAAATAATACAGACATTTTTATTATAAAGTAATCACATTTTTATAAGGGGTGTTAATGTTTTCTAGCTTCACATTGCTTAGAATTTATATTTAAAGAAAAAGAGTTGCACTACATCACCTTGTTTAGAATTGCGCTTCCGCCTTTATCCTCAACCAAACACATGACTGGATTTGTCCAAAATAATTCTTTTTAAATTCAAAGAGAGGTTGAGAATGAAAAAAAATAAAGATTGAGTATGTAGAATGAGTAGAGGTAGTAGGAGAAGATGGATCCAGTGGAGAAACAGGTCATAGATGGAACTATCATTAGTAACATACTTATTTTTTCACTTTTTCTAAGATTTCCCACCTTTATTTCTTATTTTCTTTTTTATAGAAAACGAACTAGACTGGAAAAATCCAAAAATGTAACCAAGTTGTTAAGAAGGTAACCAAACTTTCCTGCTGCCTACTATTTTTTTTTTTGACGTCATCGTATTTAATGTGGCTGATGTCGCAACTATTAGTGTTACCTTTTAAAAAAAAGGTAATCTGAGAAAAGAGTAAGGCTAATATCGAGATGTTTGATTAAATTGAATGGGATTATCAGCACTTAAAAAAGACGAGGGGTTGGAGGAATTTTCTAAAAATCTTAGGCGACTCGAAGCATTTTTCCCTTTTTCTTGTTGCTTCTGAACGCAAGCGACCTTTTCCTTGGCATTTTTTCTGCCCTTTCTTTTTTTATTTTAAATTATAAACAAATAAAGCTTCTTTTCAATCTTTTTAACGATTTCCCGTGAGTGCAGCTATTCACACCCACAAAAGTGCTCAACACGTCCAAACATTGAGGTTAAAATTTATTAGATTCTTTCAACATTAACTTAAAAGATTAAAATAGACAAAAAAATAATTTAATACTACAATGGAGAGGGGGTACTACATACTAACACATATATAGAATGACAGTAGAACAAGAAACGAAACCGTATATCCTATGAAGAGCTTTGAACTTCTCCTCAAGACTCCTCTTAATTAAGAGTTGAGTTGCTCAATTGCTTTCTTGAATACAATGCTTCCTTTCATGCATGCTACAGTTACATGAATAATAACTTTACTACAATAACTTTTTTTAATTTTTATTTTATTTTAAAATTTTTTATTTTTCCTGCAATTCCTATTTACTAAAACACCATACCTTGAAGCCTACTACTATGAACATGAAAATCATCCAGAGGTAGTCAATATTCCTATTAACGGTCTTACAAATGTCTATTCACGGCTAACAAATGACCTACAGGCATGACTTCTCCTCACTCTTGAGAAAGACAATGACGCAGGGGGTTGTAGCAATTCTTCAACTTAGATATTTATAGGGAGAGATTATCAAAAAAGGTATCATTAAATCAAATTTAAAATAATATTGAAAAATCAGAGTAAATACCCCACTCGATTGTTTATAGAAATGTTTATAAGATATTAAAGCCCTTCAAATAAATCCTTATAAGAAAACTACTCACAAGCTATTTATAATATTAACAGATGTAGAGTTACAAACATACAAACTTACACACTTTCACACTTGCTGAAGGCAGTAGGAAGTAGTTATGACAGAATCCGTCTTCAGACTAGCGGGAACCGAGCTCGTCATCACACTTACAGAAATCTAAAGAAAATTACAAGTGGCACTCTCTCACACAAATTTTTTTTCTTTGTTTTCTTGCGTCGTCTTTGATTTTTGTTCTTGTGTATTGTTACTCTGTTGCGATCTTTCTACTTATAAACTTCTCAAAATTTCGGACTCCAACTTTGTTTACAATGAAACTTAGTGAATCTTATACTCTATGACAGAATAAATCACTTCACACAGGTAAAGGTAAATCACATCATACCGAAAGCAAACCAAAAGTAAAAGCAAAAGGTTGATATGATGTATACCAACCGCACTAACAAACAGACTCCATACAAAAATTACTTTCTCACTCTCAAGGAAGGAAAAGAGCTAATGTTGACCTGCATCTACCCAAAAACCTCCACGAGTAAAGGTGTCTTCAAACACAATTGATGGCTCCTCAGGGCTCAATCAATTAAATATAAGAATCATCCAGCTGTCTCCAACTAAAGGGTATCTGAAAGGTGACTCCATCACTTTATCTTGTCGGTTGGCCCCATGTATAATGTATCTTTGAATATCACTTTGTAGTAATTGAAGGATGGTCACTATTCTTCCAAGGCATTCTGAATATTATGTTTTATAATTGAATCAAATGAATCATTTCGAGTCACCCGACTTTCTTCAAATTCAACTATCATTTGTTCGGTTAATCGATCTTCATTGTCCATTTTTTGTAGGACGTGTTCATATTTTTCAGACATTTGCATAAGCCTTGATACTTCAAATGCTTCTTCAGTTCTGACTTCATAGAGACTTTGATAATTGAGGATAAATAGATCACTGCAAGAACCCCTCATTTTTCTGATTAACTTCGCCTTTGCCGTTGTCATTTCATATATGTAGTAATTGGCTGCATATCAGAATAAAGCTCTTTGAGGCTATGAGAATATCTCGCATCTCTATCAGTGTTATAATGGATGAAAATCAAAGAGTAAACTGGACTCGTTCACCCTCATTAATCCACTCTGGAATGGTGCTTTCAAACTGGATCCAAGTTTCTTTGAATTTTCTTAACATATATTTTATACAATGTAAGATCTTTCTAGAGAGATTAATGTTTTCTATTAGATAATTATCTATTCATTTGATTATTAAATATCTAAGAAGACCATTATCAATAAGATAAGAAATAGTAATTCTATTAGAAATTCTTTCTATTTCAAAGGAGTCAAAAGTACTTAAAATAATTCCTAATTTATATACGCCCGCTATACAAAAGGATCTTTTATTTTTTTTAACCATAAATAATGTTGTATTTTTAAAAAATTAACTATAGGCTTTTCTGTTACCATCCGCCGAATAGATGTTTCAATTTCGGTTGGTAGAACAAATAATAATCTTCTTAATGATATTCTAAGAAAAAGATTAGTAGCAAAATTTAATTTATTTATAATTTTTTTAGGATCTAAAAACATACATTTTTTTTGATATTTCTCATTTAAAATTTTATAATGATTTGTAATAACATTATTTTTTCTTCAGATATGCCCTTTATATTATTATTAAGAAGTGAAAAGTAGCAGCAGATATTATGCAATGATGCTATGAATTGTCTATTTCTACTAGCAATGTTGATAAATAAGTTATCAACAAGCTTTTGTTGGTAATGCTCAATAGGAGTGCCTGTCTTAAAAGCCATGCTTGGTTATTAATGCTATTGTTGATGTTGACTTTTTTCTAATACAAATAAGAGCAAGTTTATTTTGATGAAATAACTATTCGTGATAGATAAGTTGTCTTAATAATGTGATGCTTTGTGCAATATAAACTACTGATGATAATGATTGTTGACTCAACAATGCTCTTTTATATGCTATTAGCGACAAGGAGATTGACTCGGCAATATGAAATGCTTTTTACATTATTGATGAGTTATCACTATGGCACTTATCTGACTTTTGATAAGAATATTTGGGCATACTTCTATTGCCTGCAACGAAAGATATAAGATGATAGAAGATTATTGTATTGATTCTCTAGATAGAAAATCTGTTAAAATATTATCACTACTTTTAATACGTTTAAAAATTAGTTTTTATCCATTACATGTTATTTGATTTAAGAAATTTAACCATCTTCTGTGACTTAATTTGGTGGGAGATGTCTTGCATATATTTTTATTTACATGTTTTACTCTATTTGTAAGTTCACCTAGAGGGGGGGTGAATAGGTGATGGCTAATCTAATGGTCACTTGATGCCAAATAATGCGGAATTAAAAACTATTATGACCTAAACTAAACTCTTACACTAAACACCACGTATAACACAAGAGTGTTGCTGAATTCCCCGTGAAGGGCTCTGGACAAACTCCTCTAGATTCCCCTAGATAAGGGTTGAGGTGCCGCGTTGGCTCTCTTGGTTGAATACAAGTATTAGCAAACAATCCCACGCATGTATATCAATGAGCACAAATGAATATATCAAGCATATAAAGATAGACAATAAAAGTATGCAAGATATAAAGACAAAGAGAGAGAGTGAGTGAGCAATCGCAAACACAAGGGATTTGTTTCGAGGTTCGAGCACCCTTGCTCTACATCCCCGCCTTCGACACACGAAGGATTTCCACTATGCACGATCCCAATGGATCTCTCCTTGGTGCAGCAATACCTACAAACCCTCGGACTCTCTAGTCCCGTACACACGCAAGCCCCACAAGCTTGCCGAGGCCGCACCTCAAACCAAGAGTTCACAACCGAACTCTAAACCACCGCGAGCACACTTGTCCGCCTCCTCAAAGTACAAAGAAAAGATCTTTGGTGATCACAACACTTTGATCACCTAAAAGCACTCTCACTACAACACTCCTATAGAATGAATAATCAATGGATGCTCAAGTGTTTGTGTGAGAAAAATAAGGAAGAGAATGGTGGAGGAAAACTCAAAGAATCACTTTAAACACTCTTGATAAAATCTTCCCTTTTGATAGGAAATATTTGCTCTCAAATTTGTGGAGAAAAACCTCTGAAAAGGATTGGAAAAACTGGCTCAAAAATACTCTCCAAATCTTATGAAAACAATGCCCAAACCCCCAAATTTATAGGCTCAGAAAAACTAGCCGTTGGGGTTCTGTCAGGCCTGTCGGTCGACAGTCCGGTCGATCGCCAACGGTCAAAAATCAGACCGTTGGAGCCTCCGGTCGACCGCCCGGTCGACCGAAAAGAACAGAGAGCACTGCTCTCAGTTCCGGCGCGGTCGACCGAAAAGAACAGAGAGCACTGCTCTCAGTTCCGGTCGACTGGGTCGGTCGACCGGCCATCTGCCAGGTCAAGGCGTGCACGTCTGTGCACGTCGGTCGACCAAGCCGGTCGACCGACTTCAGCCCTAGTCGACTTGGTAGGTCGACTAGTCGACTTGGCTGAAGCCTGGAACAGAAAATCTGGGATTAAAACTTGGTGTTTTTGGCTCACATAAAAATCCCATAAAATACATAAAAATCTACAAAATAGTTTTACCAATATACTTTGATAAACAAACATGCTTGCACAAAATCAAGGCATGTTATAAAAGATTTGGACTATTTTTGTAAGTTGGAAATATTGCTGAATTGAAAACCAGTATTTTTCTAAAACTTGTTTCCAAACTTCTTCATGATACAAAAACAAGATATTTTGAATTCATTAAAGCATAGTGTGTATGGATATGATCCACTACACAATTAAGATGAAATATCTATGTTTTGGCATTAAGCTCTAAATATGGTTTTGGATAAAAGACATGCATATAAGAAATTCCAAAACCAAAAATATTTTTCCAAAATGAAAGTCTTTTCTAAATCTGAAAATTCTTTTATGAAAAGACAACTAAATCAAGAGTGTGTGTGTGATATATACTTGAGCAATCCACCAACTATTCTATCCTTTACATTTTATCTAAAAATAAAATCTTATACCTAGACACAAGTCTTCTCTTGAAGTCTTCCCTTGAAGTCTTCTCATCTTCTTGACTTGGTCCAAACACGATCCAACGAGCTCAACTTTTGATGTGGTCTTGATGCATAGGCTCGTGAATCAACCGGTGCTAGCTCCAAAATATGACTTTAAATCCTTTGTTGAAGCTCCACACCTACTAAGATCTTGATTATAAATCTGACACTAATTAAACACAAGATCATTAGTACTATAACTTCATGAGTTGATCATCATCAAAACTAGAGTGATGGGCCTTTGGGCCAACAATCTCCCCCTTTTTGATGATGACAAAACTCATGAAGTTATATATGCATGGATTAAAGTAAAGCTTCAAAGAAGCTCCCCCTTAACTCATGCATAACAAATAAACAATATAATATGGAAATGAAGCACATGACATGTATGCAAATCAAGGAGATAAGCATAAAACAAATCAACTTCTTTTTCTCCTATTTGCAAAACAAAAACATATATGCATAAACATAAATATTACTCAACATGCATATAACTCTCAAATTCTTCTCCCCCTTTTTGTCAATCATCAACAAAGGGGTTAAAGTAAAAACAAAATCATCAAATTTTTCTCCCCCTTTTTGTCTGAAACAAAGAACCAAAGAAGGGGTAAACCAAATCAATCAAGAAAGGTTATATGCGATATACATTCATGAAGAGGAAGACGCTAAGTTAGCTTCCCTACACATATGCATTACATGAAGAAGGGTTGACAAGCCCCAATTCACATAACACATATGATGTAATGCATAAGAGGAGATGTGAAGCTCCCCCTACACACGTGTACCACATAAAGAAGAGTGGTCAAGCTCCTCAATATACAATACACTCAACATGAATCTATGTGTAGAAGAGATGTTAAGCTCTCCTTGCATATAGGCAATACAAATCAAAAATTTTAAAATTTTCTTATAAAACAAAATTTTGAATTTTCTCAATAAAACAAATCTTGAGAATTTTTCTTAAAATATTTTATTTTCTTATCATAAACAACTTTGTGCTTTAAACATGTAAAACAATTTTAACTCAAGCACAAATAACAAATCATATATATGTATGAAAAGAATATACCAATAGAAATTGATACATACATATATGGGAAAACAAAATATGAGTATATACAAAAGAAGTTCATATTGATACCAATTGAAAATATCCAATGATACCAATAGAAAAATAAGCTTAAGTGTATACATCATATAATCTACCACATGAAGAACTCGAACTAGTTAAATGAAAATGTTTGAAAACTAGTACGAAATCCTTCAATCAAGGAATAAAATATAATATTTTTCATGAAATATGTGTAAATCACATGAAAATGGCAATGAAGCTCAATATTCCTTTAAATAAGACAATGTGAAAATTATCATAAATTTTGAAAACATAAAAATTACCAAAAAAAATTTATTAAAAAAAATTATATTTCAAGGTATATGTATGTTTTGACAACACAAGAAGTATACATATATATCCCTAAACACAATTGAGTCCATATATATAGATTTGCATGAAAGGCAAATGACTCAAGAGGTATACATGTATATCTTAAAGTTTGCAAAATAAACATATACATGAAATGAAAGCACATGATCATAACACAAATTCAAAATGGGAATACAAGTTTAAAAATGTAAGGATCATCAAAACTAGGCTATACTAGCACACCAAATAGGCACAAATAAGCAATCAAACCCAACCATATATAGATTTATTTTGTGACCCATAATATGTACAAGTATAAATCCTAGTGTTGACAAAAAAAACTATCATTTAAACTAATATTCAATTCATGAAGCATCAAATCTTGAGAATACAAAAAAAATAAGATCATGTGTATATCTTATAAACTAATTGAAGAATAAATAACTAGTATAAAATAGTTTTTGAACAACTAGTTAAAGATCCTTCAAATACATCAAATCATATGTACTTCATAAAGCATAACTAAATACATAAAGATTTAATCACTCATGGTCTATAAAGCTCAAAATGATCATGAAACTAAGTCATGAATTAATAAATGAAGATGTGAGTGTTTAAAAGATCATGTAAATAGCATTTTTATGAAAATAGTCATTTAAGCTCAAAAAGATCATAAGTCATATTTTAATAATGAAAAATCATTTTTCATTAAACACTAATCTTCATGGTATATGTATGATTTATCCAAAACTAACAATACACATACATATCCTAAACATAAAAGAGTCTATCAAATGTATTTGCATGAAGGCAAGAGACTCACGGGTAAACATGTATATTTATTAGATTTGAATTAAAAATACATATACATGAAGTAAAGCATAAAAATTGGCAAAGCATGTATAAATGAGAGAATCATCAAAACTAGCCTATACATGTGCATATAGTGGGTACAAATGAGCATGAAGTGCAAATATATATAAATCAAATGTAACTCACTATTTGTACATGAATAATACAAGTTTTGATAAAAACTATATCTAAGCATGTTTTTACCACATGAAGCACATAAGAACACAAAACATGAACATGCTATGAATATGATATAAGTAAAAAGCATGTACATAAAAAGTAGGAGTTTAGAGATTGTTACCAACTCCAAAGCTCCAAGCATGGTGGTCTTTCCCACCAAAACCTCCTTGATAGCGGTGCTCCAAATATGTGTCCTTTTAGTTCAAGTGCACCCACCATCAAGGCACCAAATCTCTCACGTTTTATGAGAGCCCTCACCTACATCAAATACACAAGGTGGGGATTTTGGTACCCATATTTTCTTGGGTCCTTTGGGGTTAGTCTTGTAAGGAACCCAAAAATTTTTATTATTAGCAAAATTAAAATGATGCAACTTGTCATAACAAAATTTTGCTAAATGGCCTTTGCGGCCACAATGTGTACATATGTACACCTTAGTATGCTTATGTGTAGGAGTGTGATCATGACGTGCAACATAAGCATATGCATGATGATGTGCATGATCATGTGGAGCCTGTTTCTTTGAAAACAAGGACTCCAATCTAGTGTGGTTAAATGCACATGAGCTCAAAGTAGAGCTCAAACTATCCATTTTATTTTTCAAAACATTTATCTCATTAGTGGTGGCATGTAAAGCATGATGAGATAAAGAATCATTTTTCTTTTTCTTTTTCGAAACAAAATCTTTTTCTTTTTCACAAATTTTTCTTTTTAAAGACTTATTTTCTTGCAAAACACTTTCCTTTTGTTTTTCCACCAAAATCATTTCATTTTTCAGACTAGTGTTTCCTTCACATAAATCATTCAATTTTGAGAGCAAGGAAACATTCTCATTTTTCAAATCTTTATTTTCTTTTTCTAAGCATGCAATGTTACTTCTAAATGAATCATGTTCGATATGCATGCAATCAAGTTTCTTTTTCAAATTTTTATTATCTTTCTTAATTATGTCATATTTTTCAAGCAATAATTGACAAAATGTAGAAAGCTCTTCATATGACATGTTAACATCCTCATCCTCGGATTCGGTAGTTACCTCAAGGGGTTATCCCCTTGGACCATATAGCACAAGTTGGAGGTGTTGCTTCCAACGTCCGAATCGCTCCCCGGCATAATATAGATCCTTTTCGCCAAGGGAGGTGATGATGTTCCAAGCTACAAAAGCCGAATCAACATTAGAAACCCTAGATAAATAATCATCATTTAGGGTTGACTTTAAAGCATGAATGGCTTTTGAGTTAGCCTCAATATACTTGCTATTATTAACATATGAATCATTAGTGGTAGCAAGATAAACATGAATGCCTAGGGCCTTGAGGTACAAAGACATCTTAACCTTCCAAATTTGGATGTTAAGAATGTCAAAAGTGGGTGGTGACATGAAATCCATGGTGTGTGTACAAATATTGTGATTAGCCTAAAATGAGGATCTTTAACTCTAGGTTGTAAGACCCAAATCAAGAGCACGAGGCTCTGATACCATTGTAAGTTCACCTAGAGGGGGGGTGAATAGGTGATGGCTAATCTAATGGTCACTTGATGCCAAATAATGCGAAATTAAAAACTATTATGACCTAAACTAAACTCTTACACTAAACACCACGTATAACACAAGAGTGTTGCTGAATTCCCCGTGAAGGGCTCTGGACAAACTCCTCTAGATTCCCCTAGATAAGGGTTGAGGTGCCGCGTTGGCTCACTGGTTGAATACAAGTGTTAGCAAACAATCCCACGCATGTATATCAATGAGCACAAATGAATATATCAAGCATATAAAGATAGACAATAAAAGTATGCAAGATATAAAGACAAAGAGAGAGAGAGTGAGCAATCGCAAACACAAGGGATTTGTTTCGAGGTTCGAGCACCCTTGCTCTACATCCCCGCCTTCGACACACGAAGGATTTCCACTATGCACGATCCCAATGGATCTCTCCTTGGTGCCGCAACACCTACAAACCCTCAGACTCTCTAGTCCCGTACACACGCAAGCCCCACAAGCTTGCCGAGGCCGCACCTCAAACCAAGAGTTCACAAACCGAACTCTAAACCACCGCGAGCACACTTGCCCGCCTCCTCAAAGTACAAAGAAAAGATCTTGGTGATCACAACACTTTGATCACCTAAAAGCACTCTCACTACAACACTCCTATAGAATGAATAATCAATGGATGCTCAAGTGTTTGTGTGAGAAAAACAAGGAAGAGAATGGTGGAGGAAAACTCAAAGAATCACTTTAAACACTCTTGATAAAATCTTCCCTTTTGATAGGAAATATTTGCTCTCAAATTTGTGGAGAAAAACCTCTGAAAAGGATTGGAAAAACTGGCTCAAAAATACTCTCCAAATCTTGGTGAAAAAATGCCCAAACCCCCAAATTTATAGGCTCAGAAAAACTAGCCGTTGGGGTTCTGTCAGGCCTGTCGGTCGTCGACCGTCCGGTCGACCGCCAACGGTCAAAAATCAGACCGTTGGAGCCTCCGGTCGACCGCCCGGTCGACCGAAAAGAACAGAGAGCACTGCTCTCAGTTCCGGCGCGGTCGACCGAAAAGAACAGAGAGCACTGCTCTCAGTTCCGGTCGACTGGGTCGGTCGACCGGCCATCTGCCAGTCAAGGCGTGCACGTCTGTGCACGTCGGTCGACCGAGCCGGTCGACCGACTTCAGCCCTAGTCGACTTGGTAGGTCGACTAGTCGACTTGGCTGAAGCCTGGAACAGAAAATCTGGGATTAAAACTTGATCTTTTTGGCTCACATAAAAATCCCATAAAATACATAAAAATCTACAAAAATAGTTTTACCAATATACTTTGATAAACAAACATGTTTGCACAAAATCAAGGCATGTTATAAAAGATTTGGACTATTTTTGTAAGTTGAAAATATTGGCTCAATTGAAAACTAGTATTTTTCTAAAACTTGTTTTCCAAACTTCTTCATGATACAAAAACAAGATATTTTGAATTCATTAAAGCATAGTGTGTATGGATATGATCCACTACACAATTAGATGAAATATCTATGTTTTGGCATTAAGCTCTAAATATGATTTGGATAAAAGACATGCATATAAGAAATTCCAAAAACCAAAAAGTATTTTTCCAAAATGAAAGTCTTTTCTAAATCTGAAAATTCTTTTATGAAAAGACAACTAAATCAAGAGTGTGTTGTGATATATACTTGAGCAATCCACCAACTATTCTATCCTTTACATTTTATCTAAAAATAAAATCTTATACCTAGACACAAGTCTTCTCTTGAAGTCTTCCCTTGAAGTCTTCTCATCTTCTTGACTTGGTCAAACACGATCCAACGAGCTCAACTTTTGATGTGGTCTTGATGCATAGGCTCGTGAATCAACCGGTGCTAGCTCCAAAATATGACTTTAAATCCTTTGTTGAAGCTCCACACCTACTAAGATCTTGATCATAAATCTGACACTAATTAACACAAGATCATTAGTACTATAACTTCATGAGTTGTTCATCATCAAAACTAGAGTGATGGGCCTTTGGGCCAACACTATTTTCACTATTTGTTTCTATTGTAAATTCTTTATCTATGAATATCCTAAATTTATCTATTGCTTCTATGATAGTTTGAATCTCTGCATCTAAATCATTTATTATTTTAACTTTAAATGTTCTACTACTATGTCTACATATTGTTCTTTTATTATCTGACTCTTGTAAAAACACTGCTCCCCAAGCATCTTTGAAGCATCAGTTTGTACAATTTTGTTAGGTTTGGTTAATGGTAAAGTTAATTTTGGTAATTTATTTAATATGTTTTTTAGTTGTTATACAACTTTTACATCTTCATTATTAAAATATTTTGACTATTTTTCTTTAATTTATTTTATAATGGTTGTGTAACTTTACTTAGATAAGGAAAGAAAGGTCTAGAATAATTTAGTATTCCTAGAAATTATTGTAATAGTTTAGTATCTTCTAATTTATCAGGAAATTTTAATTACTTTGTGGCTATTGCTCAAAGGAAAATCGTGCACAAAAAACGGATGAAATTGAATGTGAGTTATATTCTTAGAAAGGTGCTACTGTTCCCTCGAAACTATCATTATAGCTAAGAAGCTAAACGAGTCGTGTCCAAGAGGAGGGGGAGCGAAGGAAGCTTTGTGTCCGGTTTTCTTGTTTTTCTTAAAGTTCCTTCTTTGTTTCAAAAAGAATGAATAAAAGTAGAAAAGAAGAATTGGGGTTGATGGTATGTGAAAACAAAGTAAAATGGTTGGTTTGTGAAAATGTAAAGTGAAAATGGAATGCAAAGGAAATAGTAATGAAGAGGTAGAAAACAAGTTGTGAAAAAGAAAAGAAAATGGTTTAGAAAACAACTTCAAAATAAAAGAAGTGTTCTTAAAGAAAAAAATGAAAAATGAAACAAGTTTTAAAAAGAAGTTTTGAAGAAAAGAACTTGGAAAGCAAAGTTTTGAAAAGAGAGAAAAGTAGATTTTTCTTTTTAGATGGTGAAAATGTATGGTAACCTCCTACTATTGATCCCACTAACCGCTAATTTTCTTGATAATAGAGCCTCATAATAGATTTTTGGCCTTCATCATTCTTGTGCTATAAGAACATGTCATGTGGATAACAAATGAAAGTTCTTTCCCCATAACCTTATGTTACACGGCAAAACTCGAATGTCACCCCATCAAGATCCGTTTTAAGACAAAAATGGGGTGAATTACAAGTGCACGATCAGTATTGGTAAGGATGAATAGGTAATCTCTAACTCACTAAACAAAGTAAGGTTAGTACATCAATAGATCATCAAGAACACTTAGTTAAGCATGAAATATGATAATTGGCTTACATGTTAGTGTGTTAGAGTTAGAACCCTTCATCGTCAGCCTTCCATAGCTCTTACTTGCACAAGGTTCATTGTGAGGCTTAAGATTTATGTGGGTTATCAATCAAATAGTTAGAAATTAGTGGGATAGTAGTTAGTTAGCCATGCAAGTAGAAAAGTTAGCTACTCATAGAAAAAAAGTGCAAGAAAGTAGTCATTTTACACTATTTGTAAGGAAGAAGAAAGAGCAAGTAAAATCAATAAAAATATAGATAAAAGATGAAACAATCTTGTATTGATTTGCCACTGATCTAATATAGAATTTTTCACTCTTTCACGTAGATTTTATGGACTAAAACAAAGAAAGAAATCACAAGAAATTACTAAAGAAATCCTAGAGAATACCCTAAACATAATTATATGATATATTTTTATGAAAAAGAATTTCATATGAGTTTTATTTTGAGCCTTATTGGCTTATCTTCATGAATGTGTTATTCACATGGCTACCGTACACTAACCTTTATGTTTACTTATGATTTTATTTTCATGAGCTCATATATGTGTTTCATAGATTTTTGAGTGTCGATTCTCGTGTAACTTAGCATATTTTCATGAAATAAATATGTTTTGTTTCTTACTTGAAGGATTTCATACTAGTTTTCAAATTTCTTTAAAACTAGTCCTTATTCTTCAATTGGTAGAGTTTTCAATTCATGCTAAAATTATTTTCAAAATATTATTTTTGAAAACTTCTACCCAAGGGCGGTTGGTTAGGTGACCATGCCTTGTATGCTCTTTAAATGAATATCCTTTTAAACATGTGCATGATAGGGTGGATGTTATAAGTTATACAAGATTTTAATGATATTTCATTTTGTATACTTATATTTTCTTATATATATATGCATTATATTTCAATTGGTATCTATTTAAATTAACCATATATGCATATATATGATTTCTTGTGCTAAATTAAAAATGTTCATACACATTCTTTATAGCACAAATTATTTTATGATAAGCTGATTTAGTTCTTAATGTTAATTGGTTTTTTCATTGTATCTTTACAATCTTATGCATTGGTTTTATTGGTATATCAAAAAGTGTGAGAAAATTCTTTCTTTTTGAGAAAAATATTTTATTTTAGAAAATAATTTTATTTTCTATTGGTATCAAAATTTGTTTTGTTGATTGGTATCAAAAAATTTATTTTAATTGGTTATCAAAATGTGTTTTGATATTTACAAATGGGATCAAAATTTGTTTTATTGTTTTTTAAATTTATTTTGATATGTATTGCTTATATGCAAGGAAAGTTCAACATCTCCTCTATATATAAATTCATGATGAGTGTAGTATATAAAGAAGAGCTTTACCTCTTTTCTTTATATGTTACACGTGTGTAGGGGGAGCTTAATATCTTCATCTATACATTCTATATTATGCTTATATTGGTAAGGGTTTAGTCATCTCTTTCTCCATGTAATGCATGTATGCAGGGGGAGTTAACTTGACGTCTCACCTCTTCATGAATTTATATCATATATACATTTATCTGTTTGTTTTTGAAATCACCTAGAGGGGGGGTGAATAGGTGATGGCTATATGATAATGGCAATTATGCGGAATTTAAAATTTAACTCTAACAATTATCACAATACAAATACTTGCAAGAATTAAACAAGGTAAAGGTGCAAGTAATTAAAGAGATAGAGTTAGAAGAATTTGAGCAAACGCAAACACGCCGATATGTTTCCGAGGTTCGAGCCACGCTCTACGTCCCCGCCTTCACACTTGAAGGATTTCCACTATTGAGGATCCCACCGGATCAACAATACAAGGACAACACTTGTCCGTCTCCCGTGATGACACTTCACCACCTTGAGCACACTAGCTCGCCTTGAGGCCGATGCCTCTACAACTTCACTCAATTACAATGGAAGTGATCACACTTGACCACTTTACAAAAGAGCTCACTAAGCACAATCCTAGAACCAAATAGGAGAGTTAGAGTATGGGATTGTGTAGTGCAAAACTAGAGAGAAGTAGAGGAATAGGCTCCAAGTAAGGTGTATGAAATTTAGGCTTTGGAGAGAAAAATCTTTTCTAAAATGAACTTTGAAATCTTTTCACAACTCTTGTAAAATTTCACTTGATAGCTCTAAAATCATTAGTCATTTCATATGAAGTGACCACCTATTTATAGGGGTCAAAAACTGCTCAAGAGATTCGTTGGAGACAAATCCCTAAAGTCAAAGAGTCAGAAAAATAGCTGTTGAGTCTGTCAGAACTTTTGACAGACTACCGGTCGACCGGGTCGGTCGACCGCCAACGGTCGAAAATCCGACCGTTGGGGCTCGCCGGTCGACCGGGTCGGTCGACTGGCAATTTCCAGAGAGCAAAGGGTTTGGGCCGGTCGAGTATCGGTCGACTCCCGGTCGACTGATACGCACATGCACAGTTGTGCATGTTCGGTCGAGTCCGGTCGACTGCCGGTCGACCGGTCACTGTGAATTTCTGAAAATCAGAATTTACAGGACCTGGACAATTTTGGATTTGGTTTTGGGTCTTGGATAAAATGTTTTGGTCTTGAAAAATCATAGAGTATGAGCATGTGTCATACTACTAACAAGGTAAAATTCTTGGTAAAAATTCTTTTGATAAAAACTTGATTTTCCATGAAATGTTTTTTCCAAAAACTAGTCTTTCTAAAATCGTATTTCCAAAATAAATAAGTTCATCTAAAAGTAAGTTTGGAAATGAAAATAGAAAGTATTTTTGAAGCCAAAATCACTCTAGAAAATGTGTGTGTGTGATATCCCATATCTCTACTTCTACTATTTAGTTTTGACAAAAATTCTAAAACAAGATAGACAAAATACAAATCTTGGAATCTTTAGCAAGTCTTGATCTTCTTCTTGAACTTTTCTTCAACGCAAATTCCGAAGCTTCCTATGTGCTTTAGCTTGGGAATGCAAATGTTGGGCAAACTCCAAAAGTGTGAGTCTTTTAGCGGAGTCGTCAAAATCTGTTTCTTGAACCTGAAATATTTTTAAACAAGATTATTAATACATAACTAAATACGTTTTGCTATCATCAAAATAACCGGGATAATGGCCTTTGGGCCAACAATCTCCCCCTTTTTGATGATGGCAAAACATATGTAGTTATCACAAAATATTTTGGGCAGAGTCTTCAAATGAAGCTCCCCCTCAACACAAGCATATATAAAAAATCATACTCAGGCATAGTGATAAAAATAAACATCACACATCCATGCCAATCACAACATATCAACTACTCATGTCATATCATAGATAAGGAAATAAGTCTCATACATGACATAAATACATACCACAAAGATACATGTCCACAACACAGAAATAAAAGGTGTCCAACACAACAAAATAAGTCAAGTACATAACAAAATAACAAAAGAGTCATAACAAAATATCTCTCTCTCCAAATAACTCTCCCCCTTTTTGACATCATCAATAAAGGGGAGGTCACTCAACAGCATCAACAGCAGCATCACTCAGTGGCCTCGTCATCCTCCTCCTCGTCATCATCAGAGCCCTCGGCCATCGTCTGGTCATCACCATCATCTGAGGAAGAAGAGGAATCTACCTCCTCTGTATCCAAGGCATCAACTCTGGGGCGCGGTGGTGGAATAGAGACGCGAGCTCTGGGAGGGAAAGGAGGACCAGCAGCAGGGAGTCGACGAGCACCCGGAGTCCCATCAGGAACGACTATGTCCAATTTTGTGAACAGAGACTGAAACTGAACATCCACAAATCTCATGGATTCAGCCATATAGGACAAGTCGTTTCGGACCTCCGCCCGAAAACAGCATCCAAAGCAGCACGAGAATCCATATCTGCACGAAGTGCAGAGACTTGCTCTCCGACCCAGGCCTGATGAGCCTCGATCATTGAGCGGACCTCAGAAGCAGAAGCACCCTGAAACTCAGGAGCAGGAAAAACAGGAGGTGGAGCTGGAGCTGGATCAGCTGCAGGAACAGGTGGTGGTTGCACAGCTGCGTGTCGACGCAACTGAGCTTCCATCATCTTCAAAGCAGCAGCATTGATATCAGATGAGGGTTTTGAAGGGGCTTGACCAGAGAGATCAAAATCTAAAGCCCTGAGAAGATGGGTAATGAGCATGCCAGAAGGCAGACTCCTACCAGTAGTGCGAATCTGATCACAACTCATGTGAGAAGCGATCACTCGAGGGAAATTTATCCTAATGCCTTTAAGGAGGCAATAGATAATTAGGGGAACAGGACCTCGAGCATGACTGAATTCACCGGATTTAGGCACGATATTATGAAAGATAATCTTAGCAAGGACCTGAGATTGGAGGGAATACTGACTCACAATCTCATTCCTTACCAAATCGGGATCGTCATTCCGGTGAATGAGAGTGGATGCGGTGAGCGAAGACTCACCCTCCGGATATTCAGAAAAATCATGTAGGTCATGAGAATAAACATCTATTCCATCAGTGGAAAGATGAGGATCCTAGCAAACTGACCTAGGAAATATTTATGTCCCTACCCATCACACGGGAGATGATCGGTTCCCACTAAATTCAAAATTGGCATAGAAATAGGGAACCAAGGAAGTGTAAACCTTCTCCCTGATGGAGAGAAATCCACAAGATTGTTGGTACGGAGTATGTGGGGGATATCAAGGTGTTCAAAATCATGGATAGCCACATACCTACCCGAAATAGTGTTCCTAGGGCTAGATGTGTGTAACGGTCAGAGGCAAGATCGTTACGCAACAAGGGATCAGTCCTAGGGGCTTGAGATGAGGATTGGGCAATGCCCTTTCCCTTCTCAGAACGATGTCTTTTAGGAGGCATGATAAAAATCAAATTTTTAGGGTTTTTGCAGGTAAAGGCACGATCTAGATGATTAATCAACCTAATATGAAGACAAAAGAAGTGATATATTTAAGCTAGAAAGGAAGAACAGATGAAAAAATCCGAATTTTTACCTTTGTGAAAATGTTGAAACCCTAACTGAGAATCTGAAATTCCTGAAGATCTGTTGGACGGATCGGCTTGAGATTCTAGATCTGAAGTAGGAAGAGGAATATGAAATGGTTTTTGAAGGAATTTAAGATCGGATGGATGGATTTGAAGTTGGGAATTTTGAGAGGGGGGAGCTCCTGCGGTTCGCTGAGAGGAGAAGTGAGAGAGTGAGAGAAACAGTGAAGAAAAAGTCAAATATAGGCCAGAATTCGACGATCGGTCGACTGGGGTTAAGGGCCGGTCGACCGAAAAGATACAGAGAGTCACGCACTCGGATCGGTCGACTGGTCCAATGAAGCAGTCGACCGTAGCACAAAAAAAATTTTTTCTTCAGGCAGAGTCGGTCGACTGGGGTTAGGGGCCGGTCGACCGGCTTTGACTGAAAAACTGCTACCAGATTCTGATCCAGAAAAAAATAAGAAAAATTATAACAAATAAAATATGATATATTATAACATACAGGGATACAACAACCAGTTTTAAAAATCTTCTTTTAGTGATCATATCAACAAAAATTTCACACAAAATGTTTTAATTTTATTTTACAAATTTAAACAAAGATTTAAAGATGTTGAAGCCGAATACCCAGTGACGGGTTCTGAACTTCATCCTCTTGATTCCTCTTGAATGAGTTGAGGTGCGCAATTGCCATCTTTAAGGTATTTGTTTAAACAAGAAATTTTGATTATTAATTTATACCTTTGAAAATATTATATACATATAGATACATTCTCAAACACATGGACATGTGGACAAGTATAACATAAGGCATAAAATACAAGATATGAAAATTAACGCAAGGCATGAACACAACATGATAGAAAAGTAGTTCTATATAGGCATGTATCAATGGAATACAAAAGCAAACTATCAATTCTATACACATGTATACATTACCAAAAATCAACAACTATTTTAAAATGGAGATGTTACCAATTTAAGGGCAATCTCCAAAAATATGTGCCTCCACGATAGCGATGCAAGCTAGATTTGAACTTGTGAGCTTAGTTGCATCTACCACCCGGGCACCGTCTCCCCCTAAGTCTTGGAGGAAGTAGATCCACCTGTATCACCTACATTTGGAGGATCTTTTGGTACCCAAATCTTTGAGGGTCCTTTGGGTTTAGTACCGGGGCGAACCCAAACATATTTATTATTAATATTATTTTTAGCATAACAAAACTTTTCTAAATGGCCTTTGCGGCCACAATGAGTGCAAACATAAATTCTACCACTACTATATATGTATGCATGCTTGTGTGTGTGCGCATGTTTTCGTGCATGTGTATGTGTATGAGATGCATGTTTCCCTTGGGTATTCCCTTAGGAAATTTAGATGCAATCTTTTTCAAATCAAAAGCATAACTTTTTAAATTTGAGTCCAAAGCTTCAACACGTTTTTGGATCTCAACAAAATCATGTTTATCAATTGAAACTATGGGGGTTTTACCCTTATTTGCAAGTTTATAGTTATCAAAATCATTTTTCAATTTTCCAAAAGAGCTAGATAAAACATCCTTTTCTTTAACAACTATTTCAACTTTATATTTTAAAGCTTCATTTTCTCTTTTTAATTTCTTATTTTGAGATTGGGAAATCTCATACCTATTTTGCAATTCTTCAAAAAAATGTGCAAGCTCATCCATAGTTAACTCATCCTCATCTAAAGAGTTTTCTAGAGTTACCTTTGGTGCATCCTCCCCATGTGCCATGAACACATGTGCGCGGCGTCGACTTCCTCTTCGGATTCCGACTCCGTGTCATCCCAAGTAGCCACCATTGCTTTCTTTCTTTCTTTGCCCGTTCTTGGATGTGGTCGCTTGGAGTGCGGGGCAATCGGCAATGAGGTGACCGATCTTCTTGCAATGGAAGCAAGGACCGGGCTCCTCTCTTTTTCTTTCAAATCTCCCTTGAGGTTTCCCTCGCCGGAAATTGCTTTGTCTTCCCTTTTTGTAAAACATCTTGCCCACCTTCCGGATGAGCATGGCGAAGTCTTCATCGCACTCGTCCGATGAATCATCCTCGTCTTGAATTGTTGGAGCGGCTTTGAAGGCTATTGATTTCTTCTTGGGTGCCTCCCTTTCTTCTCGTACCTTCATCTCCATCTCATGTGTTTTGAGATTGCCGATGAAGCCGGAGAAGTCCATCTCCTCTTTGTCATTTAGCTCTTTGAGGGTTGTCGCCTTAACTTCCCAAGCTTTGGGAAGAGCTCGGATCACCTTCCTTATCTTTTGATCATTGTCAATCTTGTCGCCTAAGGAAGAAAGAGCATTAGTTATCTTTGTAAAGCGAGTGAGCATGTCATCAATGCTCTCATTATCAATCATGTAAAAATTCTCATATTGAGAACGTAACAAGTCAACTTTTGCTCTCTTGACTTGTGACGTTCCCTCATGAGTCACAACAAGCATGTTCCAAACTTCATATGCCGATTTACAATTAATGATGCGTGCAAGGTCATCTTCATTAAGTGCTTGTGTTAGTGCATATTGTGCCCTAGCATTTGCTTCATAGTCTTTGGAAGTATCCTCGGACCATGTGCTCTCATCACTAGTTGGTTCAATGAAGTCTTTGGTAATGGCCCTAGCTACCCTAACACCTAAGGATTTCAAAAACAAGTTCATCTTGACTTTCCAAATAGGAAAGTTCAAGCCATCAAATTTGGGAGGGGATTTAATGCTAGAAAAGTCCATGGATGCCATGAATGCACAAGCAAGTAAAAAACAACAAACAACAACAAGCAAATATATAGCCAAATGAAGGATCTCCCTAAGGTGGTTAAACCAAATCTAGGGTTAGGCTCTGATACCAATTGAAATCACCTAGAGGGGGGGTGAATAGGTGATGGCTATATGATAATGGCAATTATGCGGAATTTAAAATTTAACTCTAACAATTATCACAATACAAATACTTGCAAGAATTAAACAAGGTAAAGGTGCAAGTAATTAAAGAGATAGAGTTAGAAGAATTTGAGCAAACGCAAACACGCCGATATGTTTCCGAGGTTCGAGCCACGCTCTACGTCCCCGCCTTCACACTTGAAGGATTTCCACTATTGAGGATCCCACCGGATCAACAATACAAGGACACACTTGTCACTTCTCCCTCCCGTGATGACACTTCACCACCTTGAGCACACTAGCTCGCCTTGAGGCCGATGCCTCTACAACTTCACTCATTACAATGGAAGTGATCACACTTGACCACTTTACAAAAGAGCTCACTAAGCACAATCCTAGAACCAAATAGGAGAGTTAGAGTATGGGATTGTGTAGTGCAAAACTAGAGAGAAGTAGAGGAATAGGCTCCAAGTAAGGTGTATGAAATTTAGGCTTTGGAGAGAAAATCTTTTCTAAAATGAACTTTGAAATCTTTTCACAACTCTTGTAAAATTTCACTTGATAGCTCTAAAATCATTAGTCATTTCATATGAAGTGACCACCTATTTTAGGGGTCAAAAACTGCTCAAGAGATTCGTTGGAGACAAATCCCTAAAGTCAAAGAGTCAGAAAAATAGCTGTTGAGTCTGTCAGAACTTTTGACAGACTACCGGTCGACCGGGTCGGTCGACCGCCAACGGTCGAAAATCCGACCGTTGGGGCTCACCGGTCGACCGGGTCGGTCGACTGGCAATTTCCAGAGAGCAAAGGGTTTGGGCCGGTCGAGTATCGGTCGACTCCCGGTCGACTGATACGCACATGCACAGTTGTGCATGTTCGGTCGAGTCCCGGTCGACTGCCGGTCGACCGGTCACTGTGAATTTCTGAAAAATCAGAATTTACAGGACCTGGACAATTTTGGATTTGGTTTTGGGTCTTGGATAAAATGTTTTGGTCTTGAAAAATCATAGAGTATGAGCATGTGTCATACTACTAACAAGGTAAAATTCTTGGTAAAAATTCTTTTGATAAAAACTTGATTTTCCATGAAATGTTTTTCCAAAAACTAGTCTTTCTAAAATCGTATTTCCAAATAAATAAGTTCATCTAAAAGTAAGTTTGGAAATGAAAATAGAAAGTATTTTTGAAGCCAAAAATCACTCTAGAAAA